>CM019072.1:25947844-26297844 GCA_009667805.1 Leptobrachium leishanense | reverse complement strand
AAAGTGTCCATTGTGTACAGAGTAAAACACTCCCCCCTTTATTTGATTTGCAGTATTTGTGTAGTATTGTTATTTCTTCCTTTTGATTGTGAAAAATCTTTCCCATTTTAGCATCATATTCCTAATTCAGCAGCCTTCCCTGGAACATAGCGCTACCCTCGGTTTTACTCGTGGCAGCGCTTCCACGCCGCTGCGAGTACCACTTCCTGGAGTCCATAGGAATCCATGGACGGTTGCACTACTAGGCCGTGAGCCCCGCAAGATCTCGCTCTCGTAGCAATATGGAGTGTACGCATAGGGAGACTGGGATCTTTTTGTCCCCAGTCTCACTCTGTTCCCCACGGCCGAAAGCAGCAGATGGAACCTCTGATCTCGACACAGGATGAGAGGTTAATATCCGATTTTATGGGGGGGGGGGTAGACTGATGCTAAATGATACTGCAACAGAGAAACACCAGCTTCCAGGTGTCACTAACAGGGTTATTCAGATAGCGGTGAAAAGCAGGAGAATGACTGGAGAATGGAAAATTCAAAATATACAAACCAGAAAAATTCTCCCATTTATCTCACTTTCCAAATCGGCTATTCTGACCTAGAATTTTCCATTCTCCAGTCATTCTCCTGCTTTTCACCGCTCTCTGAGTAACCCTGTATATTTTAGTTTTGCTTATCAATGTGGTAACTTGCGCTAGGACTTTTGTAATACCTTACAGTCCAGACTGTGTCCCAAATGTTTTAACACCTCAGTTACAACACCTGAGATGCTATAACACTGAAACCATTACTTGAAAAGCTGGGAATCTGTGTCTTAAAGACCAAAATCCTCATCTAGATCAGCGCAAAGCCCAGCTGATGTTACCCCTTTTTGCCAGCAGATGTCAACGTCTGCCTGTTAAAAAGGGCTACTACAGTGAATCCTACAATGTCACATGAGGGGTCGGCGCAGGCGCCACCTCGGCATTTTCAGAGTGCACCGCTGGCTGCCTGTTAAGTAACATGATCATCAGAGGGAATCCGGTGGGGGCCCACTGTGTTGTCCCAAACCGGGCCCCTACCGACCCAAGGGCCCTCAGACAGTGCCGCCAAGGAGCCGGTGAGCAATGGGGGCAATTTATATCCATGTTTGAGCTGCTGGGGGCATATATATGCATGTTTGAGCTGCTGGGGGCAAATATCCATGTGTGAGCTGCTAGGGACATATATATCCATGTTTGAGCTGCTGGGGGTATATATATCCATGTTTGAGCTGCTGGGGGCATATATAGCCATGTTTGAGCTTATGGGGGCAATTTATATCCATGTTTGAGGTGCTGGGGCAATATATATCCATGTTTGAGCTGCTGGGTGCATATATATCCAAGTTTGAGCTGCTTGGGCAATATATATCCATATGTGAGCTGCTGGGGGAAATTTATATCCATGTTTGAGCTGCTGGGGGCAATATATATCTATGTCTGAGCTGCTGGGGCAATTTATATCCATGTTTGAGCTGCTGGGGGCAATATATCCATGTTTGAAATGCTGGGGGTAATATATATCCATGTTTGAGCTGCTGGGGCAATTTATATCCATGTTTGAGCTGCTGGGGGCATATATATCCATGTTTGAGCTGGTAAGGGCATATATATCCATGTTTCAGCTGCTGGGGCATATATATCCATGTGTGAGCTGCTAGGGGCATATATATCCATGTTTGAGCTGCTGGGGGCAATATATATCCATGTTTGAGCTGCTGGGGCAATATATATCCATGTTTGAGCTGATGGGATAAATATCCATGTTTGAGCTGCTGGGGCAATATATATCCATGTTTGAGCTGCTTGGGGCAATTTATATGCATGTTTGAGCTGCGGGGGGCATATATATCCATGTTTGAGCTGCTGGGGCAATATATATCCATGTGTGAGATGCTGGGGCAATTTATATCCATGTTTGAGCTGCTGGGGGCTTATATATCCATGTTTGAGCTGCCAGCGCAATATATATCCATGTTTGAGCTGGCTGGGGCAATTTATATCCATGTTTGAGCTGCTGGGGGCAATATATATCCATGTTTGAGATGCTGGGGCAATATATATCCATGTTTGAGCTGCTGGGGCAATTTATATCCATGTTTGAGCTGCTGGGGGCAATATATATCCATGTCTGAGCTGCTGGGGGCAATATATATCCATGTTTGAGCTGCTTGGGCAATATATATCCATATGTGAGCTGCTGGGGAAATTTATATCCATGTTTGAGCTGCTGGGGGCAATATATATCTATGTCTGAGCTGCTGGGGCATTTATATCCATGTTTGAGCTGCTGGGGCAATATATCCATGTTTGAAATGCTGGGGTAATATATATCCATGTTTGAGCTGCTGGGGCAATTTATATCCATGTTTGAGCTGCTGGGGGCATATATATCCATGTTTGAGCTGGTAAGGGCATAATATATCCATGTTTCAGCTGCTGGGGCATATATATCCATGTGTTGAGCTGCTAGGGGCAATATAATCCATGTTTGAGCTGCTGGGGGCAATATATATCCATGTTTGAGCTGCTGGGGCAATATATATCCATGTTTGAGCTGATGGGGCATAAATATCCTGTTTGAGCTGCTGGGGCAATATATATCCATGTTTGAGCTGCTGGGGCAATTTATATGCATGTTTGAGCTGCGGGGGGCATATATATCCATGTTTGAGCTGCTGGGGCAATATATATCCATGGTGAGATGCTGGGGCAATTTATATCCATGTTTGAGCTGCTGGGGGCTTATATATCCATGTTTGAGCTGCCAGCGCAATATATATCCATGTTTGAGCTTGCTGGGGCAATTTATATCCATGTTTGAGCTGCTGGGGCAATATATATCCATGTTTGAGATGCTGGGGCAATATATATCCATGTTTGAGCTGCTGGGGCAATTTATATCCATGTTTGAGCTGCTGGGGCAATATATATCCATGTCTGAGCTGCTGGGGGCAATATATATCCATGTTTGAGCTGCTTGGGCAATATATATCCATATGTGAGCTGCTGGGGAAATTTATATCCATGTTTGAGCTGCTGGGGGCAATATATATCTATGTCTGAGCTGCTGGGGCAATTTATATCCATGTTTGAGCTGCTGGGGGCAATATATCCATGTTTGAAATGCTGGGGGTAATATATATCCATGTTTGAGCTGCTGGGGCAATTTATATCCATGTTTGAGCTGCTGGGGGCATATATATCCATGTTTGAGCTGGTAAGGGCAATATATCCATGTTTCAGCTGCTGGGGCATATATATCCATGTGTGAGCTGCTAGGGGCATATATATCCATGTTTGAGCTGCTGGGGGCAATATATATCCATGTTTGAGCTGCTGGGGGCAATATATATCCATGTTTGAGCTGATGGGGCATAAATATCCATGTTTGAGCTGCTGGGGCAATATATATCCATGTTTGAGCTGCTTGGGGCAATTTATATGCATGTTTGAGCTGCGGGGGGCATATATATCCATGTTTGAGCTGCTGGGGCAATATATATCCATGTGTGAGATGCTGGGGCAATTTATATCCATGTTTGAGCTGCTGGGGGCTTATATATCCATGTTTGAGCTGCCAGCGCAATATATATCCATGTTTGAGCTTGCTGGGGCAATTTATATCCATGTTTGAGCTGCTGGGGGCAATATATATCCATGTTTGAGATGCTGGGGCAATATATATCCATGTTTGAGCTGCTGGGGCAATTTATATCCATGTTTGAGCTGCTGGGGGCAATATATATCCATGTCTGAGCTGCTGGGGGCAATATATATCCATGTTTGAGCTGCTGGGGCAATATATATCCATGTTTGAGCTGCTGGGGCAATGTATATCCATATTTGAGCTGCTGGGACAATTTATATTCATGTTTGATCTGCTGGGGGCAATATATATCCATGTTTGAGCTGCTGGCGGCAATATATATCCATGTTTAAGCTGCTGGGGCAATATATATCCATGTTTGAGCTGCTGAGGGCAATTTATATCCATGTTTGAGCTGCTGGGGGCAATATATATCCATGTGTGAGCTGCACATTAATGTTGGTTTTATTGCTGTGGAGCTCTGTGATGCGCTCATACACACTGCACATTACTATGAGGTTTATTGCTCTGCAGCTCTGTAATGTGCAGTGTGTCAGGATTGTACAGTATCTTTTAAAGTGATCGGCAGTTTCCCACATTTTCCACAGGGGCTTTCTGTGCCGGGGTTTAGCCTTAGCTGCAATGAGTGGGTGATGGCTGCTGCAGCAGTGCGGTGGCCATCTGGAAGTATGGAGGAGGGGCACAATTCACTGCTGGGTCCAAGTGGATTTTCAAAAAGGTTATTTTTAGGATTTCAGAAATAAATTATTTAGCACAATAATGTACATGTGGGTGTTGTGTTGTAGGGGTTGGGTTTTTTATGGGTGTGGCCTCCTGTGGGTGCGGAACAAGGGGGCCCCATGACCTCCTATTGCCCGGGGGCCCCATTAGTTGTCAGTCCACCCCTGTATGGTAGAGGTTCCAGGCAGTGGTGTATTTAGGTTTTGTGCTGCCCTAGGCCTGACTAAACTCGTGCACCCCCTAATTTAAATTTGAGGCACCCCCTCCTGTCAAGGGCACACCTCTTCCTGGTTAATCCCCACCCTTCCTCTTTAAGCTCCACCTTTTCCTCTTAGAGCTCCGCCTCTTCCTCTCTTTATATTAATAGTGGATACCAAGTGCCTACTTGTATATTTTGTATACCATTTCAAATGTATCTATTGAGATAAATAAAATTATGAAATGTTTAAATTCAAGCATTTTTACAAAGAACAGCCATGCATGTCAAGTATACTGGAACACAGCCGCTCTAATTGGTTGAACAATAAAATCCACAGAAACGTGCACTGCATATGAACGTATCACAGAGCTGCACAGCAATAAAACTCACAGTAATGTGCAGTGTGTATGAGTGTATCCCAGAGCTCCAGGGCAATAAAACTCACAGTACTATGCAGTGTGTATCACAGAACCACAGCAATAAAACTCCCAGCAATGCAATGTGTGGTGTGTGTCAGCGTATCAGAATCCACAGCAATAAAACTCCCAGCAATGCAATGTGTGGAGTGTATGAGTGCATCAGAATCCACTGCAATAAAACTCCCGCAAACCGAGTGTATATGAGCACACAGCAATTATTTATTCTACATTTACCGGCCTCTGTCCGCGGTAAGGCTGTGTGCAGAGTCAGCAGGGACTGTGTACAGTCTCAGCAGGAGGTCCCTCAGGCCACGTTAGGATCACGGCTGTGCCTGTGCGTGGAGCCATCTTGTCAGCAGTGGGGTGCCACTGCCAGAGGGTGCACCGTGGCTTTGATTCCCTTCCCGGTGGGTGTTCAGTCCAGAATAGAGTGACAGTCCATGTTAACGAAAGGGCGGGCAGCTGCGTGAATGCGTGTCACGTGGTTCAGCCAGTCAGGTGGTACTGAGACTCAGTACCACCTGACTGGCCGGACCGAGTGTGACCTGCACGCAAGCAGCCTCACCAGGAGCCAGGCAGCTCAATGACAAATTTCTATCACTGCAGTGCTGGTTAAGGAAAGGTCCACTTTAAACAGCAGTAAGCAGACAGGGCTTCATATTCTGCTGATAACCCCCCCCCCTTTACCTGCCGTTTACTGTCATCTTCTCTCTCTGGACACAAATCACATCCCCCTCCCCTCTCCTAGAGCTGCTGCGGGGCAGGGGAGGAGCTATGGAGGGAAAGAGAGGGGGATTTTTATTCTATTCGATTTTATTCCATATGCAAACGCCATGCTCCGCTGCTCGTTGTTTGAGAACACAGCTCAAAGCTGACACACAGTGACAGTGGCACCTCCTAGTACCCCCTAATGACACCCCAATAAATCACTGGTACCGGGGGCGGACCGCCCTCCGCCACTCCTCTAAGTACACCACTGCTCTGGTGATACGCTCACACACAAGTTTGGCGAACTGCCAGCAAGTACGGTGCTGTTTGAAGGCAGTGCAAATCCCCATAGAGAAGTAATGGTTAATCTATTCAGAAAACACCAAACAGCAGAGAAATGTCAGTGAAATGCCCTGATGTTCGGTGGTTTCAATCAGCAGGTTTATTCAGGCGAACCCCATAGGTTTCAATGTTAAAAATATTCCCGTTTTTTATGCAATATCTAATAAACCATTTATTATTTTAATCTGCAGTAAAGAGTCTTTATTTATTTATTGATTTTTTTTTGTACCTTTTAGTGATTTTTCAGAATTGTTTGGGCTAAATTCCCCCCCCTTTTTTTTAATAGCGGTTCTTCTTTTTCTGTAACAGAACTTTTTATTATCAATCATAGGATCTTATATGTAAATTCCAGACATTTTCATTCAGTAGTTCTTTTGAAAACAGCAGGCCATGGGTTTGCGGTGGCAGCATACAGCGGCCGACTCCATGCACTTTAGGGACCCTGCGGTGAATGGTGAATTCACTGCAGGGTGGGGAAATTTTATTCCCCGAAGTGCAGGGAACTACAGAACACCAAAATGTTGGCGTCATTTCGGTGCTCTGTGAGTAACCCAATTAGTGGTGAGGTTTTTTGTTGCCGCCTGGAAAGTGAAAGCCTAGGCCTTGCATACCCAGGACATACTTGAAAATTAGTGACATCTCAATGTTTCCTTCCTGGTAAAATAGTTTTCAAAAGTAAAAAAAAAAAAAAAATTTTTTTTTTTTTTTAGGGGTGGGGCCACCCAGCGGGCCGCCGCCCCCTGGAAAGTGCCGCCCTAGGCCTGGGCCTTGTTGGCCTAGGCCAAAATACACCAGTGGTTCCAGGTAAAGCAGGAGAGCCACAGAATAAAGGTCCTCTCTCTCTGAGCTGGAGTTAGACAATACTGAAGTGAAAGGGGGCACAGCCTTTTATTTAGGTGAGTCACATGACCTGGCGTGTGTGTTTTTAACTGTGAATGGTCAGGATTCTAGTGCTGTTGAGGAGCAGCACAGGAAAAGTCATGTCAAGGATTTTTCATGGTGGGGGGGCAGTGCCAGCCTGGCCCTCTTTGCGGCGGCGACGACGGCGCGACACAATGTGTGATCAAGGATGATGTTTAACTGACTAGTGTTGATGAACTCTTTTTTTTGTCATGAAATGTAAGCGCTGTTTAAAGAGAAACATTGAGTTCTTCAAGAATTCTGAAGTGAAAACAGATGATTTTATGAAACATCAGGGTTTACACTATTTTGTTCTGTTCTTTTTTTATGCAGTTTTGAACCGAACATATATTAAAGAGAACCGCGACGTGCGTCAACGAGGAACAGAACGAAATAGAAAACTCGACGCTGTCTCGTAAAATCGCCTTTCCTAAATTCTCGTAAAATCACAATATTTTTCATTAAGCAGAGCTTCCATTAGTAGCGCCCGTCGGAAGATGACGGTCGAAGACGTGGCTTTTTGAGGTTGACAGCGACAGAGACTGCGCTATAGGTGATTTCCAGAACTTGCTCGGCCGTTCTTCGGATTTGCCTATGGTTATTGTTCAGGAGAGCACTTCTGCATGGCTGCTAAATCAACACAAATCAAACATAATCATACAAGTTTGTCCTTTATGTTTCACTGAGCATGTTTCACACTAATACTCAATGTCCTTTCGCTGAAGCTCGGAGCTTTTTATCTTGGCAAGTTAGGCAGATTTTGGTCCTATACCTGATATTAAAGTCCAAACTAATCTCGGTGATGCGCGGACTAAAGGTCAGTTCAGTTTTTAAATGCTAATTGTTCTGCCAACAGTATTCATGTACAAGGCTTTTAAAGGCCACATATCTATTTTATTGCGATGCTATAGACAGATATATTTCCTGAAACAAATTAGGATTTATGGCCGTTTAGGCAACGCATCCTTCGGTGGAGAATTCCTGATGCAAATTTGCACCGTGTCTTCCTGAATCGGTAAAAAAAAACCACGAGGCTCGACGGACGGTCCCGAGCCCTGTTTTGACGATTACCCTTTATTTAAACTTTGAAACCGATCCGTGTTTATTTTAAATCTGTTGCCATTTATTCGCAATAAAGAACAAGGACTCGCAAAAATCAGAAATATCGTGTATGGTACATTAGTTTACCTAAGCACTTCCAGACCGCGCCACTCCACAAATGAGGTGATTGTCATGTTTAGATGTGACATTTCCATTTACTTACAGTGTAAAGTAGTTGAAGCAAATATAATTATGTGTTCGAACAAAAACAAACAGGTTGTAATACAATAGCGCTTGTGTTGTGATTTAATGTAGTTTTTTTTATTATTATTATTTTTTTTATATATATATATCATCTCTCGCGGCTCTGTGAATATATTATAAACCCAACGGAGATGAGGAGTTTTGGATGAAAGGATATTTTGCTGTAACCTTTCCTTTCCGGACGTGGTAAAAGTGTACTGGTCGGGTTGGAGTGCAACAGTGTATATTCGTACTAATCTCGGGGGCCCGTTATCGAACTTATGCTCAGGGCTCCCCTCCCCTCAGCTTCCCCGTACCAGCAAACCTGTTAAAAATAAATCATTTTGCCGCCTTGTTTTACAGGAAATGTGCTAAATCCTTAGTAGTGGTCCAGGAAGGGGACAACAAGTGTTTCCTGGTGGTCTGGTGGGAGAGCTCTGCCTGATGCAGACTGTACTAATCGCTCCCTGAGTGAAGACACAGTGAGTCAAAGTGCTATGACCAGCCTCAGATACAACGGCCCACCGGGTATTTTCCTGGTATTACGGTGGGCCACTCCTGGGTGGGTCTTACCTCTGTGGCACTTAGACAAACTGCACAGGGTTTGTCAAGGGTAAGGGGGCCCCCTCGAGCCATAGGGTCCCCGAGCATATCATGGAATGTCAACCCCTGATGTCATCCCTGGATATTTGGATCTTTTCGCCCTAATCCCATATTACCTTTATTTGTTTTTCAATAGTGTCCATTTAGCTCTCAAGAATGATTTATGTTTTATGTAAATAATCTTGGGTAGGCTTAGGAACAGGTGAGTGAATAATAAACTGTACCGATTGAAATCGAGAAGAAAAAATGATGTCTTTAACCCTTCCACCACCAAGGACTTTTCAATGAAATCACTGTCAGGAACCGGGATTTGTTAAGAATTTTAATAGCAAACCTTAATATTAATACTCTGTCCCTATAACCAGCACATACACCCCCTACACAAAGACATAAACACCCAAATATACATACACTCACCTACGCTCTTACACACATACACACACAGCTCTACATCTACCCCATCATTAGTCATTATAGTTTATTCAAGCTGATGCGCTGTATTGACCTCTGCTGGTCAGTTCATGTATAGCACTGAGACTGCTAGTTGCCCACACACACACACGCACACAGAAGCAAAACCCACACTCCTACTTTGATATATACAAATACACCTACCAAACAACACAGATACACAAACACACCTTTACCCACAGCTCTATCTCTGCTCCTATCATTACAGTGTATACAGACTGTATTTGAAAAGCAGAGGGCTCCCTCTACTGGTCATTTCAGGTATAGAACTGAGGCTACCAGCAGCCTATGCACACCCACACAAATACAATCCAACACACACATAGACACACATACACAATGCTACATACATACATATACACACCACGCTCATACGTACAGTCCTCCAAACGCACAGACACAGACCCACACACATAGCTATGCCTCTCCTCTTATCATTACAGTGTATTCAGAGACACTGTATTTGTCCTCTGCTGATTCATTCTGGTATTGCACTTTGAGTATTGCACCCTCACATGCACACACGTACAATCCTACATACACAGATACACCTGCAAACACATAGCATGCTACATACATACACACCACACACACATACATAGAATCCTACACACATACAATCATATATATATAAATACATGTGACACACGCACACGCACACACACCTTCAGTCCTACCCACCCACTCAAAACACATACACACACAACTTTATCTCTCTCCTCACCATTACAGTGTATTCAGGCTGATACACTGTATTTGACAGACAGGGGGCTCCCTCTGTTGGTCAGTTCAAGTATTGCACTGAGAGCTGACTGCAGCACCGGTGTGATACAGTGACTGAGCAGCATCAGATTCAAATTCTTAATGTACATTGGCCGTCTTGTTTGATGAACGGTTTATTTTGGGACGTATACGGGAGCCCATATGCAAAGGATTTACAATTGAGTTCATCTGATCTCGGGCATCTGACAGTGCTTTTGAAAATCAAATTAACTCAGTCGCAGTAGTGAAGGGGTTAATCTAAAAAAGAGAATCTGAAGTCACATGTAAAAATAAACTGACGTAGACAAAAAAATTTTTTTTTTCTTTTAAATGACTTTTTCTTTTCAAAAAGAGTGCAGTTTTTCTCTGTTTGATACTAAGCGTCTGTCTTCTTTTCAGTTCATATCCCCTCGTTAAATACCGTATATTTATATTGATTGAGTTATCTTTATTTTATTTATTTTTTTGCTGATGTGAAATTGTAAATATAATTAATTAATTGCAGTTAGATGTGTCGTACAGGATACGTACCACTCCTGAGGTTGGAGAAGGCTCTCTAATGGAAGCCGAATGTGTGCATCTTGTGGGAGAGGAAGTGGACTAATTATATTGATGAATGGACCACACAGCATTTTCTTAATTCATTTAAATAAATTATTAATATTGTTACTATGGTAAAAAAAAAATGCTGATTCCCTTCAGGTAGTTGTTAGTAAACCAATAATGTATGTGCATCAGGATGGAGGTGATACTGAAAGACAGACAGGCAGACAGAAATATACAGGGTTATTCAAAGAGAGGTGAAAAGCAGGAGAATGACTGGAGAATGGAAAATTTGAGGTCAAAATAGCCGATTTGGAAAGTGAGATGAATGGGAGAATTTTTCTGGTTTGAATATTTTGACCTAGAATTTTCCATTCTCCAGTCATTCTCCTGCTTTTCACCGCTCTCTGAATAACCCTGATAGACATATAAGATTGTGAGTTTCTACGGGAATAGGGCCCTCGTTTCCTCCTGTACTGTTTGTCAAATGTTGTTCAATGTATTGTAACCCTGTCTATACTGTGCCTATTGTACAGCGCTGCGGAATATGCTGGAGCTTTATAATTAAAGAAAAATAATAATAATAATATAGGAAAAATCAACCAATAAACTGTAGGGCAGGGCTCAAAATTTCAAGTACTGAGCTACTAGCCAGGCCTTAAATGTTACTCGACACCACTTGACCCAACTAATCCCTACCCTTAACTCCGCCGCTAAACATAACCTCTTAAATTATCTTATAAAATTATACTGTTAAATGTTCAGAATAAAGTTACAAAGATACATAACAACAACATTAATACCCAGACATCAGATCCCAGATACATGTATACCCAGACATCAGAACCCAGATACATAAATACCCAGACACCAGACCCCAGATATATAACATACTTGAAAACGAGAGAAATCTCAATGTATCCTTCCTGGTAAAATCCTTTATAAATAAATAAAATAAATACCCAGACACCAGACTCCAGATACATAAACACCCAGGCCCAGATACATAACTACCCAGACCCCAGATACATGTATACCCAGCTGGAATATACTGCACAAGCAGCACAAAATTATTTATTGTGCTGCCTGCGTGTGCATTTCCACTCGCCCTCACTTAATTTCCACTCGCCAAATTCGAGCAGGCGAGTGGAAATTTTGAGCCCTGCTGTAGGGGTTATACAGAGAGAGAGATGATCTGGCCCTGAAATGTCACCAAACAGGGAATTTTCCTGTACAGTGACATTTTGGGGCCATTCAACTATCCAGAGAGCAGGCAGTTCGCCAAATTTTGGCGAACTGCCAGCCAGTACAGTGCCTGATCGAAAGCAGTGAAATCCCCAATAGAGAAGCAATGATTAATCTATTCAGAGACACCGAACAGCAGAGAAAAGTTTCCGAAATGCCCTGCTATTCGGTGGTTTCTTTCATAAAGGCGAGCCCCATAGGCTTCAATGTTAAAAATATTCCTGGTTTTATTCAGTATCTAATAAACCATTTATTATTTTAATCTGCAGTAAAAAGTCTCTTTATTTATTGATTTTTTTAGGATCTTATAGGCATTTTTCAGGATTTTTTCGGCAAAATGTTTTTCTGTTTTTTTTTTAAACAAAATCTTATGTTTGTATAAGGTATACATGAGGCCTGATACATGGGTTTAAACCTCAGCCTACAGAAAACCCAATACATGGCCAAAAGCATCGCGCTGAGATCCTTATTAAGAGAAGTATGGGGAAAGGAGTTCATAATCAGCTAGTGGTGCAAGGATAATCCTAATTGTTTTAAGTCTTTAAAATAAAAAGACATTAAAAACCCAAAAATACATTTTAATCAGTATGGACTATGGACTACCAATATTGTTCATTTATCGTAATCTCCCCTTTTCATTTTGAAGTCACCTTTAAGTATATGGTTAAGTCTGCTTAATGAATAAATGCACAACTCGTAAAAATAATTATATATACGGTATATATTTTTATTCTTAGGGAAATACGTTTTATCCCTTTATGACTGTAAATATATATATATATATATATATATTAACATAAAGGGATAACACGTATTTCCCTAAGAATAAAAATATATATATATATTTATATATATATACATATATATATATTTATATAGATTAGGTAGGTCGTGTTAGTCCAGATGCCAAAATCACGAGTATAGCAGTCTGTAGTGATACCTTTTTATTGGACTAACGTTACATTTAAAGCACAAGCTTTCGAGAGTGATCCTCCCTTCGTCAGGTCTAGAAGCTTACTGATCAGAATGGTAGAATTAAACATTGGTACATTCATAGGGCGCACAGTTGGGGTTGTTAGATGTTGTACATCGCCAAATGGCATGGTCAGAGGGGGGGGGAGAACAGCATAAAGAGCATTTAATTGTCTCAGGCACATAAGACAACAGTGATGAAATCATGTCCACTTCAAAGGGAACAAAACGAACAAAACGCTCATGTTGCAAGTTTAGGTTGAGTGCAACCCACACTGTGGTTTGCTTTTTATATATGGAGAGCTGACTACTTTCCCGGGTATGCACCCCTCCCTGTTCACAGGTGTGTCCCATCGTGACAACCTATAAAGGCTGGTGCCTGCTGGGAAGCTCTAAGGTGAGTCAATTCTGTAAATGCAGATACAGTCAAGTAAGATAGGACCTGTCAACGATGGGGTACATTGATGATTGTGACAGGCTTACGCAAACTATGATCATACTTTGTTAACTGAATCCCCATCATTTTACCTCAGTCAGGTTTTTTTGAATTTTTGAAATGTGTTTTTTTCTTGCACAAAATGGTGGATGAAGGTGGTCATTGATATGGAGTGCTCTTTTTTCGTGTTTTGTATTTTAAGTTTAGATGCACCCGCTCATGTTGCAAGTTTAGGTTGAGTGCAACCCACCCTGTGGTTTGCTTTTTATATATATATATATATATATATATATATATATATATTAACATAAAGGGATAACACGTATTTCCCTAAGAATAAAAAAATATATATATATATATATATATATACATATATATATATTTATATAGATTAGGTAGGCCGTGTTAGTCCAGATGCCAAAATCACGAGTATAGCAGTCTGTAGTGATACCTTTTTTATTGGACTAACGTTAAAATTAAAGCACAAGCTTTCGAGAGTGATCCTCCCTTCGTCAGGTCTAGAAGCTTACTGATCAGAATGGTAGAATTAAACATTGGTACATCCATAGGACGCACAGTTGGGGGTGTTAGATGTTGTACATCGCCAAATGGCATGGTCAGAGGGGGGGGAACAGCATAAAGAGCATTTAATTGTCTCAGGCACATAAGACAACAGTGATGAAATCATGTCCACTTCAAAGGGAACAAAACGAACAAAAAAACAAAACAAAAAACACAAAACAGTGAGTATGGGGAAGACGCAGAAAAATAAGAAAGAAAAAAAAACAGAGAGAAAACCAAGCCCCAACCAGAATTATGAATATTATGTGACATTATTATAGTGGGTTAAAAAAACAGAATCTACATTAAGTCCTTGTTTTATACTGTTGAAATATGTGATCATTTTCATTTCATATGTTTTGCGTTCCCCGTGATCTTTAAAATGGCCTTTGAGGATTTTAATTCTGAGGTTTTGGATGGAGTGGCCTGCTAGATTGAAGTGATGTCCCACTGGGGTGCAAAATGTATTTTCCTGGTGGTTCCTGATGGAGTGTCTGTACTGGTTCATCCTGAGATTTAGTTTAAGGCTGGTTTCACCAATATAGCAGCCCTTATCACACGCCATGCACTGGATCATATATACCACGTCGGCTAATGTCTAGTTTTCACATGCAAGTAAACCAATTGAATACAACGGATTGGTGAGTTCACTCGATACTTATGTATTTATGTGCATTTGTTATTTCTGTATGTAACCTTGAAAATGGCTAACGCACGAGCCGAAACGTCGGTTCAATTTTAAATTTGAATTAATAAAGTATATTATTTTATACACGTGTGCGGCCTCTACAACGCTGGATATATATATACATATATATATATATATATAAATAAATATATATATTTTTTATTCTTAGGGAAATAGGTGTTATCCCTTTATATATATATATATATATATATATATATATATTAACATAACAGTCATAAAGGGATAACAAGTATTTCCCTAAGAATAAAAATAGCATTCCCTGCAGTAAAAACTCAATAATTGTCTAGAGAATAGAATCTCTAGGTTTTCTGGTTCTCAACATGAACTTATATTGAGTTTGGACTGTGTGCTCCACAAACATCAACACTTTCCCATTAATCTCCTTGTTTACACTGCATTAAAGCATTGCTTGAGTTTTGTTACATTAGATAATCACCCTCAAGAGATAGATAATAGGCATTATTAGGATTGTGCTCCCTGGGAGGGTAATTATCTAATGGAAAACACACTCATCCAGCCCCCAAGGACAAAAGAATTGCCTTGAAACGCTTAGTATATATTTACACAGCTCAGATAATAACACACTTCAGTATCTGCTACAACAGCAACTACAGTATGGCGAGGCTGAAGATGTTTCCTCAACAAAAGAAGTCCTTATGTATTCATAGTGTACATCGTTTTATACTGTTCAGTACAGACCCTATTCCAAGTCCTTTGACTAGCGACTCAAGCCGTAAAAATGTGGGGGTGTACACTTCTAAAATGGCGTACCCTTAGGAAGTCTGTATCTCTTTCAACATCTCCCTCCCCACTCTTCCCGATCACCTCCAACCCATTGTTTACGGAAGTTATGTCGCATAACTTCATGCCTGCGTTGGTGGAAGGTCCATATATCCCGCTTTATAAATGTATGTCTAACTCCACACTGCTGTTTCTGAAAAGCTCGTTATTCTCAGAGGATAACTCCCCTCTGATCGATCTTCACTACCGTCAGCTTAAACATTTTATATCTTCGTTGGGTGATCCTACTAAGATTAGGCTCGAAGAGTCTCCGTTTGAGACATTGTGCGTTTCTGATCCCCACCTTTCACATATGCTCTACACCATGTATGGGACACTTTTGGATGCCTCCACCCCTTCACTTCCTTCTTATGCGATGCGGTGGAATAGGGATTTAGATGACTTAATTTCTGACGAGGATTGGAACTCCATTTTTCAGATAGCAGCACACGCATCTCGAAGTTTTACACGTTCAACAGTCTCACTATAAATTTCTATCTAGATGGTACCTTACTCCATTTCGATTACACAAAATCTACCCGACCACGACAGACCTGTGCTGGCGATGTCAAAAATCAGCAGGTACATTGATGCATATTTGGTGGGATTGTACACTCATTTGCCCTTACTGGTCCACTATATTCGAGGAAATTGACAAAATTAATAATATGGAATTAATCCCATCCCCCAAGTAGCTTGATCCCTAGACACTGGCGAACCACAACGACCCCAACCCTTACGGAATGGAGAACCACAGTAGATGTCATCCGAGACATGGAGGAGATGTTCTTCTCCATGGATAACAATTATGATAAATATTTCACTACGGGGTATTGGCGGACTGACTATTTGTCCAAACGACCGCATTAATGACGCGTGACTGTTCCTAGGGATTAGACCTTTATGTTATGCCTGGAATATCATAACCCCTTTTACTTATTTACCTAACCTATTACCTTTGATATATGCATTTTATTTGAGATGCTTTTATTATTGTTTTCTAAAGAAGTCACATGCAGTGTTACAAGACACAAACCTTTTCAACCACAATTTCTGCTTTTGTTTTCAATCTGTATAATTTTACTTAGTGTGTTAACTTTTCAAATATCCTCTTTTTCAACACATGCACTAGTTGTATTATTCTTTGTGGATATTGTTTACCATTACTCTTTTATCGTGTGATGTATTAACTTGTGTGAAAATCAAAAAAATTAATTAATAAAAAAAAAAATTGGGGGTGCAGCAGCCATATGAATGTCTCGAGCTGCTTTTCCAACCAAGATGCAAGATTGGATGTTCCAGCTGCTCCTATACTTTGCACAGGAGCCATTCATTTGTGGTAGCCAGAGAAGGACAGATTCTACCGATGTAGCTCACCCATCTCAGCTGGAGATGTCATTTTCCATAGAATAGCAGCTCCAAAGCCATTGTGTCTCTCTGTAGTTCCGACACAACCATACATATTCTTGGATAGTGTTGCACTTCTCTTCATGGAGTTCTATGGAGACCAGGATGCGATATTAGTGGTGGTGTGCAGCACTGCTGCCGGTATCAATCAGTGGCTCCAAATTATTACAACTTGAGCCTCTAGTTCGGTGGCTCAGTAGGAATAGAGTTGTTAATGTTGAGACGCTAATGGACAAAGGCTCAACCTATCCATTAGAGAGCAAAGAAAATCTACATCCATGCATATCTAAACGATATAGGTCTGCTATATGATTTCTACATTGAATGCTACATTGTTTTCTTCTATGTTGGCAAATAAAACTGGATAAATTATTCATGAATAATGAGGAATGTAATGCATGTTTGTGCGAAATGCGTTGGTTGCATAATCAATCAGATTTGCCAACTCTTTAAATAGATCTCGTTCAGCTATTTGGAAACGGAATCAATCACATCATGATGACTGATGTTTAACAAATTAAAACCTGTCGTTATTACTTGACATAATAATATCTAATGGTTTCACCAAATTAAGCAATCTACAGAAATGAGTGTCCGAAATGCAACCAAAAATACGACCAAAATATACAGCTGTAAATCGATGCTACTATTAGGGACTAATAATTAACTCAAAAGCAATTAACTGCTGTTAAGTGATTTTATAAATTGAGAAGCATATGTATTTAATCGTTATTGATGATTGGCTGCCGGCCGAGGCTTTACAAGAGAGTGACAGAGATAGACCTGGCATGGAGAATTATGTTGGCATTATTTCTGAAATTAATGCATTAATGGCCATAGTGTCTAAATCAGCGCAATAATATATACATAATTTATCCTATCCAATATAAAAGTCCACGTGAGATCCATATAGATACAAATTTAGCGCATATTTATATTAGCTCTTAGGTAAATAAGGTGCCATTTTTAAGTATAATGATATAAATAAATAATATGAGAAAGAATAGTGTAATGTTCTCCTACAGTTTAACAATGCAGGTCAACATCAATGATGGTACAATGAATGGAACAAACAATCATGGAATGAATTAACAGATTTAAACTGGATGTTCTCTCATAGTTGTCACAGTCCCAGTTAGGACAGACCTGGGTTTGTGCTCAGTGTCCTTTGGCTTAGATACCTCAAGACGCTGTCTCAGAATTTGAGTCTTTCAGTGGATGAGTCAAATTTAGAGTTACAGGACAATAATCTCCTGGAACAATGATAATTAACCCAGGAACCTACCAGGAACACTCTGACTGTTGGCAACTATGGTTCTCATGCAACGGTATATTTATATATTGGTGCTATCCACTAAGCATGAAATGGGGTTTCCACATCCAGTTCCATATAACTTTCACTTGGCAGATAGAGTTTTCCTATGATCCAGTTTATTTGTGTCTTAAACCAAATGTGTAGCAGTCTAAGTTGGGTGAGCAGGAACTGAGTGGAAGCTGAACATGTCAATTGATTCTTTTTGATCTTTTGTCATTTTTAAATACATACATTTACTCATTTTGAGGAGCCCTAAACAGACAGGTACGACACACTGTACGGCTGACACACCTGCCCAACTAATGCTTAACACAGCAGGTCATGTAGAAACCCTTTCTGTAGACTCGAAAAATGTTTCTTGAGTAAGACGCTATGTGAGCCGAAACATTGCCCTTTCAAACCGATGAGCTTGATGCTGGTGTGCCCAAGCCCTCATTAAGTCATACAGGGTTATTCAAAGAGATCCGAATTGCTGGCGAAAGGTAACCGAATGCTGAAATTCAGCGTACGGTTTCCTTTCCTGGCCATTCGGCTATCCAGAGAGCAGGCAGTTCGCCAAATGTTGGCCAATTGCCTGCACATACGGTGCCTGTTCGAGGGCAGTGAAATCCCCATAGCTTCGTCTTTTCAGAGAACAAACACCAGCAGTGAAAAGTTACCAAAATGCCCTGCCATTCGGTGGCTTCATTCGACAGGTTTATTCAGGTGAATCCCATAGGCTTCAATATTAAAAATATTCCTGTTTTAATCCAATATCTGATAAACCATTTATTATAATATTCTGCCGCAAAAAGTCTCTTTATTTATAGATTTTTTAGGATATTTTAAGCATTTTTCGGGATTTTTTTTGCAAAATATTTTTATTTAAACATTTTTTCTTTTTTCTGTAACAGCCCTTTTTTATTATCATTCATTGGATCTTATATGTAAATTTCAGAAATTTTCTATCATTAGTTTGTTTGCAAACAGCTTTTCACTTTTTAAACATTCAAGCGTACTGTTTGGTTTTTCTTTCACTCCATTCGTCTGCGGTGTCAGGTTTTTCCGGCGGCTGCGCTGCGCTGTGATCGGCTCCTGCTCGGGTTTCTCCGTCTTCGGCGGGGTTAATCCAGATGTTTTTGCAGGTTTTAGTGTGCGTTCGCCGGGTTTTGCGGTGAGTGTTCGGCAGCTTTTCCCTGCACTACGACGGCCCTGTGGTGCTTGCTGAATACACCGCAGGGTCGCCGAAATGGGATCGCCGAATCCAGCCGAATTGAAGAGAAGGAAAAGTCACCGAACGTGCGGTGGCTTTTCGATTCTCTTTGAATAACCCTGATAGAGTTTTAAGTTATTCACTTGTAAAGACTGAGTTTAAAGAACTCAACGCTCTTACCACTTTCCCCTTTGTGGAATAACAAATGTCACAATTTGCCATGGTAATTTTACAACCACATCAGCTGATTGCCATAGTAACCAAACTCCTCCTCGTCACACAGCACTATTGGTCAAAGGGGGCTGAAGGGAGGGAGGGAAGTGGAGGGTATGAAAGTGGTCAAGGTGCGTAGAGTGTCCATTTAAGCCTTGATATTGATATTGATATTTTTGTAAAATCATGTCTGACTGGAAAGATATCTCAGTTTTCCATTGTATCAGTCAACCGTTCACCTTCCCAGAAGAGTGGTGGAGCTAAGGTCCCAGGCATTTGTGCTCAACTTGAGCCCACGTATAGCTGTAGAATCAAGATGTATGGTAGCTGTACCTGCAAAAAATAAAAATGTTACAAAATTATAAACCTAACAACAATTTTAAGCGTTTACAAATAGCAATGAAAATATTTTACACAGAACATTCTCTATATTTGGGAAGACATCAGAGTTATTTGAGAAAATAATATTTAATCTCCTATTGAAACGTCGAACACGCATGGAAAACTTGGAAATATATGACTACTAACCTTGAAATGAATGGGGCATACAAAAGAAAATATACTTTGCAGTTTACTACAACCTTTGTCGTAATGCACTGCTATTGGAAATAGCGAACAAAGTAAGAACGGTTTACTTTATGTGGACATTGTGTGGATTCAAGATTAAAATACCCTTTATTCTGCCATTTTGGAAATATATCTCTTCGAAGAACCGTATATCTGTCAAATATTGCAATCCGGTTTGGGTTTATATTCTAAAAATGAACTAGAGAAACAGAATAATTCCACTTTTTTTCAATATATCTGAGCGCTCCAGGAAGAAATCCGTTTTTGATGATTGAATAAATGCTCAAGGTACACATATACGGAAATATAGAAAGGAAGAGATAGTGACACTCGGATTTTAATAACTCTTCCGAAAAGTGTTTGAGTATAATTCTTTTTTTATTGGAAGTTAACTTTATATAAATTGTAATCGTTTTGTTATCAAATTGATCATCCGAGTCTACATTTTGAGTGCCTATATAGCAGACATGAGCAATTCGTTTCGTTATGAATCGTATTTTGCGTGGCTTTTTCGTGATTCGGAAATACGGACTCATCCGAATAACTGAATCGCAATATGAAACAAATTTTAACTAATCCTAAAAACCAGTGACTAAAACAATGAATCGATTCAGATTATTTTGTTTAATTCGAGTAGCATGATGTGATAATTTTGGACTTTTTAAGGTTGTACCATCCGAATCAATGTTACGACATATGGAATGATCCAAATTGATTCGGATCCATCAGTTTTTATTCAAGTGAACTCCTCGATTTCAGATGTTTCCTTCTGCAATCAGCATTTTCCTTGTTATCAAAATAGCGCTATATGACAAATAGAGATATATTCAAATTAATAATGTGACATTTATTAAGTTTCCTAAATATCGAATAAACTCATGAAAGCTATAAAATAGGCAATCTTCCGAAATAAAATTAAAACGCAACAACGATTAACTGACTTCCTAAAATTACGAATCGATTCGGAAAAACGAATATACGACATTCTGAAATAACGAATCGATTTGGAACAGCGAATAAAGGACATTCTGAAATAATGAATCAATTGGGAACAATGAGTAAATAACATTCCAAAATTACAAAACAAATGGAAAAAACATGTAACTAATTTTCCCCAAATGACAAATGACAAAAATGCCCTGAAAACAAATCATTGTACCTTAATGAAAATGACAAACTGAAATTATAAACTTTATTAATGAAAATTAAATTAAGCCATTTTTCCCCCATTTTGCACGTCTAATTATGCCACACAGGGCATGCGCTGCTGCTTTAGTATACTACTTGAAAACACATGGTTCGTATGGGCAGTCAAATGAAATGGATACTCAATGCCTAGTGAGTACACACGTATGCTACCTACACAAAAGAGACACATTTAAACTGCCCGGAGAATAGGCCTATCTAAGGACAGACAAACAAACAAGGTAAAAGAGAGAATCAGATTCAGACAAGCCAAAGGTTGTACACAACGAGGGTAGTCACAGAAGCCAAAGCCAGGCATAAGGAGATAAGACCGGTCAAAATACAAACCAAGAATCGGTACATAGGTAATCAGAATACAACAAGGAATTTGCTCCCGGATAAGTGTAAACCACGACAGGGCACTGAGACAATGACTTCCAGGATATATATATATATATAACCATAGACTAGATTTCATTGGCCGAATCATTTTCTTGTGCTAAAACATCCGTGATCGGAGCACCGCGTCAGATGTCTGATGCATGGAAGGAGAGCTATAAGAATTTGATGTCAACAAGCATGGGAATACTGTGGCAATATGACGTTTGCCACAGGAATGATGCAAGGGCCTGGAAGGCACAACAGAGGGTTAAAGATGTTGAGCCGGATTTGGGACAACCGCCCCTTTGGTGTCCCGGATATATATATTTTTTTTTGTTTGACGGTTTGTAATATTCCTTTAACCCCTTAATGACCCCTGACGTACACTGTACATCCTGTGTTCGGGTCTCCCTTAGACCCGCGGACGTACAGGGTACGTCAGCGGCGCCAAATCCCCCTACCGCCCTATACTCACCTCCCTCGTCGGATCCCACAGCGATCTGGCAGGGAGGAAGCCTGCCCATGTGATTTACATTGGGCAGGCGAGGCTGATGACGTTGCCACGCTGCGTGGTGACGTCATCAGAAGGTGCCCCCATGTGTTTCAATGGAGGGGAGGGGGGGGCTCCTTCGGAGCCCTCTATCTCCCCAACCATTGAAGCTAGGGAGATGCCGTTTGCACCGCCTCCCCTTTCCAGCGGTGTATGGCATTAACTGTTTCGCCGCCGGATCACGTTGCGGCGCCAATTGGCGCCAAAACGTGATTCAAACCTGGAGGGGGGCTGACATCTTGGATGTCAGCCAAGCCTCCAGGTCCCCCCCCACCCACTGACAACCTCACCATATGTGTGAGGATGTCAGTGGGCCAGTTAACCCTCTAGCTGCCATGTAGAGATAAGGGGATCCTAAGGATCCCTTTATCTCCCGATCCATGGCAGCCTGATTATGGCCTTTCAAATGATACCAAACATGACCAGGTTTGGTTTTAAAAAAAAAATGTAAAAAAAAAATTAAATAAAACAAAAATAATAAAAAAATTAAATAAAATAAATGTTTTTTTTTTCAAAAGTTTTTTTTGTCTGGGGGGAGTTTAATTAAATAGGACCTAGGCTGTCATCTAAAAATAATTAGCAGAAAATGGTCAGAATGAGCGCAGCGCACATAGGTGAACTGTCTCAGCAGTGAAGGGGTTAAAAAGCAAACGCATGTAAAAATTGGGTATTTCTATTCTCGGGACAAAATTTTGAACCTATTTAGCCGGGGTCTTTTTGGGTGGTTGTAGATTTTGGGGATTAAATTACGAAAAAGTGTGTTTTTACCATTTTTTTCCTCATATTTCATATTTTTTTTTATAGTAAATTATTCGATATGATGGAAATAATGGTATTTCTAGAAAGTCCATTTAATGGCGGGAAAAAGGGTGTATAATATGTGTGGGTCGAATAAACGAGTAAGAGGAAAATTTGACCTAAACACTAACAGCGCAGAAACGTAAAAACAGCAGCGGTCACTAAAAGACGGATTTGTGTAAAACCGCCCGGTCACTAAGGGGTTAATATACCTCTCTTCATGTCCCAAGACTCAAGGTGTAGGTTATGATCCATATCTGGGTACACGGCAGATGATGGTAGAATATCAGAAGATTTGGAAGCTATACTGAAGGTAGGGATAGTTTTATTTCCTCTGCTCATTGCACTCTGATCCTTTAATAGCTGAACTCACCAAGATCAACTATACTAAAATCTGCAAGGCACCTGTTGGTGCCCCAACATTGAGTATAGCCAACATGGTATTCTTCATGAGCAGTGCAAAGGAATTTTCTTCTTTGAAAATGAGCTTCATTTGCAGTTGGGCTTCGGAAATCACTCCTAATGTTTTGGTAGCTGGGACATGACACTTGAGGTGCCATCACTCTTAGAACAGTTGGGAATACGTGTCTAAAGCACATATCCCCATCTGGTCCATCACAGAGCCAAGTTCTGCTTTAGCTCCTTTTGGCCAGCAGATGGCAACATCCATCTGTCAAATCACAGTAAGGAACACATTGTGAATATTTCCAAGTATTTCCTACTATAATTCATATTGATCTTTCTAAAAGCCACTCGTTCCTGTCGTGATACTCTGGAAATTTCCTTTATAGTCAACAGGTTGAATATAGGAAAAGAAAAAGAACCAGTCACCCCTTACGAAAGTTACCAAGTTCCCTAAGGAATATAACTACACATAAAGTATATAGACGCATAAACAAACACATTTCTGGGTGATACTGTATATATAAATAAGCAAGTCAGATTAGTGAAAACCAAGAAATATGAATCACCGCGCACCTATGATTAATATTCTTCTTTCACTTGATGAGCTGGATGATGCATTTTTTTCTAAAGTCGTCTGCAATATTATTTTATAATCTAGAGGTTAATTAATAATATTGCAGAGCAGCCTTCATTCTGTTAAGTGCACAATAATTATCAGGCGCGCAGTAAACCGTAAAAAAAGAATACAAAAGTAATAATCACGCATTTTGAATATGCAATAAAAACCTTGAAAAGAAAGATATCCGAAAAAGATAATTTATTCTCAAAATGTTGACATTGTTCTGTCGTTCAGTTACCTTAGAGATTTGAGCAGTTATAAAAACCTTATTTTAGTTAAGAAAAGAGTAATAATTGATAATTTTCATTATTTGTGTCAGTCTGTCACTGGTTGCCCCCCCCCCCCCTCGACCTCCACCCATGGTACTGTGTGTGGGGCTATTGAAATTATTGGGGGAGCCGGAAGGGTTGTACATGTCATTATCCAACCCCATCCCCTACCCATGCATGCATTAATTAATTTATTTATTTATAAAGTATTTTACCAGGAAGGATACATTGAGATTTCTCTCATATTCAAGTATGTCCTGGGTTCTCACCTCTAATCAAACAACGCAAAACAAGCATCGAGACAAATGGAGAAATCTCAAAAAAAAAGGGCATAACCCATATAATCCAATATAAACTACAACAAGTACAGATGCAGAAGCAATGCATGAAGATAATTCATAAAAAAACATCCTTTATTGAGCATTCTAAAAGAATACAAGATCAAAAACGCACGTAATGAAACAGCTTCCAGTGTTATGTAACACATACCCTTAATTATACGCATTGGAGACATCTTAATAAAGAATATCAACATATAAAGTCTAAAACCTCCTCACACAACAAAAATCCTGATAATAATACAGACAAAGTATCTATAAGTAAATACAAGGGCTAGTGACTAATTCCTGGGCAGTTCAAGCTGCCTACGTACACCACTGTCTAAGTGAAATGAGGATCTCATAAATAAACAACCTCGCGTGGAGAGAATCACAGACGTGTCAATATTGGTAAATACAGGATTGTATTTTTTTATAAATTGTCTCGATGCATTGCTTTTTCATCTGTACCTGTTTCCCACCTTACCTCCCACCCTTGAACATCAGGTGGGAGGAGGGGCTATAGAATCTTGGGACTTTTAGATAATTTGTCTTAAAAAATTCCGTCTATTTTTCGGAGAAAGTATTTTACCAGGAAGGATACATTGAGATTTCTCTCGTTTTCAAGTATGTCCTGGGTGGGGAGTATGCACCGTTAGGTGTCTTGCCCAAGGATACTTACTGGAGGGGTGCTCTTGCCGGGATATGAACCTGTGTCTCCGCAGTCTTCATGGTTATAGAGCAGTGATGTTACCACTACTCCACCCAGCCAGCAGACATCCGAGGTGCTAAAACACTTGCAACAGCTCAGAGTTAATTTGATTTCTTCAAGTAAAAACAGATCCCAAGCTGTGTTATAGATATGTAGTAGCACTTTTTGACCAGCAGATGGCACCTGCTACCTGTCAAATAGTGCAGACTGTTTGAAAATGTGCTTCAGAGACTTTCAAGAACATTGTCACTCTATGGCTACTGTTTAGTTGTTTGCCATGAATTTGCTGGGTCCTTGCTACGGTTACATGGAAAGCAACTTGGAAGTGAAGGGGTTAAAACCTCATAAGCTCATAGTTATCTCTGTTTCTTTTTTTTAAATCGAAAGATCCATAGTGTCTATATTCTTCACATTGTATCCGATTATATATTGTAGTAGTAAATAGACAAAGCAGGCGGCGTTTGAACTGCAATTAAATGTCAACCAAAAAAAACCGTAAAAAATAAAATTAAACAAAATAAGGCAATTATATCTTACCATTTGAGTGCAAAATTTAAATACAATGTTTTTGCAAAGTGCTGTTCTCCCCAGCACTCAACAAATGACGGCTAATGTATCTATTAAAGTAAAAATATCTGCAGCTCGACAAATGTGTGATAGATTCTTAAAAAAAAAAAAAATTAATTTAGGCAAGCAAAATGTTGAATTCTTTATTGTCTGTCGCATTACTTTGTTCGACCATTTACGTATGAATATAGGACATTATAGCATGACTGTTTTCTGTACCTGTAAGAAGGATATCGTTTTTCTTTTCCCAGAGGCACCCATGGCTAAAGGCTCAATGATCTCGCTTAGCGTGCTGAAGGCTACTGAATATATCCTACGGTGTCAGCACATGTCAGCGCAGTCTGCACATGCACAAACGATTTAAGACGTGCTAATGCATGCACACATGCCCCAGGCACACTGACCTAGGAATCATCCACGCATTAGGGATTCTTGAGAACCATTGCCTGCACTGATCTTCCACTAATGACAAAAAATACCAATGCTGTGTTTACGTGGTTGCATACGTCTGTGTTTCTGTGTCTCCTACAATGATTTACTGTTGCAAAAACTAATTTGTGGAAGGGTACCATGTAATTTGTGTTTACCTGCTTCTTTGCTATTGTTAGGAATAAGGCAGAAGACCGCGAGGGCAGAGGACTAGGAGCAACTACTAAAATACCAGTCCTTATTATAGATGTCATACACAAAACAGTGCAGAGGCTAAAGGAGTTGAGGTCGAGAGTAGCAGGGAATAGAATAAATGATATCACAATGCTGGGATCGAGGGATCTAGTAAACGGCGATGTCATGAACGGAGTCGAAGTCCAGAAAACCAGAAGAAGTCGGAGACAAATAAACCAGGTAAAACACGAAGATAAACTAAACACAGAGAACGACAGGACAATGAAGGTCCAGGAGGTGACAATGAGTCCTGGTCAAAGGCTGAATATAATTACCCCATTGTAGTGATGTCATCGAAAGCAACCGAACAGAGGGCAAAGCTAAAAGTGCACATAGTGATGCAAAGCAGTATTGCGGTACCCATTCTCATCCTCGGCTTTTAGTGAGGGACTCAATAGGGCACCTCAGATATTCTTAACATTCACTTCCGATATAACATCACACAGAGACGTTATACAAGTACATGTCGTAGGATTATGGTTTATTTGCAGATATGTGTCAGCCTTTCTTACATAAAGCATAGATAAAAGTAGTACTCTACAACAATACAAGATTAATTATTTATCTCAATAATTCATTATAATACATCACCGACTGAGTTATCTGCAACATCCCTGCAATGCAGATCAAAGACGGGGCGACCCTGAATTACAGTCCAAAATAGGAGGCCTCGAGCTGGAACTTGTGCTGCACGGTGCATCCACTTACAGCTGAGATGGCCACTATGTTGCTTGGTTTTGCCCTTTTTATACCTTTTTTGCATGGTCCATCCAGGTCATGGTCCTTTGTGTCATTATATCAGGGCATGGTGATCAGTCAGCCCAGACAGCAGAACAAGTGATGCACTGAGGGTCTAATATCATCTGGTGTTCTGTCTAACTATGCAAGTAAGTCATCTAATGATATATCTAATGTTCCATGGGCCCCTTATCACCCCAGTCTTCTGGGGCATGGCGTGTGAGCTACGAGCTACCCTGGGCATGTCAAGGCATGCTTTGAGTACTTAAGAAAACTTAAATACTAGATTATATAATACAGCATCAGCGAAGCATTTTATTAGTCAATACCACAACGTATCACTTATAGCAACATCAAATAAAGACTTTTGCGACCAAAGTTACAATGTTCTGCAAAAGACGTGAGGCATCTTGGTGTCAAACAGAAAGACTCAGAAACTCAGGTATGGTGTGCAGACTGGTTTGAGATGAAAGAAAGGCAACAGTAACTCAAATAACCATTCTTTACAACCAAGGTATGCAGAATACAATCTCTGAACACAAAACACATCCAACCTTGAAGCAGATGGGCTACAGCAGCAGAAGACACACTCCTGTCGGCTAAGAACAGGATCCTCTCAAACTGGTTTCTTGAACATGATAATGAGTTGACTGTACTCCATTGACCTCCTCAGTCACCAGATCTCGATCCAATAGAATAACTTTGGGATGTGGTAGAACGGGAGATTTGCATCATGGACGTGCAGCCGACAAATCTGCAGCAACTGCGTAATGCTATCATGTCAATATGGACCAAAATCTCTGAGGAATGTTTCCAACACTTTGTTGAATCTAAGCCACGAAGAATTAAGGCAGTTCTGAAGACAAAGGAGGGTCCAACCCGATATTAGCAAGGTGTACCTAATAAAGTGGCCGGAGAGGTTATATATATATATATATATATATATATATATATATATATATAGTATATATCCTATCAATCAAGTGCTGACAGCAATACATGACATTGTACTTGGGGAAAAAAACCATATATATCTATATCTATATCATTTAACTACAATGTCTTCACCGATATGGCTATCAGAAATTGTTTGATGGCTAATATTAAAAAAATAATAAAAAAACACATAAAAAATAAAAAAGACAAATGGAAAATGTCATATTTGTAATACCTTCACTCAGTTCTGTAGTGAGAATTTGTAGTTGGGTCTCCTGGGATGGACTTTCTGTCTCCTGTTTGTACAACTTCTCTCTGTGTTCTTCGTTTGCGAAAGGGTATCTGCCAAAACAAGCATTTGGTCTGTATTCTTATTTCTTTTGGGAAATCTTTTATTTTCAATAGTTCCTCTTAAATAAAATGATATCCGATCTAAACTATTGAAAGGAAATTGAGCTGGGTTTTATAGAATAGGCATTGCTATTATGTTTTATTGAGAGCGTTTTGAAGTTAAATTGTAGCAGTCACCTTGCATAAATATTACAGCAACATGTTTACTTTTTATAAGTTTTGTTATCATTTATAGTGAAAGTATTAGTTATTTATGGTTTAATGGATGCATGACGCATCTGGTTGTGCATAGAGTGGCTACATGAAAGTTTAATCACATTCTGTAATACTGAAATAACAGAAAATTTCACTTTATTCAAATTGTGCGCTGCAATAGGGCACTGCAAATCTATGTAATAACTTCCTTATGTTATGATTTTCATTGCAATATATTATATTATTTAAAAAGTGCATCTACTTTAGATAAATAATATCTATCTATCTATCTATCCATATATATCTATCTATCTCTCTCTATATCTATCTATCTCTCTATATCTATCTATCTATCTATATATCCATATCTATCTATATCTATCTATCTATCTATCTATATATCCATATCTATCTATATCTATCTATCTATCTATCTATCTATCTATCTATAACTATCTTTCTATCTATCTCTATATATCTATCTATCTATCTCTCTCTATATCTATCTATCCATATCTATCTATATATATATCTATCTATAACTATCTTTCTATCTCTATCTATCTCTCTCTATCTATCCATATCTATCTATCTATCTATCTATCTATCTCTCTCTATATCTATCTATCTATCTATCTATCTATCCATATCTATCCATATCTATCTATCTATCTATAACTATCTTTCTATCCATATCTATCTATCTATATATATATATATATATATAATATATATATATATATATATATATATATATATATTTATCTATCTATCTATAGCTATCTTTTTATCTCTATCTATGTATCCATATCTATCTATCTATCTATCTATCTATCCATAACTATCTTTCTATCCATATCTATCTATCTATCTATCTATCTATCACTATCTTTCTATCCATATCTATCTATCTATAACTATCTTTCTATCCATATATATCTATCTATCTATTTATCTATCTATCTATAACTATCTTTCTATCAATATCTATCTATCTATCCATATCTATCTATATATCTATCTATCTACCTATCTCTATCATCTCTATCTATCTATCTATCTATCTATCTATCTATCTATATCTATCCATCCATATCTATCTATCTATAACTATCTTTCTACCATATCTATCTATCCATATCTATCTATCTATCTATCACTATCTTTCTATCCATATATCTATCTATCTCTATCTATCCATATCTATCTATCTATCCATATCATTCTATCTATCCATATCTATCTATCTATCTATCTATCTATAACTATCTTTCTATCCATATCTATCTATCTATCTATCTATATCCATCTCTATCTATCTATCTATATCCATCTCTATCTATCTATCTATCTATCTATCTATCTATCCATAACTATCTTTCTATCCATATCTACCTATCTATTTATCTATCTATCTATAACTATCTTTCTATCAATATCTATCTATCTATATCTATCCATCCATATCTATCTATCTATCTATCTATCTATCTATCTATCTATCTATCTATCTATCTATCTATCTATCTATATCTATCCATCCATATCTATCTATCTATCTATCTATCTATCTATCTATCTATCTATCTATCTATCTATCTATCTATAACTATCTTTCTATCCTATCTATCTATCTATCTATCTATCTATCTATCTATCTATCTATCTATAACTATCTTTCTATCCATATCTATCTATCCATCTATCTGTCTATCTATATCTATCCATCCATAGCTATCTATCCATCTATCTATCCATATTTATCTACATATATCCATATATCTATCCATCTATCCATACCTATATACAGTTGTGTTCAAAATTATTCAACCCCCAATGCTGTAAAGGGTTTTAGGGAATTTAGTGTACATTTGTAATTGTATTCAGAATGAAATCCTACAAGGACTTTTTAAAGAACCATATGCAACTAAAATGACATCAATTGGTTTTGTAATACAGTAGTAAATGTTTCTTTTGTGAATTATTTATTGACACAATTATTCAACCCCTTAAAGACTACCACTCTGAAGAACAGAGGTTCATTCAAGTGTTTTCAATCAGGTATTGAAAACACCTGTGGATGTCACGAAGCAGCAATAAAGCATAATAATCACCAATTAGGCAGCTTTAAAATGACTGTGATACTCAGCTCCTTCTAGACATTTACTGGTGTGGTTACAAACATGGTGAAGTCAAGAGAATGGTCCAGGAAGACAAGAGAAGTGGTGATTACTCTTCACAGGAAGGGCAATGGCTATAAGAAGATTGCAAAGATGTTAAACATACCAAGAGAGACCATAGGAAGCATCATTCGCAAATTCAAGGCAAAGGGCACTGTTGAAACGCTACCAGGTCATGGCAGAAAGAAGATGCTGACTTCGACTGCTGTGCGCTTCCTGAAGCGTAGAGTGGAGAAAAGTCCCCGTGTGACTGCTGAGGAACTGAGAAAAGATTTGTCAGATGTGGGTACTGAAGTTTCAGCTCAGACAATACGGCGCACACTGCGTAATGAAGGCCTCATGCCAGAACTCCCAGGTGCACCCCCTTGCTGTCTCCAAAGAATAAGAAGAGTCAACTGCAGTATGCCAAAAGTCATGTGGACAAACCACAGAAGTTTTGGGATAGTGTTCTGTGGACTGATGAAACAAAATTAGAACTGTTTGGGCCCATGGATCAACGCTATGTTTGGAGGAGGAAGAACAAGGCCTATGAAGAAAAGAACACCTTGCCTACTGTGAAGCATGGCGGGGGGTCAATCATGCTTTGGGGCTGTTTTGCTTCTGCAGGTACAGGGAAGCTTCAGCATGTGCAAGGTACAATGAATTCTCTTCAGTACCAGGAGATATTGGATGACAATGTGATGCAGTCCGTCACAAACCTGAGGCTTGGGAGACGTTGGACCTTTCAACAGGACAATGATCCCAAGCATACCTCCAAGTCCACTAGAGCATGGTTGCAGATTAAAGGCTGGAACATTTTGGAGTGGCTATCGCAGTCACCTGACTTAAATCCGATTGAGAACCTCTGGTGGGACTTAAAGAAAGCAGTTGCAGTGCGCAAGCCTAAGAATGTGACTGAACTGGAGGCTTTTGCCCATGACGAATGGGCGAAGATACCCGTAGATCGCTGCAAGACACTTGTGTCAAGCTATGCTTCACATTTAAAAGCTGTTATAACTGTAAAAGGATGTTGTACTAAATACTAAGATTGAATGTCACTTGGGGGTTGAATAAAACTGATAATGATGTGAGCACAGAAAATACATTTGTGGTTATTTCATTATAAATGTTATGTTTTATATGTCTGACCTACACGTGCCTCTTTGATTTAATTGTAAGCAAGATGACTGAATGATCAAAATCAATGTCAAACTGGCCAAAACACTCAATTTCAGTGGGGGTTGAATAATTTTGAACACAACTGTATCTATCTATCCAAATCTATATATCTATCTATCTTTATATCTATCTATCTATCTATCTATCTATCTATCTATCTATCTATCCATATATATCTATCTATCCATATCTATCTATCTGTATTATTTCTACATTCCACATGGTCATGTTTTGTGTGATTGGAATTGCCAGAAAACTATTTTGTATGGAACCATCGTGTGGGGTGTTTCCAAAATAAAGCCTCCGAGAGCTCTTCTACCCGAGTGCAAAATTAATTTGTTTGTTACCTTTGCTGTTTGGAACCTGGGCTTCCCTGCTCTATGTGGCACCTGGCGGTAGGATTATCTAGTGGAAACATGTGCCCTACCTGCCTTGGTTATAGATCTGGACCTTATAATGACACCTCACTTGACCATACATGGTATACAGAAGTGGAGATACAGGGGTCCTGCTTTCACTAGTAAAGCCTGTTGAGCTATGCTGAATTCAACAGATGTAACGGATATCATGACATCATGTTGTCATGATGTGCCCACCCCTGGTGATTTTCTTGGATTGGCCAGACACTTCAATGGCCATTCTGGCTTGAGAGAAGCCACCAATTGCAGTGGGATCTGAGAAACAGTGAGTACACTAGAGGATATGTGGGACACGTCAACTGCATGCAGCAGGCAAACTGGTGAAATCCACCACAGTTGTCTGCATCGAAAGGGTTAAGCAAGGTTTTTTGTCCAACTGAATCTATTTAGCTACCTACCAAAACATTTTAACTTCTTCTTTGAATCTCATATATCCACACTAAACAAGAACACAGAGATCTCTAGTTTACTTAAACTGCCATTAAACTTTAAGCCCAAATGATAAAGTAAAGGCAAACCTCTTTAGATGGGAATGTAATGCCAATATATGGTCTCCAGCCACTTTCTGCTCAGAGACGAAAAAGTGTCTTAATTTATAATCTGGCCCAAGCAATCCCCATTTTGAGATAAATGGAAAATGTGGCGGCAACAAATACATTGGTCAGCCACAACATTGAAACCACTAATGGGTGAAATGGATACCATTGATTATATGGCTAAAATGGGCCTGTCAAGGGGTGGGATATATTAGTCAGTAAGTGAACAGTTAATTCTTGAACTTGAATTTAAATAGCAATAGCTAGACGACTAGGTCAGTGCATCTCTACAAAGGCAAGTTTTGTGAGGTGTTCCATGTAGACAACCAATGAACCGGCGTCAAGGGCATGGGTGTCCATGACTCATTGATTCAAGTGGGGAGTGAAGGCTAGCCCACCTTGTCCGGTCACACAGAAAAGCTGCACTAGCTCAGATTGGTGAAATATGTGATGCTGGCCATGATAGAAAAGTGTCAGAACATATAATACCTACCTAGAGATTGTTGTAGACCATGTATTTTCCTTTATGGCCATGGTGTTCGCTGATGGCAGTGGCCTCTTTCAGCAAGATAATGCACCCTGCCACACTGCAAACACTGGTCAGGAAAGATTTGATGAGCATGACAAAAATTGTCAAACAGGGTTATTAAGGGTTATTCTCCCGTTGCCTGTGTTTTGGCTAGTTCGATTTGCCGACCCTGCGATGAATTCAGCATTCAACACAGGGTCGTCTAAGTTCAGGGAACAAGCCGCCGAACGCATCCATAATGCCACCGTTAAACCGGCGAATCGATCAGAAAAAATGCCAAAACCAGCTGAATCGATCAGACAGAAAGCCGGAAAAATACCGAATCGATTTGAAAACCGCCAAAAACCTGCTGAATTGATTTGAAAAACGGCCGATAAAACACCGAATCGTTCTGAAAAAAGCCAACAACCCACCGAAAACAGAGCCCCGACTAGCCGTAAAAAGCAGACAAGTCGACGAATGGGTAATAAAAACCCTGCAACTTTTAAAAGCTGTTTGCCCACCGGGAATCTCCCGGTAGTCTCGATGGCCAGTACAGGCCTGATTGATGGCTTGTCCCATCTGCATAACGCCTTTGCCTATGCTGGTGACCTTTTCTCCATGGTCACATTTGTCAATACTGCTTTGTATGAAATTGTCTGGTATCTGGAATTATTTGGGTCATATTTTGGCTTTCAAATAATCCCCAACGAGTGTTATATCCTGACTATATCTTTGTGATTTGGTCTAATTCCTACTCTATTAAATGGTGTCATCTGAAGATGCAATACTTAAAATGTGGACTTATGTAATATTTATTAAATATGTCATTACATTTTCCTAGAGAAACTTTCGATAAACTACAACTAAAAACATGAGTCTATTGTGTCGAAAATAAAGTATAACAATTGTGATGCAACCAAGATGTTGCTATTTCTTCATGGCTCAAATTTTGGAAGTCAATTCTCTAGTCCGCACAACTCATTGTTAACCGAGCGGACGCCTGAATTGAAAGCTGTGAGTGGTTTGAGAAACCGCACCAGTATCCCTTATTGATGTTCTTTTAAATTCAAAGCACAACTCAGATTTAAAAAACACAATTACTCGGATGGTCTCCTGATTTCAAAGTCACCTCAAAAATAAACAAGCCTTTCAAATCTGTCACTATTTTTGTTTGAAATGCTAAGTCAGAGACAATATATAATAAGATAAAGCATATTATCTGTAGAAATGCAAGCTTCCAGGACTTTGTCAACCTTTCAAAACGTGTTTATTAAAAGGGGCTCGTGACAGCGACATTTCTGGGGTTTTTTCTTTCCTTTCAAATAGTTCAACCATTTCTCTTCTAAAATGAAATATTCGGTGTTTCAAATGAATGTGTTACATAAACATAGCTTAAAACGAGTCATATCTAACTAACAAAGGATTATTTGTGAACTTAAACAATTGCGTGAATTTGTTTTAAGAGTAAAATTAGGGTGGGCTGAAAATGAATAAACAATGTCAAAGAGATAAAAAAAATGTGTAGTTTGTTAACTGACTGTCACAATCAACCTACAACCTATCTGTGATTCTTGGCCTGCTCCCTCCAAGGTGTCATACGGTCATCTAATTGTCCTCAAATTGACTATGGCTTGTCTGCTGCATCATTCTGTGGTAGTGTAGAAGTGTCAACGTGTCAATTCGTCATTAATTCTGACGCAGAAGTCGCAGTCAGGCAAGACTTATATAATAAGACACGTCACCGAAATGACACAACTACCAATGCGGCAATCTGAAATTGCACATTCTGGCACATACCGATGACGCTAACCAATGACTGCCCTTTACACCTATATAAGCATCCAGTTGACACTTACTCTTTGCCCTGTTGTGGTTCCACTTGGACAACCTAGCATGGTCTTATATTTACAAACTTTGGCTTATCTACTACATCATTCTGTGGTAGTGCGGACGCGTCAATGTGTCAATTCGTCATTAATTCTGACGCAGAACTCGCAGTCAAGCAAGACTTACACAATACGACACGTCAACTTGATGACACAACTACCAATGAGTCAATCTGAAATTGCACATCTTGGCACATACCGATGACACTAACCAATAACAGCTTGTTTACGCCTATAAGCATCCGGTTGACACTTACTCATTGACCTGTTGTGGTTCCTCTAGCACGGTCTTATATTTACTAGCTTCATTTTTACTGTGACCAATTCGACTTGGGTATTTGACTACTCCTGAATTCTTGTTGCCGAGCAGGATCTGCCCACTCGATTGTGTGTATCTCTAGTGCGTTTTGACTTCCGCTTGCTCTGACTGCTCTCGTTCTTGTCTCTCCTCTTCCTTGGTATAGATTGCTCGGCCAATATAAAGACCTATATTATGGTCTCCTCACGTTTGTCTTTTTTATCTTTCTTGCCTTTATTTTTCTTTGTATTGCCACCATTGCTGGTATTAGCCGCTTTACCTATCGCTCTTGGCTTAAAGTCTTTCTAGTTTTAAGGGTTGCTGTGTCTCGATTTACACCTCAACCGTTACACTGACAAAAAGGAAAAATATAATAAATTTTTTATAGTAAATGACGTAAGACTAAATCAAATTGTGTACGTTTTTATACCTTAGACTCCATGCATGCGTCAGTTCATCCAAATTCTGTTAGACCATTGATTTATTTCGTCCGCTATTTGGTAAAAATAATTTGGTTTGTGAAAATGAATTTGTTACTGGTAAGTGAGTCTGTGTGCGAATTCACGCGTTATTTACTGTATAACTAAAGGATTATGTTACCCATTCACTGCCAAGGCTTTTTATTGCATCTTGGACTTTCCTTACAGTAATAAATGGTGACAGGAGCAGGGGTGCCAGATCAGCCATGTTTTCCTGGACACATATTACTAGTCCATGCAGTGGGAAAGCTCAGGGAAGGATCAGTTCTATAACATGTAAAATTAATATGTTTTTATATATTAGATTGTAAGACGTTTAGGTGTATATTATTAGTAGAAGCTAGGAAGAAGATTATATATCGATGGTATATTACCCCTGACAGGGAACATCATTTTAATCCAAGTATCTCTAAGATCTGTTGGAGATGTGAGGAAGAGGATGGCACCTTTTTCCATGTATGGTGGTCCTCTTCCCGCCTTACTTTTTTTTGGAATCAGATCGCCTCCCTGAGTTCGGAGATTCTAGGCGCAGAAATTGTCCCATCTCCTGATATCTTCCTCCTTCAAATGTTTCCCAATTCCCTTACTCAGTTCCAGAAACAACTCCTAGCTCATGTATTATCTGTCGCCACTAATCTCCTAGCTGCTAATTGGAAATTGGACGTAGTGCCCACCGTGGGCACGATTAAGACCAGGATAGGGGAGTTATGATCCCTGGATGCTATGGCCAGGACTTTGATGGGGTTGTCTGTGTAAGGAAAAGATCACTGGACTATTTGGGACACTTACACCGTCAAGATCTGATGCCATGGTCACCCCGCTTCAAGGTGGACCATACATGATAATGCCCTGGAGATAGGTGAATTTCTAATGTTATGTTTTGTACTGTGGTGCATATTTATGTTGTTTCCCTTTTTCCCCTTTTATTTTGTATCCCCCTGTTATATTCCTATGAAAAAAATTAATAAAACGTTATATTTGAAAAAAAATAAAAATTAATATGTTGCCGGGAGGAAATCAAGGCAGGTCACTTGGGATTCCTTTTTGATTTCATACCTGCAGTATTTGGATCCTACATGCTGCAGGTATGCATTTTCCATTCATTGACCATCAGCACGAATTAATTATATGTGTCCAGAAAAACATGGGTGATTTGGCAACTCTAAACAGTAGTGTATGCTCACAGAGAATGTCATGTATTGTCACGACACAATTTGTAGGAGCCGAAAGAAGGCCAAGTAAGGTGCCGTTCCCCTCTCATGTGCCAGTTCCGGACCAGATTTTAACCCTGCCTGGTCTGGCGTCCAAGCACTCGGGAATCCATACCAGGTTTCCCCTCACCTCTCCAGCCTCAGGTGTGGGCTGGGCCTGGACCGCCTTTACAACCATATCCCACCGTCAGTTCATGGCTTCTGCATCTCTCTGAAGTCCTCATTGTAAGCCTGACCAGTGTGCAAAGCACATAACCTGTCCTGTCAACCCTTTTCCTGTCCTTCCCTCCTTGTCTCTTATTCATTATTCTGTGTTCAGTCCAGTACCTGTCCTGTGGACCTTTTCCTATCCAGTCTGCTTAGTGTACCCTGTCCAGTATATTGTGTGGCTAGTAGTCTCATTCCTGTCTCGCCCAGCCACCTCCTATAACTCTATTATTATTTATTCAGTGTCCCCTTTCTGGTTTACTCCTACTGTGATTCCTTGCCTAATAAACCTTTTTATGTCTTGAGACCTTTCATATCTGCCTCGCTCCACTTTTGTAACCACACATTCGGCTCTAACCTATAACCCTGCACAATGAGTCGTGACATGCATCCCTATTGAGTAGGAATGAGCCGAACACCCCCATGTTCGGTTCGCATTCGAACTCGAACATTTGAAAAAGTTCGAATTCGAACGCGAACACGATTCGAACACAATGCAAGTCAATGGGGCTCGAATGTTCGAAAATTAAGGTGCCCTACAAGACGGCATATATGCAAGATATTGGTCATAAAAGGTGTATGGGGGTCCGGGTACTGCCCTGGGGGACAGGAAACAATAAAAAACAAATTAAAAAAAAAAGAGTTTTTAACCAAAAAACTTGTTTTGAGCCATTTCACTGCTGTGCGCTGAGCAAATTTTTACCACTTTTGCTCATGTTTAAACGCGATTTGAAGCCATGGGAAATGTTTGAGCAACAACGAGTGGGAAAAATTACGATCTTAACGCAAACGTTAATGCTCACTTGCGTGAGCATTAACATTTGCTGCGGCGTTCACCGCATATTTGTAACAATTCCCCAGGACAGACCTGGTAGGATCCCTATTAGCAGACCTCTAACCCTCCGATCCTTAGGATGGTCGGGACTCGGAACCACTAAACCTAACCTCTAGCAGCCACACAGGCCAGGGAGACAACACCAACAATATACACCACAGACTGAGGTCAATGTATGTTTGTACTGCGCTATAGTATATGGTAGGATGGAAGCGCACCAGCAGTAACAAGCAGCGGAATAAACCAGACAGGGGCGCAGAGCGAGAGTAGTTGTTATAACAAAACCGGGTTGGCAACGTTTAGGCACTTGTATTGCGCTACTGTATATGGTGAGAATCGGCACACACCAGTAGCAACAGGAGGCAAACAGAACAGGCAGGGAGTACACAGAGAGAATAGTCAAATGGCAGGCATAGCCGGCAACAGATCATGTCCTAAGAACAAGCAGGGTAAGCAACAAGTATACAAACTGATTCGGTAAGCTATCGATGCGGGAATGAAACTCCATGGCAAGGCGAGGTGTAAGCGCACGCTCCTGATTTAAAGGTCCCGGCGGCTCCGCGTCATCACGCCGCGCCCTGCCCCCTGATCACTCACAGCTGCGCTGGGTGCCACCGGAGCTCCTGGCATTCGGCCAGCTGGTGGCACCATGCGTCTGCCCCCCCCCCGATCGATACCCGGGGCCCTGGATGTCACAATATTACAATCCAAACGCAAACGGGTTAAGTAACCAAATTTGTAAGAAGAATATTTAATGCAGCATATGAATCCTCACATTGCCGCGCAGCATCTCTACAGTCTGACGCTAGCTTTAACCGGCGTGCTGTGTGCAGCTTCTGAGAAGATACGCTATTAGTGTAGCGAGGAAGCCGGCTGCGCATTTTGCATTGCTCCCTCTACACTAATAGCGTATCTTCTCAGAAGCTGCACACAGCGCACCGGTGTATGCAGCGTCTAACAGCGTATGAGACGGGAGGCTGCAATTGTTGGTGGATCCAGGAATAAATGTGTTGCCTTACCTTAGCCTGGTGGTCAGTCAGTGGAGGCTCCCTGGATCCTGGTTGTGGGGGGGAGGGGACTGCCATGGCCACAGGTGCAGTGGCTCCCTCCCTGCGCCAATTTTCTGCCACATGCACCCAGCCGGCCTGCCCGCACAGTCGCAGCTCTGTCATCCGGTTGCCACATGCTCCTCAAGGGATCCTCCAGGTGGGCTGCCCTCTACAGTGCCTGATTAGAGGGCCTCGTCTGCCTGATGTTTTAGCAACAAGATTGTTTTTTCCCATATGCTTCAATGTTAAAAATATTTCCATTTTAATTCAATATCTAATAAACCGTTGCTTATAATATTCTGCAGTAAAGAGTCTCTTTATTTCTTAGATTTTTTTAAGGATTTTTTAAGCATTTTTTAAAACAAATTCAAAATTATTATTTTTTTTCAAACTTTTTGCGAACGGACTGAAAAGTTCGAAGTTCGCAAACTTTCGAACGGCCGATGTTCGATGCGAACATCGAACCGATTCGAACCTGCAGCCATCCCTACTATTAAGAACAATAGTCTTGCGTTAAAATGATATGCTAATGCATTGTATGTAGGGGTTACTTGACAGTCCCCTCCCATTAATTACAGATTTCAGTTTAAAGCAATACACTTGCAGAATGTGGCTGTTAAAACATAGAAACATAGAAAAATGTCGTCAGATAAGAACCTTTCGGCCCATCTAGTCTGCCCAATTACATGGATACTTTACCTGGATTTATCTTTTGTTTAGGATAGCCTTATGCCTATCCCATGCCTGCTTAAATTCAATTACTGTTTTGGCCTCTACCACTTCTACTGGAAGACTGTTCCATGTATCCACCACCCTCTCAGTAAAATAATGCTTCCTGATGTTACTTTTAAACCTTTGCCCCTCTAATCAAAGACTATGTCCTCTTGTTTTGCTATTTTGTTTCCTTTTAAATATACAGAGTTGATGCTCTGAAACGAACCAAAACTTATTGCTCAAACGAAAATTGCTTCTATGTGATTCCTTTTCTGGTTCAGCTGTCAAGGTGTTTTGTTAACTCATGTTTAGAAAGAATTGAGGAATCGTCTAGTGGTTTTCCATGCCGTTCCATTGACATCTTCACTGCTACTCAGCTATTGGTAGACTTCTTAGCCCTTCTCACCTATACATATTGGTGGTGAGGAGAAGGATGCACAGTGACAGTTTTTTGTTTTGATTCCTTTCTTTAAAAAATATTTTTTTCCAAAGTTCTGGATTTCGGTTCTCCATCGATTCATTTTGTTTTGATCGTTTGCAATATTTTGTTCGATTCGGAAGTCCCTAATTGACACACTGTGGTATCTATCTATTTACAGTATATATCTATCTTGCTATCTTCTGGCATGGGGGTGTAGAGGCAAAGAGAGAAATATTGAGGGTGTAAAGTGTATAGATCGAGGTACATATCGCCCCATACCTGCAGGTGAATGCCTTAGAAAAAAAGTCTTTTGATTACGCTGCGATCTCCTGTATCAAACAGGTGAGAATGTGGTGTAACAAAACAAATCAACCCTAAACGAAACAAAGTGATTTGCTACGGATTCATTCATTTTCATTACCTTTTCATATTATATCAATTTGTATTTCAGAATGCTTCCAAAATAACTAATTCTCGATATTTTCTGATAATTCTAACAAATTACAAAACGAATTTCAAACGTAGACAGGGTTACTCAAAGAGAATCGTTCTCTTCAATTCGGTGCGATTTGGCGATCCCATTTCGGCGACCCTGCGGTGTATTCAGCAAGCACCACAGGGCCATCGTAGTGCAGGGAAAAGCCGCCGCAAACCCGACGAACACTCACCGCAAAACCTGGAGAACGCACACCGAAACCCACAAAAACATCTGGATTAACCCCGCCGAACACGCTCGAGAAACCCGAGCAAGAGTCGATCAGAGCGCAGAGCAGCCGGCGGAAAAACCCGACACCGCAGACGAATGGAGTGAAAAATAAAAACAGTATGCTTGAATGTTTAAAAAGTGAAATGCTGTTTGCAAAGAAACTACTGAACGAAAATGTCTGAAATTTACATATAAGATCCAATGAATGATAATAAAAAGGGATGTTACAGAAAAAAGAAAAAATGATTTAAAAATTTTTACGCAAAAAAGTCCCGAAAAATGCCTAAAATATCCTAAAAAATCTAAGAATTAAGATTTTTTTTACTGCAGAATATTATAATCAACAGTTTATTAGATATTGAATTAAAACGGGAATATTTTTAACATTGAAGCCTATGGGATTCGCCTGAATATACCTGTTGAATTAAACCATCGAACAGCAGGGCATTATGGCAAATTTTCACTGCTGGTTTTCGTTCTCTGAATAGCCGAAGCATTGCTTCTCTATGGAGATTTCACTGCCCTCGAACAGGCAACGAACAGGCACCGTATGCGCAGGCAATTCGCTAAGATTTGCTGAACTGCCTGCTCTCTGAATAGCCGAATGGCCAGGAAAGGTAACCGAACGCTGAATTTCACTGTTCGGTTACCTTTCAGTCCCAATTCGGAGCTCTTTGAATAACCCTGATATTGTTGTCTCACTGAGTAACACATAGAGCAAGTATTGTTTCTAGACATGTGCATTCGTTTTCATACTAAAACGATTTAGTCCGAATTTTGGGATAATTTAGTTTTCGTATGACTCAAGAGCTACGAAACTGCTCAGTCCAAAAAATGAAAGAAACTAAAGGAAAATGCATTACTTTTTTGTTTCAGTCCTTTTTGTAATATTACATTGATTGAAGGAGACCAGCAATGAAGAGCGCAACATCGCAAAGTTACAGGAAAAGTTTGTATGCGTAATTCTTCCCGACCCGAAAATCTGACAGTGAGAGCTCCAGAATACTCACTCGCAGCGCAGACAGCCAGCACAGGAGAGGAAACCTTTACTTAACCCTTGCATGTCTATGAGACAGACAAGATGATAAAAGCAGCGGGAGAAGGAAAACATTCAAATAAATCACACTGAAAGCTAATGAGAGAGGAGGGCAGGATAGTAAAAACCCCTTTATAACAAGAAGCGTGGGAGAAGAGAGGGACTTTATAAAACATGTGTTATCTCCACTCTCTACATAATAGGGGGCTTAGGTCTGATAAATTTTATATTATCCAGGAGCACTATCCCCCTTTCCTCATCTGTAATACACATTTTATATAAAATCCCTCTCCTCTCCCAGTGCTGCTTGTTATAAAGTTTTTTTTACATCTGATACATTTAGGATCCAGCTCTCACAGTTACTCTGTCATTATGAACCTTCAATGTGATTTATTTGAATGTTTTCCCTGGATTTAAAGTGCTGTATTTTATAAAATAAAAAACAAATTGCGCCAGTCATCTCTTCTCTGAGCTTTCAGACCGATTTACGTTAATATTTTCCCTCTCCCCTGCTTTTATAATCCTGTCTGTCTCCCCCACAGAGATACAAAGTTTAAGTAAAAGTTCCCTCTCCTGTGCTGGATAAGCAATGCATTCCGAAGTTCTGCACCCTCCACATGCCAATGCAGTAAGATGTTCTATACAGAGAGGGTCATTAATTAATGCAGGTGGATGTTATCTACATTATACAGAGAGGGATATTAATTAATGCAGGAGGATGTTCTATGCATTATACAGAGTGGGGTATTAATGCAGGAGGATGTTATATACATTATACAGAGAGGGGTATAAGCAGCCAATCTCAGCCCTCTGAGGAGCCACTGCAATAGTAATTGTATCCGCTGGTTTTCGGATGAATGAAATTAGTTTTCATACTAAAGAACTGAAAACTAATTTCTTTAGCAACTAAATAAATTGCGTTTTAGGACTAATCCATTAGTTCAAAACAAAATTTTGTGCTGTGCACATGTCTAATTGTTTCTATTCTTTCTTTGAGAAGGGGGGTGTGAAAATAAGTGTCAAACATGACGATAAAATATTATTTTTAAAAGAATCTGATTAGAGTTTTACCCTTGCTAGCTAGATGTATTTTTTTTAATTATCATATTTGGCACATGTACATGCAGCCAACCAAGCTAGAGTCACTGAAAACAAAATCTGTGTTTCCATTAATTATGATTTTCTCCTTAGCTGCTCTCTGTGTGTATTTCTTTTTACTATTTTGCTATGATCTGGCTAACCTGACTTTTTAAACTGATTGCTTTGAAAACTCTCACTGATGGCAGTCAATAAAGAGACTACTGTTGTAAGACTTTCTTTATGTGTAGTTAATTTCACACTTATTTGCACTGGAAAATTAAATTTTCACTTATCAATATGCCAGGTTAAGACCACACGAAGCCTTACTCAACTGAACTGTGCAGCGGATTTTGTATTTGAAAAGGTAGGCAAGAAAAAATTATCAAAATACAGAAAAATAACGAAAATTGAGTTTCTGGTAGAACACTACTGCATGAACAATGTAGCAACACTGTTATTTAAATGTTTACAAACTAAAAGACTAAAAATAAATAATTTTTTTCCCATAAAATATACTGTATACTATTGAGTTTTTTACAACAGAATGTCAATGCAGCAGCTAATACTCATATGAAAATAAAACCTGTATTACATGTATATGCATCTGTTTTGTATGTAAATTGTATCCAAATATCAGAGATACAGAGAGCTGACATTTTCCCAATGTTACGCTTCTCAAATTGACTATGAAAAATGTCATATAAGACCAAAATCAGCCAAATGTGCTACATAGAACATTTTCGTTGAGTTTATGTAATTTTTTTAACCCCATTCACTACAAAGCAATGTTTGTTGAAAAATATGTTATTGTAACATGTATTTGAAACATGGGATGTGACGTTAACAAATAAATATAGGATGAAATAGAAGTTTTGCACATAAATTGTTATTCTGAGATAGTTAAAATATTAAAATATTGTTAATTTGTTCAATTTTTATTTTTCATGCATTAGATTATCCTTTACAGAAATATTGTTGAAATGTAAGATTCTGAGCTCTAGATGATCTTACACAATTCCAAATGAGGTCTGCATTATTATCATACAGGCAGAAATGGTTTTGTGTTAGATACAGTGACTGTGACAAAGATACATAATACAATGGTGAGATCTCATGCTTATGGTGATTTTTAGAGATTATAAAGAGATTATTGGCAATGCAGCTTCCAAAAAATATCAATAGAATATAGAAATTATATCTGTATGTGGTATAATGCCTGCATATGGAAATTACAGTAACACCATGTATTTGTACTGTACAGGGATTTCCAGTCATAATAACCCCATGAATGTTAATCCTATACAGCAGTGAGATTTATTGCTGTGGCGTTCTGTGATATGCTCATGCATACTGTGCGGATTACTGTGAGTTTTATTGCTGTGGAGCATGTGACATGCATTGCTCATACATACCGTACACATTACTGTGAGTTTTATTGCTGTGGAGCCATGTGACATGCATTGCTCATACATACCGTACACATTACTGTGAGTTTTATTGCTGTGGAGCTCTGTGATACACTCTTACACATTTTTTAAATTACTGTGGAGCTCTGTCATATACTCATATACTCCGCACGTTACTGTAAGTTTTATTGCTGTGGAGCTCTTTGATACCCTTATAAACCCATTACTGTAAGTTTTATTGCTGTGATGCATTCATATGCACTATGAGTTTTATTGCTGTGGAGGTTTTTGATTCCCTTATACACACTTTACATTACTGTGAGCTTTATTGCTGTGGAGCTCTGTGATACACACATACAAGCTGCACCTTACTGTGATTTTTATTGCTGTGGAATTCTGTGATACACTCATACACAGTGCGCATTAATGTGAGTTTAATTGCTGCAGAGCTCTCTGATACACTCATTAACACTGTACATTACTGTGAATTTTATTGCTGTGGAGCTCTGTGATACTTTCATGCACATGGCTCATTGCTGCGATTTTTTTGCTGCGGAGCTCTGTGACAGACTTATCTCTATTACACTTATTTTTCGCCATCTCAAACTATTATTTCTCTCTCAAAATACTGTATGATGCTTTATTTTAATTTGTGAGGAACATAGCATTAGCGTAATCATAGTCTCAAACATTAATATTATTATAAATCCTGGTTCCCCTTTGGATTCACACAAAATAAAAGTTTGAAGAAGTTTTTGTAACAACGCAGCTCATTCTGTTGTCAGAAGTTCTAGAAAGGATTTTTATGAAAACGGGTGATGAAACAAAACTCAAAAGAAATTGATGTGAACAGTTTCTAAGGATGTTAACCACTCGCTCCAGTAAAGCAATAAAGCAGTCCTAAATTAAACTTTTTATGTGACCTTTCATGACTTTCAAGGTCACACAGCAAATTCAAGCTCTGTTTTGACACACAGCTTGTGCAATGCTCTAGAGACCAATTGGCTGGCCTTTCCAAGGCTTATTTTATCTGACCTTTCAACTCCACGAGCTTCTCTTTAGACCTTCCTTGAGAATACACAAGATAAAGTAATGCTGTGCTCCATTTATATTTAGCCCGGAATCACTGTTTTCATGTCCCTGTAGAGTGTAAAATGTCATATTTGAGCTATAATAACTCATATTGTCAAAGTCTGTTGGACGCGCTTAATCCATACAACTGGTGCTAAAGTACCTGTAACTTTAAAATTATCTACTGCAGCTTATAAAACCATCATTAGAAAAACTAGATGAACTTAGAAGGGAGGAGCCATGAACGACTATACTGGAAAGTGGATTTTTTTTTATATATAATATCAGAAGAAGACTTTTTATGAAGAAAAAGCTATTTTATTAACCCGTTAACTACGAAAAAACATGTAAACGCAATTTTACCTTGCAATAAAAAGTAAAGCAATAATGAAAACCCTATTTTCATACATTTTAAAAGGCAAGATTAGTGTGTCTCCTGGGAAACAAAAAGGCCATACAAAGGCCATTTCTGCCTTTATGCCGATTATGCAGACCCAGTGTGAAATTGTGCAAGATAAGTGACACCATCTGGCATTCAGAACCTTTCATCCCAGAAAAAAATCCGCCACTGTTTTAAAAAATAAAATCAGAATTTTTTTTTGCCGAAAAATGCATAACAAAAATCCCTAAAAAATAAATAAATAAAGAAACTTTTTGCTGCAAGTGAAAAGAATAAACAGTGGAATAAAGATTTACTAAAATGGGGATTTTTTTTTGACATTGTAACATATGCAGGGTTATCCAAAGAGATCCGAATGGCTGGAAAAAGGTAACCGAGCGCTGAAAATCAGAGTTCGGTTACCTTTCCTGTCCATTCGGCTATCCAGAGAGCAGACAATTTGCCAAATCCTGGCGAATTGCCTGCACACACGGTACCTGTTCGGTGCCTGTTCGAGGGCAGTGAAATCCCCATAAAAAAGCACTGCTTTGGCTATTCAGAGAACAAAAACCAGCAGTGAAAGGTTCCCGAAATGCCCTGCCATTCGGTGGTTTAAATTCGGCAGCTTTATTCAGGCGAATCTCATAGGCTTCAATGTTAAAAATATTCCTGTTTTAATTCAATATCTAATAAACCATTGATTATAAAATTCTGCAGTAAAGAGTCTCTTTATTTATAGATTTTTATAGCTATTTTAAGCATTTTTCTGGATTTTTTCTGTAAGTTAACTTATTTTTTCAGTAACAGCCCTTTTTATTATCATTCATTGATCTTATATGTAAATTTCAGACATTTTCGCTCAGTAGTTTGTTTGCAAACAAGGTTTCACTTTTCAAACATTCAAGCAAACTGTTTTTCTAATTTATTCGCTGCATTCGTCTGCGGTCTCGGCTTTTTCCGGCAGCTTCGCTGCGTGTGAACGGCTGCTGCTCGGGTTTTTCCGGTTAATCCAGATGTTTTTGTGGGTTTTCGGCGTGCATTTGCCAGGTTTTGCAGTTAGTTTTCGGCGGGTTTGTGGTGACCTTTCCCTGCAATTCGGGGACCCTGTGCTGCTTGCTGAATATACTGCAGGGTCGCCGAAATGGGATTGGCAAAATGAACCGAATTGAAGAGAACGAAAAGTCACCGAACGTGCGGTGACTTTTCGATTCTCTTTGAATAACCCTGATGGGATTCTCCTGATTAAACCTGTCGAATGAAAACACTGAAAATCAGGGCATTTCACTGACATTTCTCTGCAGTTCGGTGTACTCTGAATAGATTAACTATTACTTCTCTATGGGGATTTCACTGGCGTAGAAGATCACCTGTATTTCGTTGGCAATTCGCCAATATTTGGCCAACTGCCTGCTTTTTGAATAGCCGAGTGGCCAAGAAATTGCACCGTATGGGGAAATCCACCGTTCGTTGCAAATGTAGAGCCAATTCAGCTCTCTTTGAATAACCCTGTAAATCAGGGATCAGCAACCTTGGTCCTCCAGATATTTGGGATTACAATTGCCATGATGCTCAGCTGTTCATTTGGTTGAGCTGAGCAATGCATCATGGGAGATGTATTTCCAAAACATCTGGAGGACTAAAGTTGCTGATCCCTGAACTATTCAATGAATTGTGAAAGTCTAGAAAGCTGCCTAATCCTTTCAGTCGTGAAACAGGGACAATGCAGATTGATACACTGTTATTTTGTTCGTGGCAAGGCTAATGTCGACATTGCATGACGAAGGATGATAGAGACAAACGTTATGAGATATGAAAGCAGCGGGAAATGGAAGAAGAGGTTCAAAGAAAATAGAACGAAACATAACGAATGGCAATATAGTCTTCCCGTGACAGAAACGTTCCTCTCGTTGACAAAATCTAAACACACTAGCATAGGCAGAGCGGAGGTTAAGGACAAGGTGGTCACATTGCGCAGAAGTAACCATCAGAATTTATTGAGAGCAGCAAGGTGATTTAATGCTTTGTCAGATATTAACAGGCTATTCTTTGCGAAGAATAAAAAACCTGAATGCCTGTACTGGAGAGGAATCAGCTTTGAAAGGAAAGCCTGTTACACTTTCTTTACGGAAAATGTTGACACGGGATTGGGTTGGAGCTAATGTTGATTAACGAGGTGGAAAAAACACTCCGATTACATATTGCATGTAAGCTAATCAAAAGCTATTTAGATGTCTTTTATGCTTTTAAGAATACCTAGTAATTCTCCCCAGCATCGATTACAGTTATTGAGATACAGAAATGTACAAAAAAAGATAATATGTTAAAAAAATGTCTCTTTATAATAAGACGAAGGTGTATGTTTATCATTACAGCTATAGGAATGTATTCAGCACACGTAGGTCTAGCTCAAGGCCGTGAAACTCGTGGACCCCCCCAGATATTGATGGATACAATTCCCAGAATTCTTTGAACGCAATAGATGGCCAAGGAATCGTGGGAGTTGTAGTTTGGAAACATCTGGGGGGGGAGTTTGGCATCCCGGTTCTAGCTAGTCATGGACTTTGGGGTCAGATAGGGTCTCCGCAGAACGTTACGGCTTGACAGAGTATTTTTGCTGGTGGTGGGGTCTGTAGAGCTGCAACACTTTTGTTAATGCCATGCAACTGCTTAGGATCTAATGTGTGGCTGCTTCTGGTTCATTTGGACCAATATACTCCTTATCCCCTTCAATATCAAGTTATTATCTTGAAAATCAATGTCTGGAACCAATTATTCTTTTTGGTAATAATATAGTAAAACATCATTTGGAAAACTCCAAATGTGTGATTTGATAGAAGCTCTATTTGACAGACAGGGCTCCATGGGTTAAACAGCAAAGGATATATGTCTTAGACACAGATCCCCAGCTTTTCAAGCTGTTTTTCCCAGTGTTTTTGCACCTTGGTGTCCTACCTGAAGTGGTAAAACCTTGGGGGCACAGTCAGGAGCCCAATTGCAAATGAAATTAGTTTGACACAAATTAATTTTATTGGAAATCATAAAGCACAGTTTCAGATCGTGTTTACTCGATCTCTGCTGTGTCTGCAGCTGATGATCATGAAAGCATGATCATGGTAGAGAAGGGGTTAATCTTTTCAGTAGGTCCCATACACATACCTGTGGACAGGTTGTATTACTGTTCAGAAAGGAAGGTGCCAGGATTGTAAAGGGGCAGGTTCTCAGGAAGCATGGGCTTTGGTGGCCCAAGGATTCAGTTGCTTCCTTCATCCTATGGTCATTGTGACCCACTGGGCATTCGCTCATTCTCCTGTTGGCCAGTTTTTGCCTGCAAATATACCCATTGAACTTAAACCCGAGAGCGCTAATGTTGTGAAGCGGTTAAGCCTAAAGATTGATGATGCACATTCACATAATGAGCTCAAAGTCTTTTTCATTGTTTGGGTTTGTTGTCCTAAATGTGTATTTAGTAATGGCATCCATAAACTCACTGGCAAATGAATCCCACCCGCCAAAAAAAAATCTGTGCTTGTTCATTAGACTTCAAAATCAGGCTATGTTTGTCAGCAATAATTTTTGGATGAATTACGATTTGTCTGAATTGCTGAGGATTTGTCCAAATATGAAATGTATTGACATGGAAGCCTTTCCCAAGCCCCCACCCATGCAGCATGGCTGTGTCACGGTGGGCCAGGCCTGGTATGAATGTAGAAGGGTGTGAGCCTACTGTGCAGTGAAAACACGAACCAGGACTTATGAAACGCCAAAACAAGATATTTAATAGAAGTAAGACTAAAATGTGAGATCAGACAAAAACAGAATGTAAACATTCCAGAACAAACAGGGATCCAGAACAAAAGCACAATATATACACAGGAAATTACACCTAAGAACTATAAGTAAAATACAAGAATAAATCAAATACTGCGATACAATACCAATACAAAGTACAGGGCTACAAGCAGGGTTAAAATGCAAGGATGAAGACAGACCTGAACTAAAGTACAATTAGAAACTTAACCAGATAACAGAAGGGGACTGGACACTAAAGGAATGACTTAGATCAGAGGAGAGATACAGAAGGGTACAAAGGAGGAACAGACTAAAGCAGATCAGAGATGCAGAAAGGGGCTAGGCAAGAGAGGGATGGCTGAGTGTGATAGGGGGGAAGGAGATCCTAAATATAGAAGCAGCAGGGAGGCAAGAGAAACAAGGTGCGTAACAAGGTACTGAACCTAGAAGGAACCTAGAAGGAAGGGAAAAGCATAAAGCACAGAAGGGAACCTGATGGGACACAAGAAGGGCAGACAATGAATAGAACCAAATACTAAAATGTAACAGATATACATATAATTCAGGCAATGATACAGAATGGAATAACAAGCAGGGATCTTAAATCAGGACACAAGGAAACAAGAGTGACGAACTCTGAAAACACAATATTCACTAACCGGAATAAACACAATATATATATATATATCCAGGAAACAATATAACTATGAGCAGGCAGAGACTAAACAGAACTAAGCAGGGAGCCTACTATGAATAAACTTGAAAACAGAAGACCTACAGAATACCAGGATATACAGATAGGAGATCCAGGAATCAGAACTGCACACAACCAGGACTGAAGTGAATAGAATGAATGAGGCAGCACCCTTCCTAGGGCGTTGCCTCTTTTTAAACACATTTTAATATTGGACATGAGAGAGTTCAGGTGTGGCTCCAGGGCTTGAGATCCAGAATCAAAGAAAGTCCAGGAACCAGCATCTTCAATGCATGACATGGCAATGTTCATAATGTCAAGGTTTTGTAGGGATCCAAGGGGATGCCCTCTTTCCCTACTTTTATTGATTTTGTGAAGAGGGGGGCTAATGAAATAGTTGGTCAGAGAAAAAGCCATTGTCCCAACTATGGAACTACCTGTGGCTAGTGGTCAAAAGGTACTAAAAAGACTATCAGGGTAATTCAAAGAGAATCGAAAAGTCACTGCACGTTCGGTGACTTTTTGTTCTCTTCATAGTTACATAGTTATATAGGCTGAAAAAAGACATGCGTCCATCGGGTTCAGCCTCTCCCACATAACCTACTGCTCTTCAATTCGGTTCGTTTTGCCGATCCCATTTCGGCGACCCTGTGGTGTATTCAGCAAGCACCACAGGGTCCCTGAATTGCAGGGAAAGGCCGCCACAAACCCGACGAAATCTAACCGCAAAACCCGGGGAATGCACGCTGAAAACCCGCAAAAACATCTGGATTAACCCACCGAAAACGCCAGAAAAACCTGAGCAGGAGCCGATCACACACAGCGAAGCCGTCGGAAAAAGCCGACACCGCAGACGAATGCAGTGAATAAATTAGAAAAACGGTTTGCTTGAATGTTTGAAAAGTAAACGCTGTTTGCAAAGAAACTACTGAGCGAAAATGTCTGAAATTTACATATGATCCAATGAATGATAATAAAAAGGGCTGTTACAGAAAATCTAAGTAAATTTATATAAAAAAACTGTTTTTTTTTTAAAAAAAAAAAATCTAGAAAAATGCTTAAAATATCCTAAAAAAATCTATAAATAAGGAGACTCTTTACTGCAGAATTTTATAATGAATGGTTTATTAGATATTGAATTAAAACGGGAATATTTTTAACATTGAAGCCTATGGGATTCACCTGAATAAACCTGCCGAATTAAACCACCGAATGGCAGGGCATTTCGGGAACCTTTCACTGCTGGTTTGTGCTCTCTGAATAGCTGAAGCAGTGCTTTTTTATGTGGTTTTAACTTCCCTCAAACAGGCACCAAACAGGCACTGTATATGCAGGCACTTCGCCAGGATTTGGCGAATTGCCTGCTCTTTGGATAGCCGAATGGCCAAGAAAGGTAACCGAACGCTGATTTTCAGCTTTCCGTTGCCTTTCTCCAGCCATTCGGATCTCTTTGGATAACCCTGTAAGTAATGTTTCCTAAAATTAGATCTTTATAGCCTAAAAATGATGTAGAAAGATGAAGTTCACAAATATAATATCAACATGAGCTCGATGTCCATGATGGAATCCTTGGTAACAAATTTTAAACTCCTAAATTAAAAGTCCTTATTAACGAATTCCCTGAATTAAATCAAGATTTTAATAACAAGTCCACCACAATGAGCTCCAAAAAAAAGGACAAACACTATAGATTTAATATTTAATAATTCAGAAAAATAAACGTGGATGAAAAAGGGAAAAAAAAACAAAAAAAGGATTTATCCAGCGGCGAAACAAAATTGGTCTACATGGTCTTCAATGACTAATAGACAGTAAGCACTGGAGGATATCTCATTTAATTACCTTTGATTGCTTGTTTAAACAGTATTTAAATACAAATGGCCTTACTTTCTGTGAAACAGAAGTAATTTCAGCCATTGAAACTATTTAAAATTCATAGTAATTTGGAAGGTAATTGAAAATATAAAGTAGTGTGAAATTACCAATGTTAAAAAGTATAATCTGAAATACTTTGAATCAATAGCTTCTCTGGCTATAATTAAGATGTATGTTAATTTAACATATGACTCAGCAGTTACACAATTATTAGCATACCCTGTCATTATGGTATTTAGTCAACTATTACGAATTATTAAGCTAGCCGACTGAAAACAAAATTCAGGTGATCTCTCTCTCCGAATATTGTAATTTTTTGTATTATTTCTAGGATGTTATTTGAACAGCTACAAATCTACCAATAGAGAGAAGGAGATCACATTTAATAAAGGACAAAATTAGTGTCACGGAATCCCCTTGGGTCTATGATACTGGTCCTTGTACCCAGTATACTATCTACCCCTCTGATCCTTGAATGGTCAGTGACGCTAACTACCTTCAAGAAACAGATCTTGTAGCAACCAGCAAGGGTTAACACACACCAGAATAGGAGGACACACTTAGCCCAGGTAGCAGAAGTCTTATCGCCAGGAAAGATGGTCAACCTTATACCAAGGGTGATACTCAGAGCAGGTTTTTCAGGAATAACTGGGTCAGTAAACAAAGCAAGTTTCTCAGCAATAGCTGGGTTAGTACACAAAGCAAGTTTCTCAGCAATAGCTGGGTTAGTACACAAAGCAAGTTTCTCAGCAATAGCTGGGTTAGTACACAAAGCAAGGTTCTCAGCAATAGCCGGGTTAGTACACAAAGCAAGTTTCTCAGCAATAGCTGGGTTAGTACACAAAGCAAGTTTCTCAGCAATAGCCGGGTTAGTACACAAAGCAAGGTTCTCAGGAATAGCCGGGTCAGTACACAAAGCAAGGTTCTCAGAAATAGCCTGGTCAGTCCACATAGAGGGTTCATAAACAATAGCCAAAGTCATACACAGAGAGGGTTCATAAACAATAGCCAAGGTCATACACAGAGATGGTTCTATAAAGATAGCCAGAGTCATACATGTGAATAGAAAATCGCAGAAAGCACTGAGGGAAGCAAAACCACCTCAGGGCAATGAGTCTGCCCAGGCAGAGTGATTTTAAGTCTGGTGGAACCGTGTCAACATGCTACACCCGGCCATCTGACCACCCACGTGACCGCTGCAAGCTTGTACATCACTCGGTGCCCAACCAGAGAGCAGCGAGAATGGTGCTGCTGGGCGCCGGGTCACTTCCCGTGCACTGAACGTGCCAATTAGAAATAAGATTAAATCATGATAAATAAAAGCAACCCCCCCCAAAAAATAGAGCATACCGAACGTCATCTAAAATGAGGACGTTATAGAAAATCAGAAACAAGAACTCCAATATACTGAGTAATGAATAAAATAGAGTGGATGTCTTGGAACACATGCTTGTCTTTGTCAAAGCTTATCCCCTTCACTACCAAATGGTTTACCTTAAACCACTGGCAGGACCCAGTGGATGTATGGAAAACCACTTTCAATTACAGCCAGGATTCATAAATATAGTTCATAGTTTATATGATGAACATATGGCTCCCTCTGCCGCCCATAATGCGTTACTACATGTATAATCATGTAACTGGAGCTCAGTGTTTCTGTGAAAGAAAAATGGAACTCCAGGCTGCTGAAACAGCTCCAGCAACTCGGCTGACATGTCCAAAGTGCTGAAAATGTTCTGCCCTCTACAGGAGCTCATTTGCAAACAAATTTTAATTACAATAAAAACAATCCCTTTGCATGACTCCTAAATATGAACAGATCGAGTTTACTCAATGTTGGAATCCAGCTTTTTGAAGATTGAGTATATTCGATCATGGCAGGGATTAATACCATATTCTTATAGTAGCAAGAGTAATTTCATTACAATACCTCAATAACATGTTACTGAACATATGCATAGTCAGCATAATTATGCATTCAACCCATGTATAGTCATTTCCCTTGTACAGTCATTTTTCAAAAAATATTAATACACAAATTTAAGCAATGTAAAATGTGATTTTCTGGACATACAGTAATTCATTACTCAAAATGTAATACAATGTTTAAATCATTAGACCTAATGTCTCTTTGAGGATCACTTGAAAAATATATGAACTGTACTTACAAAATACTAAGAAAGATAAACAGGGTTATTCAAAGAGAATGGAAAAGCCACTGCACGTTCGGTGACTTTTCGTTCTCCTCAATTCGGTGCGATTTGGCAATCCCATTTTGGTGACCCTGCGGTGTATTCAGCAAGCACCACAGGGCCGCCGTAATGCAGAGAAAAGCAGCCGAAAAAGAAAACCTGCCGAAAACGCACCGCAAAACGAGGGCGAACGCACACCGAAACCGGCAAAAACATCTGGATTAACCTGCCGAAGACGCCGGAGAAACCCGAGCAGGTTACCTTTCGGCAGCCATTCGGATCTCTTTGAATAACCCTGAAAGTATAAGCCTTTATTTTCCGAAGCTCCTTTATTTGGATGAAACTTGGTTGTGAATGGGTTAAACGAGTTTTGCAAATAAAGAAAAAAAACGTATATGTCAACATATCAGAAACAGCAATCACATTAATTTAAATGGGTGTATCTGGTTTAACGATGTGAATCTGTGTCTATTTTCAACCCATGCATATTTTATTTAGTACATTCTAAATTTACAAAATTCACAAAATGCAAATAACACACCCAAACAAAATCAACCTAAAAACGTCAAATACTGTAAATAATATTGTGGAATACATAAATTAAATCAGTGAGTAAAATAAAAACAAATTACCAAAATCTTATGTTTTATGCTTTTATCAAAAGAAAGAGTACATTTGGGTCGACTGGAAAAAATAAAAAAATAAATATATATATATATTTAAATTTAATATTACCAATGCAAAGGTTTCACATATTTTTACATAATATCAGCGTTCATCTGAAAGCTTTCACTGGTATTGTCTCCCAGGGGTCTTCTGGGGTCCACAGTATTCGATGGAGACATGTGTGACCCTGCGCAAGCTAAATGTGACCTTGTGTAAGCGGGGTCATACAGAGACTGCAAAAAGACACTTTGAGCAATTTGTACCCAATATTCAGCTGTCTATGGAGAGGAGAATCGAAAACACACGGGGGCTTCAGTACCTGGTAGGTGTACGGGTGTACATGAGAACCAAATCAATGTGGAGCCTTGTTCTTTCCACAATTAGGAATGAAAAATCAATCCAAGTAAACATAGGGGGCCACATTACACTCTTAACGCAAACATCAACGCTCACTTGCGTGAGCATTAACATTACCCGCGGTGTTTACTGCATATTACAATCCAAACGCAAATGGGTTAAGTAACCCGTTTGCGTTTGGTACCTTGCGCATTTCAGCGCGAGGTTACTGTACTTTGTGGTCCCTATGCTTAACATGGGGAGCGCAAAGTGTTAATCAACGTTATGATTACAATCTACTAGCGCTGATTAACGTCCGGCTCTGGTTAGCAAAAAGTTAACCACAGCCAGGACTTGGTGTTAACAGATTCCTCTTCTGCAGAATCCGTTAACACCATCCAAAAAAAAGGAATGCTATACTCACCTCCTGTCCCGCGGCTCCAACTGCCTCCTCCGTCTGGTGGGTGCAGGGAAAGACTGGGGGAAAAAGTCCCCCCAGTCTCTCCCTGCGTATCACTACGCCGACTGGCGTAGGCGAGATCTGGCTGGTCATGTGACCGGCAGGGGGAAACTCAATGGAATCCTATGGACTCCATTGAGTGGATGCTCGCGGCTGCGCTCAGCACTGCCGTGAGCATCGCGGGGGATACCACGCAGTAACAACGCAGGCAGCATTTTTTGAGCCTGCATTGTAATACAGCGTTAAAACGTGGGCGCATGTGGGAAAACTGTGGGCGCACTTTTTCCTCCCATGCGCCCGCGTTTTAACGCTAGGATTGTAATAGAGCCCAGGATCTTTTATTGTAAATAAAACATAAATAATAAAATAATGATAAAAGCCCGACGCGTTTCGTCTGTTACTAAACTTTTCAAGGGCAATGGTTATATATAATCAATCAAATATGATATTTGATTGATTATATATTACCATTGCAGTTGAAATGGCCTCTATGTGTTTTCAATTTCTATACTTGGAGCAGTGGACCATCTCCTGGGAGTCGACTTCAGTACCACGAAAGTTGAGTATTAATTTATCCTCCTTTCTCACCATTGTTGCTATTGATTTATGGAGAGGGGAATGTTGGATCACGTTGTCCTTTTGCATCGGGGGACCAGAGGTAAGTGCTTTTTTTAAAGCTGCTTATTTTACAGTGTTACTGTTCAGGGAGGAAAGGGGGTTTTGAGGGTCCTGAGAATGAGCAACAGCACTAGTGGCCTGCTCTATGGTGGGTACCCGCTCAGGTCTCACAAGGTTTTAGCTTGTATGTGCTATTACAGGGATGAATGCTCCATATGCAAATCAGCCTGCTCTCACCCAAAAAGGGTGGCCATTGCTGACTGCCAAGGACGTCATCCCTGCACGAGAGGTGCTGCCAGTGCAGTATCTTGGCCTAGGCCAACAAGGAGTAGGCCTAGGGCGGCACTTTCTAGGGGGACAGGAAAAAAAGCCTTGGGCTCGCATGGAGACTGTATAACATAGGGATTGGAAGTTATGATCACTGAAACTACAAAAAACCCTTATTTGAACTACAAAGATGGCCACTGGAAGTGACCAGAGCAAGAATCGGCTGCCTAGTCACGTGGACTGGAAACGCGTCACTCGGAGGGGCATTCCAAGATGGTGGTGGTATAGAAAAAAGAAGCACCGGTAGAGGACTCGCAACCCTCTTAAGCATGCTGCACCTTTGCCGATTGGCTATTACAGGGGCAGCTGGAGAGGAGAGCAGACCGTTTGTGCTGCCTGCTCCTCGAATCTTCACTCGTACGAAGGGCAGGCTGCGTGCGAGAGAGAGACGCTCCGCACCACCAGTCACTGACATCCATAACATACTTGAAAACGAGAGAAATCTCAGTGTATCCTTCCTGGTAAAATACTTTATAAATAAATAAATAAATGTGGGGGTGGTGCGGTGACAACTCTTCTTCCCCACTCTGCCAGGTCCTCCTCCTCCCATCATCCACTTGGTCCCGCTCAGGCACACGTGGCCAAGTTGAGAGACTTCCAAGATGAGCTGCTCTGAGCTGTGCCTGCTGCAATCATTCAGGCATCTGGATCCATTCCTAAGGCTCCAAGAATCATGTGACAACAAATTAATCTGATCTTGATGATAAGAAAATCCCTCCCACCTCTCTTAATACCAGTCTTCCATACATACCACCCAATGTGCCATAATACCAGTCTGCCATACATGCCAGTGTGCTATTCATACCAGCCAGTGTGCCCTAATATCATTCTGCCATATATACCACCCAGTGTGCCATAATACCAGTCTGCCATACATACCAGCCAGTGTGCCCTAATACCAGTCTGCCATGCATACCAGCCAGTGTGCCCTAATACCAGTCTGCCATACATACCAGTGTGTCCTAATACCAGTGTTCATATCAGTCTGACATACATACCATTGTGCCATAATACCTGCCATGCATACCAGTGTACTGTATTACCAGTCTGACATGCCATGCACACCAGTGTGCCATCATAGCAGTCTGCCATGCAATGCATACTACGTGCCATAATATATACGCGTAATGGCATAATGGATACGCTACAAACAAATTGACGCCCAAACCTAGCACTAGAGTGTTTGGGTTTGGCTTGAAGAAAAGGTGGCAACTAGACTTGTGCACCGATTTTTTTTTCGGTTCGATTCGGTTCGGTTCGTACGTATTTTGTAAATTTTCATGTCGACTCGTTTCGGCCGATTTCCGTTTCGGTTCGTTTAGTTTTCGTTTCGTTTTTCATATCGACTTTTTGTAATTTCGGAAATTTTCGTTTTTTTCGGAACGTCTGTTCTCCTCGTTTCAAAGTGTCTATTCGTTTTGACGTAAACTAATGGTTTTTCGGATCAGATATTTCTATCGATACGATAATTCTGCCATTGAGATTTCTCATGTTTTACAAGAAGGATACATTGAGATTTCTCATGTTTTACAAGAAGGATACATTACAGGGTTATCCAAAGAGATCCGAATTGCTTGAGAAAGGTAACCGAATGCTGAAAATCAGCATTCGGTTACCTTTCCTGGCCATTCGGCTATCCAGAGAGCAGGCAATTCGCCAAATCCTGGCGAATTGCCTGCACATACGGTGCCTGTTCGTTCCTGTTCGAGGGCAGTGAAATCCCCATGAAAAAGCACTGCTTCGGCTATTCAGAGAACACAAACCAGCAGTGAAAGGTTCCCCTAATGCCCTGCCATTCGGTGGTTTCATTCGGCAATTTTATTCAGGAGAATCCCATAGGCTTCAATGTTAAAAATATTCCCATTTTAATTCAATATCTAATAAACGTTCATTATAAAATTCTGCAGCAAAAAGTCTCTTTATTTATAGATTTTTTAGGATACTTTAAGCATTTTTCAGATTTTTTTTTTTTTTAAAAAAGTCCGATTTTTTTTTTTTTTTCAGTTAACTTATTTTTTTTGTAACAGCCCTCTTTATTATCATTCCCTGGACCTCCTGTGAAAATTTCAGACATTTTCGCTCAGTAGTTTCTTTGCAAACAGCTTTTCATTTTCCCAGATTCATACAAATGGTTTTTCTAATTTATTCACTGCCTCCTCTACGTCACAGCTGCTTCGGCTCTGTGTGATTCGGCTCCTGTTCGGCTCCTGTTCGGCTCCTGTTCGGTTTTTCAAAGGTTAATCCAGATGTTTTTGCTTGTTTTCAGCATGCATTCGGTTAGTTTTCGTCAGGTTTTCGGCAGCTTTTCCCTGCAATTCGGGCCCTGTGCTCTTTGCTGAATACACCGCAGGGTCACCGAAATGCAATCGGCAAAAGGAACCGAATTGAAGAGAACGAAAAGTCACCGAACGTGCGGTGACTTTTCGAATCTCTTTGGATAACCCTGATTGAGATTTCCCATGTTTTACAAGAAGGATACATTGAGATTTCTCATGTTTTACAAGAAGGATACATTGAGATTTCTCTGGTTTCACAAGAAGGATACATTGAGATTTCTCTGGTTTTCCAGGAAGGATACATTGAGATTTCTCATGTTTTACAAGAAGGATATATTGAGATGGGAATGATACAAAAATTACAGAATCAGCGATATAACCAAAAAATACGTTGTCCGAAATTACTGAAATGGAACCGAAATCAGGAATGGAGCCGAAATTACGAATGGAACGAAAATGATTTTCGATTTTACACATTTCTAGTCCATTCGAAAATTCCGAACAAATTTTCGTTTCGTAAATTTTTCGGATCTGCTGTTTTCGGATCTGAAAATTTTCATAAAATCGTCCGAGTCCGAATGCACAAATCGTGAAATTTCGTGAAAATTCCGAAATTCCGAAACCCGAAATACACATCCCTAGTGGCAAACCTAAGCAACAGTCTTCAATTAACTGGTCTAAGGGGGTATATATATATATATATATATATATACACAGAATGTATATATTTTGAAAGGATATTATCCTTGAGAAAGTCACCGCTGTGCAACGAAACGCGTCGGATTTACATGTCCATATATGGTTTTAATTCATATTGATTAAATTGATGGTTATTTTACTTTAAGTTTACAGTCTATTCTGTCTATCCACGGCAGTCCTGTGGTTCCCATCCCATATCAGGATCAGTTCCAGCAGACCCAGTCATCATGGAGGAAGCTGAATATACAATTAGTGCTGGAGAGGAAGGGGTGGGGTTTAAACAGGAAGAGGTGTGACCTTGACAGGAATGGTTGTGTCAAATTTAAATTAGGGGGTGCACAAGTTTAGTCAGGTTTAGGGCAGCACAAAACCTAAATACACCACTGGGTGCAGCAACCCCTGACTATTATTATTATTATTATTATTCTTTATTTATAAAGCGCCAGCATATTCCGCAGCGCTGTACAATAAGCACAGTACAGACAGGGTTACAATACATTGAACAACCTTTGACAAACAGTACAGGAGGAGATGAGGGCCCTATTCCCGTAGGAACTCACAATCTGGGAGGGTTGGGGTTGGAAACAGGAGGAGAGGACTGTAAGGTGAGAGTGATTGATGGTTGCGTCAGTGAATTGGGTGGTAGGCTTCCCTAAATAGGAATGCTTTAAGGGAGCGTTTGAAGGAAGAGAAGTTAGGGGAAAGTCTGACAGTACGAGGGAGAGCGTTCCAGAGAGTGGGGGCTGCGCATGAGAAATCCTGCAGTCTATCATGGGAAGAGGTGATGCGGGGAGAAGCTAGGCGCAGGTCACTGTTTGACCTTAGGGAGCGGGCTGGGGTGTATTTGGTGATTAGTGAGGACAGGTAGTGGGGAGCTGAGTTAGTGAGGGTTTTGTAGGTAAGGATAAGGATTTTGAACTTAATTCTGCAGTGGATGGGGAGCCAGTGAAGGGACTCGCAGAGGGGAGCGGCAGAGACACAGTGGCGGGTGAGGTGAATTAGCCTTGCGGAGGCGTTCAGGATGGATTGTAGGGGGGAGAGGCGGGACAGAGGGAGGCCAGATAAGAGATTATTGCAATAGTCGAGTCGGGAGATTACCAGGGCGTGTATGAGTTGTTTTGTGGTGACAGCGGTAAGAAATGGCCAAATTCTGGAAATATTACGCAGTTGGTATCGGCAGGAGGAGGAAAGAGACTTCATGTGGGGGATGAAGGAAAGAGCAGAGTCAAGTGTAACTCCAAGGCAGCGAACTTGGTTTGATGGGGAGATGGTGATACCCTCCACCGTGATAGAGGTATCGTTTCGGCCTTGTTAGGCCTCATCAGGAGGGTAGAGATGACACCCCTCTAGGCACACCAAGCAAGGGGTCCATGTCTGGATAACCCTGTAGACTAATAGTGAGGAAAGGGGGGATTGTGAGGGTCCTGAGAACGGGCAACAGCACTAGTGGCCTGCTCTACGGTGGGGGCCCGCTCAGGTCTCACAAGGTTTTAGCTTTTTGTGTGCCATTACAGGGATGAATGCTCCATATGCAAATCAGCCTGCTCTCGCCCAAAAAGGGTGGCCAGTGCTGACTGCCAAGGACGTCATCACTGCACGAGAGGTGCAGCAACCCCCAACGATCGTATCGGCCTTCTTAGGCCTCGTCAGGAGCGTATAGCTGACACTCCTCTAGGCACACCAAGCAAGGCGTCCACGTTTGGATAACCCTGTAGACTAATAGTGTGCTAAAGCCAAAGCAAAATCAGAGTAAGGGGAAGAGTCTATGAGAAAAATCACTTGCCCTACTGCTTTTTAACACCTGATTTTCCAGAAAAATCCCAAAAACACTGTCAGGAAACAGGTTTTTAAAAAAATTATTTTTAATTAATTACACAGTTAGAAATATTTTGGAATATTCCCGATGTATTCCTTTCTGTAATATCCTATTTGTCGGTAGATGTCACCATCTGCTGGTCAAAAAGAGTTACTGCAGTTCTCATCGATGTGCAGGATCAGCTGGAGAGATGTCAGACAGACACATTCCCAGCTGGTTTTTAAAAGTGGTTGCACCTCGAGCCTCATGTCCAGGTGCCTTGTCGATTGAGTAAAGTCGATCCTGTTAGTGAAGGGGTTAAGATAGCTGGTTTATTTATTATTTTATCACTGTAGTGTAACCATTATTAAGTTTTACAAACTTTTAATTTGTTAGCAAACATATTAGTTACTTTTATAAATTATTAGGAGTTATTTCCATACCATGACTAGATTGTTGTTAGGATCTCAGTCCACCCTCACTCACATTTTTCTGAGCCTATACTTTTGTACCTTGATTGTTCCTCTTTCTGTAAAGCATCCAATACCCTTTAACCCTGATTGGGTGATCCTTAACTACCTCATTCCTTTAGTAGGTATTTTAAGATGCTACTGGACCTCCTTCAGTAGGCAAGAAAGCCACATTTTACTATGGCTACCCTTCCACCTTCTCTAACAATAACATATTTCTGTCTCTATGGTGTCATTCCAAGTAGTTGAATCGAAGCCTCATTAAATAAGAAACAGAATGCTGGGAAATGTCTCATCACTTAGTACCCTCTAATCTAATATCGTCTAGAACAGGGGTCGCAAGACCGGCTCCCCATATTTTGAAACTTACGATTCTCAGAATTCTTTGAATGCAATAAAAGGCCAGAGACTAATGGGAGCTGAAGTACAGAAACATCTGGGGAGGCCAGAGTGTGGGATCCCTGCCCTAGATCAAACAACATCCCTCTTACATAATATTTTTGAGTTAACCAATGGCATCCCTTACAAATTCTTCGAAGGCATTCGCCAATCTTACGTGGTCCCCCATCATCTCTTCTTGTTTCCGGTCCATGAGTCATATCGACATACAGATAAGTCACTGTAGATATATGGTCTTGCATCCTATTGTGCTCTGTCATACCCCATTAACATTGACTTTATGGAAAAAAATCCCTTGAAAAATTCCGATCTTTTTTGGCCAAAGGCTTTATGAAGGAACAACACTGGCCATCTTGATTCTCGTTTATGTTTCCTTCTGGAAAATAAATAATTATGTTCCTACATATGAAAAGAAGACGTCATATAAAATTGCACCAAGGTTTTAGACAGATGGATATGATTAAAGGGTGGTGGGCGTAATATTTCCTGTGTCCTCCATCTTTATGGATATGTACTCTAGCCAACTTTATTTTTAAGATATACTTTTCATTTAACCTCTGTTACATTTTCCCTACAAGCCGACTTCCTTTTTGATTTAGTGTTTCGCTGATTAGCAATCAATCAGCCTGTCTAGCCTGCTTTATGTGACTTAGAGAAATGCATTTTGTTTTAGCATGGTGGAAAGTATATCAAGAGGGAAGGAACTGCTTTTCAAACATTTCAAGTATTAAACCGGATGAGTCGAACATGAGACAGAACAACGAAGACATCTTGACCTTATCTTCTTTGCCATTAATGATTGCCAGAATTTCAAGAACCTGGAAAGAAGTTCTGCTTGTAAATTCATATTTATACTTTTTCAATAATAAAAGTCTCACTCCAGCCAACATTCTTCCATAAGTGCATTTAAAAAAATATATTGTCCACTAATGGGAAAATTGAAAACTATGATTGATGCCTGTTAGGAGGAAATGGAGAAATTAAAACACAAATAACCATAAGACAAAACACAGCATTTTAGTTTAACATGACTAAGTGGAGTAAACATAGATTAAAATTGGGGTAATTGAAGGATGAGACAAAGGAAAGATACAGTCTAGAGAGTTAGCAGTAGGTGTAAAATGCCTTGAATGCCCGGAGTGGAAAAGAGATTGTGCAACCACCTTGTTGACATGTTAAGGACTCTGGATTGGAAAACGCATATGGGTTTCTCACATTGGGATAGAACCTATAAGTCTCTCTCTCTTTATGAAAGCGACTACATGTCTTTCACTTTTTCGAAAGAACCTTTCGATTTCCACATTATAAAAGAACCTACGGGTCTTTCACTTTATGGAAGAACATATGGATCTATCAGTTTCTGAAGGTACCTATGGGTCTCTCAATTAATGGAAGGAACCTATGGGTCTCTAAATTAAAGGAACAACCTATGGGTCTCTCAATTTATGAAAGCACCTATGGATCTCTCACTTTATGAAAGACTCTACAGGTTACTCACATTATGGAAGAATCTATGGGTCTCTAACTTTATGAAAGAACCTATGGGTCTCTCAATTAATGTTATAACCTATGGGTCTCTCACTTTATAAAAGCACCTATGGGACTCTCAGTTTTTGAAATAACCTGTGGGTGTTTCACTTTATGGAAGAATGTATGGATGTCTCCATTTCTGAAGGCACCTATGGGTCTCTCAATTGATGGAACAACCTATGGGTTTCTCACTTTATGAAAGCACCTATGGATCTCTCACTTTATGAAAGACTCTACAGGTTACTCACATTATGGAAGAACCTATGGGTCTCTCACTTTATGAAAGAACCTATGGGTCTCTCAATAAATGGAAGAACCTATGGGTCTCTCACTTTATAAAAGCACCTATGGGACTCTCAGTTTTTGAAAGAACCTAGGGGTGTTTCACCTTAAGGAAGAATGTATGGATTTCTCTGTTTCCGAAGGCACCTATGGGTCTCTCAAATAATGGAACAACGTATGGGTCTCTCACTTTATTAAAGCACCTATGGATCTCTCATTCGTGAAAGAATCTATGATCCTCTCACATTATGACTGAACCTATGAGTATCTCACTTTATGAAAGAGCCTATGGGTCTCTCATTTTCTTCATTTTTCCAAGATTCAACTCTTTGAATTCTGCTCAATACTTGTGGAACAAACCACAGAATTAAATTCTTGTTCTCAAATAGAAATTATTTTAAAATCACTGTTTTCATTTTGTTTTATTATTTTAATTAATTTAAATAAATAATTTCATTAATAATTAATTAATATTTTAATAAATTAAATTTATATTATTTCTTTCATAATTACTTCTGAATACAGTAATGTATGAATGGATGTTTTTATTCTGCTTTGTTTTACATTCAACATTGTATTGTATTATTATTATCCTTTATTTATATAGCGCCACAAATTCAGCAGCGCTTTACAACATCTGTGTATAAGAAGTTGATACGTTAGAAAACCACACATGAATGATGACCTGATTCAGGGGGACCCTGTACCCAAGCGAACTTACATAGAAACATAGAAACATAGAAAATGTCAGCAGATAAGAACCTTTCGGCCCATCTAGTCTGCCCAATTACATGGATACTTTACCTGGATTTATCTTTTGTTTAGTATAGCCTTATGCCTATCCCATGCCTGCTTAAATTCAATCACTGTTTTGGCCTCTACCACTTCTACGGGAAGGCTGTTCCATGTATCCACCACCCTCTCAGTAAAATAATGCTTCCTGATGTTACTTTTAAACCTTTGCCCCTCTAATCTAAGACTATGTCCTCTTGTTTTGCTACTTTGTTTCCTTTTAAATATGCTCCCTTCCTCTACCTTGTGGATTCCCTTTACGTATTTAAATGTTTCTATCATATCTCCTCTCTCGTCTTTTTTCCAAGCTATACATGTTAAGATCATTAAGCCTTTCCTGGTAACTTTTCTCCTTCAAGCCGTACACCATTTTAGTAGCCCTTCTCTGAACTCTCTCTAAGATGTCTATATCCTTCTGGAGATACGGTCTCCAGTACTGCACACAGTACTTCAAGTGAGGTCTCACCAGTGCTCTGTACAGTGGCATGAGCACTTCCCTTTTCCTACTGCTTACAATCTGTAAAGTGTACAAGTATTTTGTGAGGATCCGAATCCATATTGTTAGGTGTCTTGTCCAAGGACACTCGCTAGCAACGTCTTCTGAGTAGGGTCGAGCCATCTTTCCGTGATTGTAGAGCAGTGACCTGGTGGTCAGGTTGAACCCGCTTCTAATAAAATCGAGACTTGCTTCTCCACATTAGTATTGGAAACTAAAACTATATGGTGTAGCATCATTTGTTCTATTCATTTGAAGCTGGTCACCCTGTTTGTGTGGCCTATATCATTGGCTGTCACATTTATGACATGCTGTCATGGCATGAAGGGAGATCTTGCCCACCCTGAACCTAAACGTCAATCATCTAGATGAACATGATGATAGGCTCATTTTTGATGTCCAGAAATGTCAATATTATTAGTTGAATTCTGTATTAAATTATAAAGAAATTAATCAACGACTCTTCTACGTACATCATATCCTGTGACACAATAAGCTGCAAATGATGAAAAATTAAGTAGACAGCATAACCTATCTCCTGAGAACATATACTCTCTAACCAGCCAGAAGCCTGGAGTCCTTATGCGTGATCAAGCTGAGGTCAATAAAACCTATTAAAACTCAACATACTTGCTTTATTCTGGACAACTTGGACGTGTTTAAAGGCTCAGAAGTGAATGAAGATGCCTTAGAGAAACTTCCTTTCAATTACACACGTAAAGATATGGATTTACTGATGCGGAAAAAAATATCACAAAGGCTGACATGAAATCATTTATGAAAAAAAATATCATCTTTATCAATTCCTGTTGCTTGAAATTTTATGATTTGCTTCTAATCTCTTAAAATTGCTTAAATAATCTTCTATATCCGTTTTTAAGGATTTGACTAGACCGGGCTTAATCCTGTCTGATATGTATACAATTAATATTGAAACCTGCATGTTTTGACAGCATTAGATAGTGATGTTCTACACAAACATTCATGTTCTGTTATTAGATATCTACATTTTAAAGCAAACTGACTTGTTTTTAATTAACTTGGGCCTAATAGAAACTTTAACTCTTTCTTTTCTAGAGTTATATTTTTGTATGTCTATAATGCAACATAACATCTAAAAATCCTTCCTTCATTTTTTAACCTTCTTTCTGTGCTTTATATTTTTCATTCCTTTCTTTCTTCATGTTTATAATTCAGTCTTTTTTCTTTCTTCCTTCCTTCCTTCCTTCCTTCCTTCCTTCCTTCCTTCCTTCTTCCTTCCTTCCTTCCTTCCTTCCTTCCTTCCTTCCTTCCTTCCTTCCTTCCTTCCTTCCTTCCTTCCTTCCTTCCTCCCTTCCTTCCTTCCTCCCTCCCTCCCCTCTCTTCTCTCACTTCCCTCCTTTCTATTCTTCCTTCCTTCTTCCTCTCTTCACTGATTTCTTTCTTTCAGTCTTTCTTTAACAGAATATAATCAGTGTCACAGAAAGTGTGAGGCCACCATTTGTCATTTTTTTATTTTTCTGAACACCCACTGTTGCATTTCCTGTGACATATGAGAAATACAACCACAGAATACAACTCCCGAACTGACGTCATAGCATCCATGCGTGAAGACGTCAGGGGCCGGAGTAGATCCCAGAGGCTTGGCCGACATCCAAGATGTTGGCCACCTCTGGGAGAGGACCGCGACCTGGCGCCAATTGGCTCCGAATCGCGATCCAGTCCCTAAGTGGTTAAAGGCAAGCAAGGCCAGGAAGGGCAGACTATACCCTTCCAAGCAGTGCCTGTCTATTTCTCTGGCCCTTACCCTTACCTGCTCTGGCACAGGGTGCCTGAAATAGACGTCATTACGCCAGGCACGATGATGCTATTATGCTTGCCGGGTCCTGGAGGCTGGGCTGACATCCAGGATGTCAGCCTGCAGTGGGAGACTGCAGCGATTGGCTGAAATACCAGCCGATAACTGCTGCGAACATAGGACACGATGAGCGCGTCTTTCGACAAAAGGGGCCTGTGAGAGGATGCACTGAGCAGGTCCGTCATAGTGAAGTGGTTAAAGGAGGTCATAGTGCACCACACAGATCGCCTCTGATTCACTAACGGGCTAAAAAAAACATAAGCGCTCGTTAATTTGTTATTTGTAGCCCGAGTTTACTGTACTTTGTTCTCCCAATACCTAACATGGGGAACGCAATGTGAAAGCACAGACTAACTAGCGTTAGGATCACTTGTTCCTAATTAGTCACCTAGAGCTGGAGCTAACGGAAAATGTTACCACCAGCCTAGAGCTGTAGCCAACGGATTCCGCTTCTGCAGAATCCGTTAGCTGCAGCTCAAACCCCCCAAAAAAACCTCCCCAGTCTCCCTCCGTGATCACTCCAAAAACCAGCAGGATCTTGCGAGAGGCAAGATCCTGTCGGTCATGTGGACTTCATGAAGCCGACGCTTGGAACGTCGCGTTAGCGCTGCCCTCAGCATCTGCAAATCTAGCGGCTGCTATGGACAGGCTGCTGGACACAGCACCTGCTCCATAATCTGCTGGTGAAACCAGGATGCATAGGGGAGATTAGTGATCGCTAATTTTTCTCCTTAGCATCCCAGTTTTAGCTACAGGCACACAATAGTACCCTAAGTTTTTAAATATTTAGATCTATGTTTGGGTGGAATATTCTGAATTTCATGTGTTGGATTTATTGGTCTCAATAGCACCATTACACCATTAGAATATGCAGATACATATGTACAGTACAGTATATATATATACATTATATACACTATGGGCCATATTACATACTTGGTGCTAACTTAACCAGAGCTGTTGTAAACTTCCCAGAGTCATTATAGCCTATGGAGGTTTTAAGTTTACAACAGCTCTGGTTAAGCACCAACATTGTAATACTACCCTATTTTGTCAAAAGTGTTCGCTCACCCATCCAAATAATCAGAATCAGGTGTTCCAATCACTTCCATGGCCACAGGTGTATAAAATCAAGCACCTAGGCATACAGACTGTTTTTACAAACATTTGTGAAAGAATGGGTCGCTCTCAGGAGCTCAGGGAATTCCAGCGTGGAACTGTGATAGGATGCCACCTGTGCAACAAATCCAGTCGTGAAATTTCCTCGCTCCTAAATATTCCACAGTCAACTGTCAGCTGTATTATAAGAACGTGGAAGTGTTTGGGAATGACAGCAACTCCTCCACGAAGCAGTAGTCCACGTAAACTGACGGAGCGGGGTCAGCGGATGCTGAGGCGCATAGTGCGAAGAGGCCGCCAACTTTCTGCAGAGTCAATCGCTACAGACCTCCAAACTTCATGTGGCCTTCAGATTAGCTCAATAACAGTGCGCAGAGAGCTTCATGGAATGGGTTTCCATGGCCGAGCAGCTGCATCCAAGCCATACATCACCAAGTGCAATGCAAAGCATCGGATGCAGTGGTGTAAAGCACGCCGCCACTGGACTCTATTGCAGTGGAGACGCATTCTCTGGAGAGACGAATCGTGCTTCTCCATCTGGCAATCTGATGGATGAGTCTGGGTTTGGCAGTTGCCAGGAGAACGGTACTTGTCTGACTGCATTGTGCCAAGTGTAAAGTTTGGTGGAGGGGGGATTATGGTGTGGGGCTGGGCTTGGCCCCTTAGTTCGAGTGAAAGGAACTCTGAATGCTTCAGCATACCAAGACATTTTGGACAATTCCATGCTTCCAACTTTGTGGGAACAGTTTGGAGCTGGCCCCTTCCTCTTCCAACATGACTGTGCACCAGTGCACAAAGCAAGGTCCATAAAGACATGGATGACAGAGTCTGGTGTGGATGAACTTGACTGGCCTGCACCGAGTCCTGACCTGAACCCGATAGAACACCTTTGGGATGAATTAGAGCGGAGACTGAGAGCCAGGCCTTCTCGTCCAACATCAGGTTTGTGACCTCACAAATGCGCTTCTGGAAGAATGGTCAAAAATTCCCATAAACAAACTCCTAAACCTTGTGGACAGCCTTCCCAGAAGGGTTGAAGCAGTTATAGCTTCAATGGGTGGACTGACGTCATATTGAACCTTATGGATTAGGAATGGGATGTCACTTAAATTCATATGCGAGTCAAGGCAGGTGAGCCAATACTTTTGACAATATAGTGTATATATATAGTTATGTTTATTATTGCAGAAGCCACTTGCACATCACAGCAATTCAAATAATTGCATCCCAGAGCTCCTGTGCCACATTCCCTATATGTAGCAAGGTATTCTGGGTAGGATATCCAAATGACATCTGTCTCACTTTTATGCATCCTGGCTCTGTTATTACAGTACAGTATATATATATATATACAGTATATATCCTGAGAACATTGGCACAATTTTGTGACATTAAATTGACCAAGTAGTCACATAGAATGCTTCTGCTTATCTTACCATTTCAGCAACTTTCCTGCGAACGTGTCTGTTGATATATGTAATCAATATATTGTATCATTATTCACTGGAACATGCAGGGTTATTTGAGAAAACCAATGGAATTTTACCTCCAGATTTTCCACAGTCAGCAGTAAGTCACAAGAGATACTCGCAACATCAATTGTATTCAAAATACTTCCATTAGATTTTTTTTTCTCATTCGTCTAGAAACACAGCATGCACGGCTCCCTCAAAGACTAGTGAAATGGTTACATTTTTAAACCATTAGTGTTTTTTTTAACCTTTTCATCTTAGCATACCGAATGCTGGAAAAATAAAGAAAAGCTTTCATTGTGTACCGAAAAATAGCAGAAATAGCTGCTATGCTTTGAACTTCCCAATATGATCTTCTTGCCATTACATAACTTTGATCTCATGAGAATGATCCTCCTGCTTTTGTTCAGTATGGAGAAGCTGGCACTTTTTCGTTCTCGTTCGAGCATTGAAACATTAAACTTGTTAATTTTATACTCTCACAAAAGCACACAGAAAAAAACAAAAACAAAACATGCTCTTCCTGGATGAGAAAAGACATTTCTGCTGTTGACATAATAAAGTAAATTCCGTCTAAAGAACACATTGTGAATATTATGTAACCATTTCTTGCATGTCTCTAGGCTTTATCTAGCCTAGAGAAGACATATAGAGCAAAGAAAAGCATCTTCGGCACCATGATCTACTGTATAAAAGTAAAAGTATGCCGCTACTGACGCTAAGCAAAGAATGTGTGGAATACTATTTGTAGCGGTTTTGAATAGCTTTAAAGAAATTAACCCAACCTGCTGCCGTAGGGAAAAGGCTCAACACCAGAAAGAGCATACAGAATATGAAATACACACATATAATTTAGACATGTGTACAATGACAAAAATCATTTAGTTTCAGATCGATTCGTTATGTTTTTTAATTAATTTCAGTGCATTCATTATGTTACCGAGATTCGTATTTCGGATCAATTCGTTATTTCAGGAAATGAGTGATTCGTACTTCGTATTGATTCATTATTTCGTTTTGATGTGTTGTTTCGGAGTGGTGAAATGGTGGAATTAGTTACTGTTAGATGAGTGTTAAAAAAAGGGTTATATTTAGAGGGTTAAAATATACATAATCTCCCTTTCCTTGGTGCTGAAATATGTTTCAGCACCAAGGATAGCAGCACCGTTGACTCTGGAGCAAAAAAATCCCCCTGTCCTTAGGTTTCAGCACCAAGGACAGTAGTACTGCTGGGCTCCGGAGCAGAAAACTTCCCTGTCCTTGGTGCTGAAATAGGTTTCAGCACCAAGGACATCACCTGCTTAATGCAGCCAGACTGAAGGAAAGAAAAAAACAAAAAAAAGCTGTGTTCAGCAAAGATAAAAAGCCTTGTCTTTTTAAAATAATACAAAAAAATTCTCCAAAATTCAAAAAAATCAATAAATAAAAAGACTTTTTTTCTGCAAATGAAAAGAATAAATGGTTGAATAAATATTTAATGACAATGGGGATTTTTTTTTACATTGAAACCTATGGGATTCACCTGTTTAAATCTGTCGAATGAACCACCGAAAATCAGGGCATTTCACTGACATTTCTGTGTCGTTTCGGCGTTCTCTGAATAGATTAAATATTACTTCTTTATGGGGAATTTCACTGCTGCCAAATCGCACCTAATAGCTCCATGGCGCCGCCGCTGTCCATGGCCTGTGCTGCTGCATACAACAGATTCAACATCATGGTTAATGGATAAGGACACGGTGCTGAGTCTGACTCAGTCTAAGTGAAATGGTATAACGAATGGATTAATGAAAATGAAATTAATTTGTTATATACCGTTCCGTTTCATTTAGTTTTCATTCTGTTTCAGATGAAATCAATTCATTATTTCGGAAGTGCTTTCAAAATACAAATTTTTATAACTTTGTCCGAAATTGGGAAATTACATATTTATTGATCCAAAATTCGAATCAATATCAACTATTGAATCAATCTTAATGTACAATGGGGTTTTTAGTGATCCAATATACCAAACAAAACAAAACAAAATTAAGAAACGAAACAAAAGCTGAAACGAAATAACGAAAACAAAATTAATTTGAAACAGACTAAACAAAACTAACCAAATTTTCCAGCCGCGCACACCTCTAACCCTGAATATGATGTCATCTTGGATTATATGGTATGCCGGCTTCCATTCTTTGCTTGTTGTTGTATGTTGAAGCTGCTTCCTCCAAGGATCTACTGAGCACTTGCCTGCTGGATACAGTTACCGAGTCACAGACTGAGCACTATATTCTCATTAGTCTCTACAAAAGAATGTGGCAAGACACTGAACGTGCCCCCCAAATTTCAACACAATGGACTTGACAGTTGATGTGTCGAAATTACGTGAAAAAATGTTGAGATGGAGCACGAGCTAGAATGTACATGTATAAGCACTTTTTGGCCAGCAGAGGGAGCCCTCTGACTGTCACATAGGGCTTACCTACAGCAAATAGGGCTTACCCACAGCAAAATATACAATGGGATGCATTTGCATAAATTTACTGTATGGGCAATGGAAAGACATTTTCCATAAAACCACTGGGTCTTGCCAGTGGTTTTATGGAAAACACTTGGTAGTGAAAGGGTTAAGGCATTTAAAAAAAGGTAAAAAACGATTCAGGTTTTCAACTGCTCTATTTGTGGGGAAATATGTCTAAGCTTTCAGCACCAGACTAATACAAGAATTGCGATGCTTACATCGAGCGCATGCATCATTCATAATGCGGTCACCGGCAAATCCTTTACAGAACCTTCAGGACGAGACGACGGGTTTAACTTTAAATCCCGACGCTCGGTCACCTTGGCCGCGGAAACCCTTGTTAACTCGATGCTTTTGTTTATTATTTATTTATATCCCCAGTTAATCATGTGGCTTGAAACAGAAGAGTGTATCATTTATACATATATTTATTTATAAGGTGTCATTGTTTCAAAGTATGCGCAAGAGACAGGGGCGAATCAATATTAATTCATTACTTCGGGTAATGGAAAATATTTGAGCTGCTTAGTTTTAAATGCACGTGCGCTGTGTCTTGGAATATAATATCCGCGTGTCCTCGAGAGCCGTGTCATCTATAGGCAAAGTTAAATAATCATTGGGAAAAGTGCTGTCTGTTCACATCTCAAATCAAACACACTGCAGGATATAGAGCTACATTACCACCAAACAACACTCATTTATTTTCTCCGGACGTGAAATATCTGTAGTTTAGTATTACCAACATCTCAGATACCGATACATATGTCCTATACATGAATGTCAGTAGGTCAATATTTATTTAACAGAAGACACGTGACTCTGATATCACGTCGCTGTGTGTTGTCTTGTTGCTTATTATTAATTAATATCTATTAACGATATGACCGGGACTCGGGGACGTAGGTCGTACACAGGGGGATTAAAATATGAGTGGAAAGAAAAAAAATGTAGAGTCTGGAGATAAAATATTAATACGTATATTGTGTAATGTGTATAAAACATAACAAGAGGAAAAAGGTGTCATCTGCGCTCGTTTCTATGTATTTACATGTACAACAAAACACTATGAGGTTTTAGTTTGTTTCAATGGCCATTGCATTATTTCCTCGTTATGAATATCACCATGTCAACCCTTTTAGTGAATTCTAACACCCTGGTACTACCAGCCAGGAACTGGCATCAGAGCCAGCTTCAGAGGTTCCTCCTGTCTCATTCTGGCCTGAACTTTTCACAGACTCCTGATCTTAGGCTTCCACCAGCAACTATGGGAAAATTTGTGATATCATCTGTTGTCAATTAAATTCCTATATAATCCAGCCACTCTGACCTCGGTACGATTGAGTTTTACCTCTGAGTAGCACTGCTGTTTCTGGACTGATATTTAGACCTGACGTCTGCCTGTTTCTTCATTATTGAGCCTGCTCTTCCAGCCTTGATCTCTGGAACTTCCTGACCACGTCTCTGGGTTACCGCTTTGTGCCCCATACTACATTTGCCCCAATGCTCACTCCCACTATTCAGAATCCTTATTCTTTATGTTTGCTCAAACGAGTGCAGTTTTGTAGCATGTGTTCCATCTTCTGCATCTTGGGAAGTCCTTCACATCGGCCTCCCAGTTGGAGTGGTGGTTGGTTATGGAAGCCAAACAGCAAGGCTGTTAGATAAAGACTGCTTTAGACAGGGCCACCCTGAGTTCTTGGTTTGTGTGTGCATACTATAAGAGGCGAGTAATGCAATCTGCAAAGAGGGCACCGGGGAATGAACTTCTCATCTCTTGCAGCAGATGACCTGAAATACTTTTGGGGAGGTTGTGGTCTACAAAGCTCTGGCCTTTTAATGGGAGGTCAACAATCTCATCCCTCCAGATGTTTTGCTATTACATTTCCCATGATGTTCTGTCTACACTATCGGTAGTTGAATATTAAGAAAGATGTAGTTCCAAAACATCTGGAGAGCCTATGTTCCTGACCTCTGCTGTAAGTGATGGAGGCCCTGTTGTCCTGAGTTTGTCTTTGTCACCAGAAGGGCTTGGGGTGGACCTGACCTCATGCACAGATTTTTGTAGGAATCAAGTGGAGACACTGGAGATCAGCCAAAAATAAATAAATAATAATGATCTCATTATACCATCAATTCACACTCTCCTTTAATACATGAGTAAATATTGATTCACAAGCTAATAGCTCGTTCTGTGAAAACATGCATTTTAATTCTAAAAGCAAAAAAGACTTAAGGGATGGTAAGAAAATAAAGATGGAGCATTGTTTTAAGCACTAATTGTGGTGTCGAGCATGCCGTGCATGCTAATTGGACATCTGAAATGGAGAGATGACGATCAAACAGATTCAAAAGACTGGATCATGGGCAATATTTCCCTGTTAGTGTTTTGCCAATTGGATAGCGGGACAATCAATGTACAGTCAGGCCACTGTCTACCACCCACCACTCAGACTGCATTATAAAGATCTCTTTTAGGTGTACAAGAAGTTTTTTTGTAGTGCCCCATAGCACCCCCCCCGTGTACTTTCTGCCTATTGGGTATGTTTTTGGAATGTTTACAGGGATCACTTATTGAGCACAGGTTACTTATTGAGCACGGGTAAGCTCAGATAGGATGAATAGCAAGATTTTCAAGGTATGGTCAGGTTATTGGAGGAGGATCACTGTAACAGATCTTCGTACCCCGACTGGGTCACACCTGTTAATGCCGCTTCCTTGCCGGACCTCTGTTCTCTCATAGCAGTCTTTCGTGCCTTTCTCCAGCCCTTGGCCAAAGCTTAAGGATGGGTACACACAAAGAGCCTTGATAGCACCTCCCAGAAATGAGGCAACATGCAGATCTTGAGGTTTAACAGATAGCACTGAATGCTTATTGAATCATTTGAGCCAAATATATACAGTGCCAGAAGGGACCTTAGACCAGTGGAAAATTGCACCCTGGCACCGCTCCTCCTTAAGTGAACCAGATATGTCCAGACATGAAACAATAGGGTGCCGCGTAATCACAGCCTGAGCATCAGACTGTCTGAATACATCAGATAACAAATGAGAAGTTACATAAGAAACAATAGCCTAATACAAACGTCTGTCACAGACGTAAACATATTCCAGATAGGAAGCGTTGTGAAAGGCTTCAGTGACCACACAGTAATCATATGAGCAGGTAGTAACAGATAAACAAAGACAATAAAGATAATTATAATGACTGTATTCATACATAACACAGATGACTGCTGGTGCAGGGTGACTTCATCATAGGAGAGGGCAGGGTAATAATATAGAGCATCAGGCCTGCACCTCCCAAATACATGTCTAGGCCCATGTACCCAAAGTTCAAAGTCACGTATGTCACAGTTAGGGATGAGCCGAACACCCCCCGAGTTCGGTTCGGAGCCGAACCCGAACTTTCCAAATGTTCGAATCCGAATTCGAACCCGAACTCAATACAAGCTAATGGGGCGGAAAATTTGGTTTTTAGAGTGCCCTCCAAGAGGGCATATATGCTAGATATTTGCCATAAAAGGTGTATGGGGGTCTGGGTAGTGCCCTGGGGGACAGGAAACAAGGACAAAAAGTTAAAAAAAAACTTTTTAAAGGGACAGTAAGTTTTCCATGAAATAAGGGTTAAAAATAAAAACGAAAAATTCCTTTAAATATCGTGCCTAGGAGGTCCCCATAACCTGCCCGTGAAGTGGTGGATTTCTAGGATGTATAGAAACACTTAAAAAGAAAAAAATTATGTTTCAAATGACGGTAAATGCTTTTCCTTTAATCTATCCATAAACAACTGCTTGGGGCGGCAGTCTGTATGAAAAGAGGAGACATTTTCGGACTCGCAGAAAAAGTTTAGTGATTTTTTTGGCTAAATTATTGTGAAACTTATGCAGGCTTTGGATGAAAGTAACAATAGGTGCTTTAAGGCTGAGGTCAGACTAGCGCACTTTTAAAGTGCGTTTAGGCGCACTTAATCACGGCTGCACTAGCAGCAAATGACACGCAATGACGGCCAATATACGAAGTACGGCCGCACGAAAGTCCGGCCGCGCAACGCAAGTGGAAAATGAACGCATTTTTTCGAGAACGCTGAACCGCTAGTACTGACGTACAGAGTGCGCTGCGTCCGCATAGCGGCGTGTGTGCGTGATTAGGAGACGTTAGATGCTGCTCATGTCCGGCCAACATAATGTCCAGACACCCAAAGTTTCCTGGTTTGGATCCGTAAAAAAATCACTCACAAAAATACGCATCGTATGACCGTTTAAGCGCTTTCCGTGAAAAAACACCTCAATGCGTTCGAACGCACTTTTTGACGTTCGCTGCAAAAAATGCGTTCATTTGACCCTAGCCTAAAATTGGGCCTTTAGCGTCGGCAACAGTGCCGTCACACAGTCTCACCCCTCTGAGGATATGAATCTGATACAGGCGTCAGTGGCAGTGCACCCAAATATTGTGCCTTTGGTGCCAGGCCAGCATGTGCCATCATACAGTAACCCCTCTGTGGTAATGTGGAAGAGTGCAGGGGTGGACCATGCGGTCAGGGCCAGTGCTAGACTATTTTGCGCCCTAGGCAAGACCAGCTACTTGCACCCTCCCAAAAAAACAAAAATCGACACAACATGAAACTGCAAAATTTCTTTTTACTTAATAACAAAGTTTGAAAAGCACCAATAGTAAAGGTAAAATAAATATAAATAAACTGTATTAATCCATTTTAAATTAACTCTATTAAACAAATTAAAATTAACTGTATTGAACAAATATAAATTAACGAAAAAAAAATTAAGAGTTCTCACGTAAGTTTCAATTTCAGACACATCAAAATTTCACTTTGCATGCCTTATCCTTTGCAAATTTTCATCATGCGTATATATATATATTGCCCAGGCCAGCTCACATCATGATGCGTATATATATTGCCCAGGCCAATCCCCTGGTGGAGATAGGGGGTTCATTTGAACCCCGATATCTCCAGGCATCTAGTGGGTCATGGAGGGTGTCAATCGAAAAGGCCTGAGCATGGCCTTTCGAATGATACCCAACATGACCAGGTATAAAGTAAAAAAAGAAAAAAGAAAATAAAAACATATTTTTGTTTGTGTGCTATTTTTATTAATGCAGCAATATTGTTCACATTGCAATTATAAAGTGAACGATGATGCACTAATGATTTTTTTCTATGGGGTGCGTTTGCTATAAAGCACGTAATTCCCCCCACAAAATGTAACAAGTCCCCATTTCTAATTTTTGTACAAGCGCACCCCATAGAAAACATAACCGCAAACGCTCATGTGCTAAAATGTGAAAAAAAACAACACTTTACACACTGCAGATGATTAAAAATTCAATTTTTATTGCGTTTTTTTCATAATATACAGCCAGGACAGGACGTATACATATAAAAATGATATATTATGAATCTGCGGAGTCTGCCGGAAAGAACGATATCTAACATGTTGGTCATTTAACAAAATGTGGCTTCAAAACCGCGTTTAAACATGATGAGCGAAAGCGGTAAAAATGAGCTGAGCACACAGCGGTGAAATACAGCCTATTAGAAGTTATAGGAAGGAAATTAACACTTCTCAAATCTCAATCAGAAGCAGACACCACCCCACCCCCTCACCCTCAGTATAGTCTACAATGTATCAAATTGATTAGACCAGACTAAAACATCTGTTGTTGTTATGACATTTGAAAAACACAGGTCATTTAGAGTTGAGAATGTTTGCACGTACACATTAGTTTTTAATTCAATATCTAATAAACCGTTGCTTATAATATTCTGCAGTAAAAAGTCTCTTTATTTCTAGATTTTTTAGTATTTTTTAACCATTTTCTATACTTTTTTCAAAATTTCTTTTTTTTCTCGAACTCAAACCGACACACCCAAAAAGTTCGAAGTTCGCGAACTTTCGAACACCCAAAGTTCGGGTCGAACTCCGTACCGTCCGAACCGAACAGCTCATCCCTAGTCACAGTCACCCTACAGATATTGAATACATGAAAGATATAAGACTAGCTATATCACAAAAAAATGCAGGGCAACTTCCTTGCACCATATTGAGTACAAAAACTGAAGTGAATTTGATCTTTTAAGCGCCTCTATTATGCTGTTGGCTGTCCTGTGATAGTTCAGCACCAAGGACAGCACATTAGTGCTAATATTATCAATGAGAACCTTGTGAATTGTATACAATTACAATAACTACACGCAGAAGAAAAATGGAAATATGTGTTTAAATAAAAAACCTCTGCGTAGAGCTTCACCCTAATAAGCCATGTTTTCGATCAAAAGAATATATAGGAGGCGAGGACAAAACCTAACAACTTCCAGCATCGAGGGTAAAATTCAATTACAATTATTTATAAAGGGTCAACATTTTTCACTGCGTTTTACAATGCGTAGGGCAAAAGAAACATAAAATTAACAAATAAGTTACAAACACGAACGATGGGGAAAGAGGAGTCTGCTCCAGTGAGCTTACAATCTAAGACAAGTGAGGTGACACACAGAGGTGAGGGTAAATAGCTTAGTATGAGAATAATAATAGTAATGGGGTGTATGGGGGCTGTGTGGGAGATCAGGAAAAGTACAATAGGGGATTATAAAGTGAGATGATATGCTTCTTTAAATTAATGCATTTTTAGAGAGATCTTGAAAGACTGGAGGCATGGGGAGAGCCAAATGTTTCAAGGGAGGTTGCTCCATAGATAGTGGGTTGCACGGGAAAAGTCCTGAAGGCAAGATTTGGAAATGTGGGTAAGAGAAGATGGTAATAACAGACGATTGGTAAAGCAAAGCATCCAGGATAGAACATACCATCTGATAAAGGTGGAAATGTAGGCAGGGGTGCGATTATGGGGAGCTTTCTATGTGAACACCAGTATTTTGAACTGGATTCTGAAAGAAACAGAGATCCATATAGAGATTGACAAAAGGGCGAGTAGTGAGAGGTTGAGGATGTAAGATGTGAGAGATATGGGATGCGAGATGTCAGAGAGGTACGGGATGTGAGGTAGATGAGTCTGGCAGAGGCATTCATTACAGACTGTACAGGGATAATGTGGAAATGTTTAAGGCCAATGAGAAGTGGGTTACAGTAGTCAAAGTGGGAGGTAGTAAGAGCTCGGATGAGATTTTTTGTAGATTCCTGGGTTAGAAACTGATGGATGTGCACAGTGTTTTTTAGATGAAAGTCACAAGATTGGTTAGTGACTTTATGTGAAGAATGAAGTCAGTGTCACAGAGAACATTAAGACAGCAAGGCTGAGAGGTAGAAGCAATGGTGGAACCATCCATAGGGAGTTTAGTTCAATAAGGTTCAATTTAGAGGGGGATTGATGCAAGAGGGTTAAATGTAGAGAGAGGGAAAACATTGAGTTTAGTTTTGGATAGAATGAGCATTAAGAAAGGAGAGTGTCATCCAGTTAGCATCCACATTGCATGAAATGTGCTGATCATGCAAAAAATAGCCAAGATTGTTTGCTTTTAAGAATTAACTCCCACTTACACTATATTGCCAAAAGTATTCGCTCACCTGCCTTGACTCGCATATCGATGGGTAAGCGAATACTTTTGGCAATATAGTGTATCTGTGCCTCTGTCAAATTTACTTTGTCAGGGAGGCTGGCAGGGTTTCAAGCATGCCTATCTGTAATGAATGCAGGTGTCAGGCTTATTTTTCTCACCAGATGCACCTCGCGTACCTCCCCCCTCTGCCGGTCCCTCCATTGGCTTCCTGTACGTTTCAGGATACAGTTTAAAATACTGACGCTCACATTCAAATCGCTCAATAACTCGACCCTCCCCCCCACAGGCCTTTGTTACTAAGCAAACACGTCCCGTCTAGACAACTAAGGTCGGAGGGCAATCTCCACCTGTCATCTGTCTACACCCGCATGGCCAACTCTCGCCTCCAAGACTTCTCAAGGGCAGCTCCAATCCTGTGGAATGACTTGCCTCTCCCTATCAAACTCTCCCCTGATCTTCAAGCCTTCAAGAAATCCCTCAAATCTCTTCAGATTAGCGTACCACATCACTGCTGCCACTCATCTCTCTGCTCACCTACTCACACATGATTGATGCTGCTTCAATGGCCCCACCATTCCCGAACCACTGGCACCAATGATCCTGTCGTCCAATAAAATTCCCCTTTTCTTACTCAACCCCAACATAGACTGTAAGCTCCTATGAGCAGGGCCCTCTACACCTAGCGATTCCATCCTATGTCCATTTATCTGTATCATGTTCCCTTCGATTATTGTAAACTGTTGGTGCTATATAAATAATGACAATAATAATAACAATATAGCTTTAGGTACACAGACAAAAAATGCTGGAATGAATAGCAACCAATTTGAGGACCAGTTGCATGGCATAAGCACAAGATGCTCTTAATAATTTCTATAGGGACGCAAAATACAATCACCTGATATATGTTTTTTTTTCTCACCTTATTAATCTTTAACTCATGCGTTTTTATGCATTATATGTGGAATAAATAAATAAAAAGGGTACCAAACCCGTTCCGAAGTGTTCCTTTAAGATCCGCCTGTTGCATAATTTATTTACTGTCTTGTATATTGCCTGAAATGAATTTCTATAAGTCGTCGACAAGATATATGTTTATTATCTGATAACCCTTGAAAGTAATCTTGTCTTCTTTATGTCAGGTTATTATGACATGTTTAGCACCGTAATGCATTTACGCATTTATTTCATTTGAGAACATTTTGATCCGAATTTCAAAATCTTGGGTTGAGGTTACTCATCCCTGTCTGAGGACTCTGTGGACTTTATTATACTGTACTTTATTATTTTAATACGTTACTGTTTTTGGTCCCTCTAGCTTATGGATCTTAAATATTAATAGCTGGGTCCTAGCAGAAGCAGATACAACATACAAAATGCAAAAGTTGATATCGAATAAGTATACTGGATGTAGAGCATCGATGGAATACAAGCCAAGTTACCTTGAAAAAAATAATAAATAGTAGTATTAATAAATATATATTAAATTGTGAGCATTATTTAAGCTCGTCAATTCAATTTAAATGTAAGGTGTAATTCAGAAAGTGACGAACTTGCCCTTGAATTGGGAATTTCACCATACGGTGAGATTTTGTGGCAGTTCGGCGAGCTGTCACTTTGCCAAATAATGGCGGATTTTTCTATCTTTTTTAGAAAGTGTCATACCAGGAAGGATACATTGAGAATTCTCTCGTTTTAAAGTATGTCCTGGGTGGCGAGTATGTACCGTTAGGTGTCTTGCCTACACTTAGGGCTCTATTAACTTCTTCGAACAAAAGCGCAAGCGCAGCACTATTTTTTTGCGCACAGCGTTAAACGTTAACGAGCAAAAAATAACAGTGGTATTACAAACCGAGCGCATTTTTTCATCCGTCAAAAAATAACTTGTAAAAAACAAGCGCAAAAACGCGCGCGCATTAACGTTGCGCGCAGAAATTGGTGCGGATTGTTTTTGAATGCGATTCAGCCAATCAGAATTAAGAACCACAATTGTCTCCCGTTCAATTTTTGTGCCTGTCAAAATCAATCGGAGTATATATGCTGCAGCAATAATAAAAACAATCACAACTTCTCCATTTTATTGTTTGGGTATGTGTAGAATGTGTAACTATACGTTGCTGTGGTTTTTTTTTTCGTGCTGGTGTATTTGGTTTCGGCCAGGACGTTCAGATTTGCCGTTACCACCAGCTTTTAAAAGACGTTAAAATTATGCGCGCAAACGTTGTCTGTTAAAATTTGCGCATAGATTGTAATACCATCCACGTACCAGCGCACAAACGCATTTGCGCTCACAATGTTAAGTATAGGACGCGCAACGTACATTACGCTCGCAAAGGGTTCGCGCAGGTTCACCAGCGTTAGACGTTAACGCACATTTTTTGCAATACGATGTTCTGCGCAAAGGGTTTTTCCCCTCGCGTTAATGCGTTTTTGCGCGTAGAAGTTAATAGAGCCCTTACTGGGGAGGTGCTCTTGCCGGGATTCGAACCTGTGTCTCCACAGTCATAGAGCAGTAATGTTACCTCTACTCCATCCAGCCGGAATTGACAATGAAATACGGTGCAGTTTACTGCAATTCGACAGACCTCCAGCGGCAGCGGAATTTTCCCATGGAGCAGTAATGGTTAATCTATTCACTGAATGCCAAACTGTACTGAAGTGTCAGCAAAATGCCCTGATCTTCAGTGGTTCAGTTCGACAGGCTTAAACAGGCGATTCCCATAGGATTTAATGTAAAATATATTATTGTGCATTATCCATCACCATCTGGTTCTTCCCATTTGTCTACATACTTCTGCTGCATCTAAGACATCAGATCCAGGACTTGATGACCCGTAGTCCTTTCTTCTGGATCCAGTCACCATGTTAGAAGCTGGCAATGTGGGAATGGGGAACCGATATACAGGGTTATTCAGAGAGAGTCGGACTGGCCCCAAAATTGCACCAATCAATGAATTTCCCCGTACTGTGCAATTTCATGGCCATTCGGCTATTCAAAAGCTGGCAGCGAGACACAATGATCTTCGGCAGCAGTAAAATCCCCCATAGAGAAGTAATGGCTAATCTATACAGAGACACCGAACAGCCCCGAAAAGTTGTCGAAATGCCCTGATGTTCGGTGGTTTCATTCGGCAGGTTTTATCAGATGAATCCCCTAGGTTTCAATGCAAAAAATATTCCAGTTTTAATTGAATATTTATTAAACCATTTATTCCTTTAATCTGCAGCAAAAAGTCTCTTTATGTATTGATTTTTTAGGAATTTTTGGGGATTTTTTCGTCAAAATTCGATTTTCCAATTTTTTTTTAAATAGTTTTTTTTCTGTAACAGAACTTTTTATTGTTATTCATATGACATTATATGTAATTTTCGGGTATTTTTGTGGAGTGTCTTTTTTGCAAACATCTTTTAAAAGTTGTGGTGTTTTGGTTTTTTTCACCCTGTTCATCGGCTTGTCGGCTTTTTCCGGCAGCTGGTCGGTGCTGTGGTTGGCGGCTCGTCGGCGTTTGGATTTTTTTCAGCGGTTTTTCGGATCACTATTTTTTTTCGCCGGTTTTTGAGTTCAAACCGGCGGTTTTGCAGCGGTTTTTCAGATGCGGTCAGCATTTAACTCCCTAAAGTGCTGGGAATGAAAGAGCACCAAAATTCCACTTATTTGAAGTATTCTTTGAATAACCCTGATAGTTACAGTCATTTATACTCGTATCACTTTACAATAGGGAGCACAAACATGAGACATACATGATAAAAAGGAAAGACAACCCTGCCCGTAGGATAACTGTCCTGGTATTTCAGCACTTTAACCAAGTGCTCAGCCAGACATCCCGTGAGCTTACAAGCTAAGAGACAGGGGTAAGTGAAACAAATGGAAGCAGAGGGGAGGTGAAGCTGGTGGCCAGAAAGAATATAGTAGGGATTGCATGGGAAGGACCAGAAGCTTGGGTTTAGTAAGAGCAATTATAAAGAGGAGTGGAAACAGCTGGAAAGAAGACCTGAAACTTGGGACTGGGCCTGGGTGTGGGGGGGGGGGTGGATGGGATGGCAGAATGGATTAATGGAGTTGAATCTGTGAGCTTGTGGGTCTGATGCTTGGTGCTGGTTCCTAATATTATGCCACCAGTTATTACACTGTATGGCCAAAAAAGAGTCACGCTCTCTAACATTTGGTTGGAACACCTTTTGCTGTGAGTACCGCACTCATTCGCCATGGCATCATTTCGATAAACTCTGGATGCAAAAAAATGCTGTGACCTGAGTGGCATTAATTTGTGGCCAAGCTCTTGTATTGATGATGGGAGAGTCGAAGGACTGCGTAAAGTCTTCTCCAGCACATTATCCCAAAGATTCTCAATGGGGTTAAGGTCTGGACTGTGCTGTGGCCAATCCATATGTGAAAATTATGTCTCATGCTCCCTGAACCACTCTTGCACAATTTGAGCCTGATGAATCCTGGCATTGTCATCTTGGAATATGCCCGCTGTGCCATCAGGGGAGAAAAAAAACCCATTGATGGAAAAACCTGCTCATTCAGCATATTCAGGCAGTCACATGACCTCATTTTATATTGAAACATATTAATTACTGCAGTAATTATCCAATGGAAGGCTCACACCTATGTGCTGAATTAAATCCAGGTGGTAACTTTTTTTGACCCGGCAGTGTATTTATGATTAAAGGTTGAAGTTCCTAAAACTAATTTATCCAAAGGAAATGAGAAAAACGAGCCTAGCTCATATTATATGTAACTGTAATGTACGTAAACATGGCATCTTACATTTGCCGGTACCTTTACTTGTCCATTTAGCTGGAAACCTATTGAATCTCCTGTAAATCTTCTTCAGTGATTGCACTTAACGAACACAATCCCCTTGAAATCCGAGTACAAGGTCAGTGATACATACCAATAACAACCTAAAGCATTTCATGCAATAAATAAGTCACGGGTGTAATTTATTGGTTTACTAATTAATGGGATGTTTACGGCACTTCCAGTTCATTTCATGTTATTTCTAGAATGACAATTGTAAATCACACGTATGTAATTAAGTCGACCTGGTGGTTTTTTTCCTTCTTGTGGCTGTAATCCATGTGTGTTCCTGACATGTCGAAACTTTTCAGAAATTTAGTATATAGGGGTTATTCAAAGAGCATCAAAATTTCAGTGCTCTGCCATTTGCTGCACTTTGGCGAGCTCAATTTGCCGACCCTGTAGTGAATTCAGCATTCACCACAGGGTCCCCGATGTGCGCCGAATGAATCCACCGAATGACGGAGATAAAACCCACCAAACGCATCCGATAAACAGCCAATCGCCGCTGATAAACCTGCTGAACGCATCTGATAAACTGCCAAAAGCCGCCGATAAACCGCCAAACGCATCCGATAAACCACTGAACAACGCCGATACACTGGCAAACGCATCCGATAAACCAGCAAACACCACGATAAACCGCCGAACGCAACCAATAAAGCGCCGAATGCAGCCGCAAAACAACAAACGCGGTCGACGATCCACCGAATGCTGAACGCTGCCGAAAAAAGCCGATCAGCCGGGGTAATAAAAAACAAATAATATCTGCAACTTTAAGGCTAGGGTCAGATGAACGCAGTGCGAACGCGCGTGCAGCCGCACTTTATCACGGCCGTAGTAGCAGCAAATGACGTCCAATGACGGGCAATATACGAAGATGGGCTGCACGAAAGTGCGGCGGGGCAACGCAAGGGGCAAACAAAAGCATTTTTTCGAGAAAGTGAAACCGCTAGTACTGATGTACAGAGTGCGCTGCGTCCGCTAGTGGCGTGTGTGCGTGATTAGGAGACGTCAGATGCTGCTTATGTCCGGCCTACATAACGTCCAGACGCAAAAAGTGTTTTATCGATGATCCATACAAAATTACGGACGAACATGCGCATCGTATGACCGCTATCGCGTATTCCGTGCAAAAATACGTCCATTCGTTCGAAAGCACTTTTTCATGGACAACGCAAAAAATGCGTTCGTCTGACCCTAGCCTTAAAAGGCATTTGAAACAAAACGAATGCATGAAAATGCATGGAGATAATGTACAAAGTCCTATGAATAACAATAAAAAGGTCTGTTACAGAATAATAAAAAACAACATTTAGAAAAAATCTGAATCAAAAATTTCGCCCAAAAAATCCAGAAAAAAGCATAAAAAAATAAATTAATAAAAAGGTTTTTTGCTGCAAATGAAAAGAATAAACAGTCGAATAAAAAAAATGTTTTGTTTGTTTTTACATTGAAGCCTATGGGATTCGCCTGTTTGCACCTGTCAAACGAAAGCAACAAAAATCTGGGCATTTCTTCAACTTTTCGGGACTGTTCGGTGTTCTCTGAATAGATTAACCATTACTTCTCTATGGGAATTTAATTGTCGAAGGTCGCCGAATTGCACCATATTTCACTGGCAATTTGCCAATATTTTCTGCTCTCTGACTAGCCTAATTGCCACGAAATTGCACGTATGGGGAAATTCATCATTCGGTGTAATTCGGTCACAATTTCGGCTGTCTTTGAATAACCCTTTATGTCTTGATTTAAGCTCTGTTACAGCTGTCCAGGAGGGTAGAGCAAGGGGCAGAGCAGATGAACACAACATGTACATTCACAATCTCTTATAAAGCACCAACATGTTGTGCAGTGATGTCCAATAAATGGTTAGGACTAAACAGACATAAGCAAGTTAGACACATGGAACAGAAGAGCCTGCTCAAGCGCTTACGCTTTAAGAGCAGTGGGGTGACACACACAGTGGCGTAGCGTGGGTTGTCAGCGCCCGGGGCCAGCCAAGAATTGTGCCCCCCCCCACACATTATCGATATGCTGCAGCTCTCTCATGGATATTGCCCCAGCCAGCTCTCACATGGATATTGCCCCAGCTCACACATGGATATTGCCCCAGCTCACACATGGATTTGCCCCAGCTCACACATGGATTTGCCCCAGCTCATGGATATGCCCCAGCTCACACATGGATTTGCCCCACCTCATGGTTATGCCCCAGCTCATGGATATGCCCCAGCTCATGGATATGCCCCAGCTCATGGATTTGCCCCAGCTCATGGATTTGCCTCAGCTCACACATGGATATGCCCCAGCTCATGGATTTGCCCCAGCTCATGGATTTGACCCAGTTCTCACATGGATTTGCCCCAGCTCATGGATTTGCCCCAGCTCATGGATTTGCCCCAGCTCATGGATTTGCCCCAGCTCACACATGGATTTGCCCCAGCTCATGGATATGCCCCAGCTCATGGATATGCCCCAGCTCATGGATTTGCCCCAGCTCATGGATATGCCCCAGCTCATGGATTTGCCCCCAGCTCATGGATTTGCCCCAGTTCTCACATGGATTTGCCCCAGCTCATGGATTTGCCCCAGCTCACACATGGATTTGCCCCAGCTCACACATGGATATGCCGCAGCTCACACATGGATATGCCCCAGCTCATGGATTTGCCCCAGCTCACACATGGATATGCCGCAGCTCACACATGGATATGCCCCAGCTCATGGATTTGCCCCCAGTTTATGGATATGCCCAGCTCATGGATTTGCCCCCAGCTCATGGATTTGCCCCAGTTCTCACATGGATTTGCCCCAGCTCATGGATTTGCCCCAGCTCTCACCTGGATACTTGCCCCAGCTCCGGATCCAGCAGGGGTTGAGGGGCCCAGATGCCGTTCAGTGGGAGTGCCTGCCCGGTCCTGAACAGCGTGCGAGTCCGTCCATGTTGAAGGGGAGGCGGCTGCGTGCGTGCACAGGTCACGTGGTCCGGCCAGTCAGGTGGTACAGAGTCTCAGTACCACCTGATTAGCCGGACCACGTGACCGGCTGTGCCTGCACGCAGCCGCATCCCCTTCAACACAGATGGACTCACTGTTCAGGACCGGGCAGGCACTCCCGCTGCCCGGCATCTGGGTCCCCTCAATCCGCGGGCCCTTGGGCGGCGCCCGAGGGCGCCCCTAACAAAACTGTGCCCGGGGCCACGGCCCCCCCAGCCCCCCCACGCTACGCCACTGGACACACAGAGGTGAGAGTAAATAGCAGAGTATGAGAAGTAGTGGAGTGCATAGGGATGGTGTGTGAGATAGATCAAGGTGGGTGCACTGGGGGGATTATGGAGTGGGCTTCTATAAAGTAATGTGTTTTTAGAGATGCCTAGAAAGGCTGGAGGCATGGGAGAGTTGCATGGTGGGAGTGCCATAGATAGGGGGCAGCTCTGTAGAAGTCCTGAAGGCGAGAAGCAGAGGTGTGTCTAAGAGGAGAGGATACTAACAGGTCATTGGCTGAGCAAAGTGACCGGGATGGATCATATCTACCAATAAGAGAGGAGGTGTAGGCAGTGTTGGTTTATGGAGAGCTGTGTATGTGTGGATCAGGATTTTGAATTGAATTCTGAAAGAATCAGGGACTCCATTTAACGGACACATTGTTCAAATTGCCCAGGGGCACCACTTTTATGGAGTATGGAACAAGCAGTGCCTTTTTAACCTCATGAGAGTGTGCCAGGTAAATTCAAAGTCCCGTAAAGACTGACAGGTTATTCAAAGACAATCGAAAAGTCATTGTACGTTCGGTGACTTTTCGTTCCCTGCACTTCGGGGCAACTTGGCGATCCTATTTCACTGACCCTGCGGTGTATTCAGCAAGCACCGCAGACCCCCGTAGTGCAGGGAAAATCCGCCGCAAACCCGCCGAACACTCGCCGCAAACCCGCCGAACACTCGCTGAACACTCACTGAAACCCGCAGTAAACAGCTGTATTAACCACACCAAACACGCCGGAGGAACCCGACTAGCCGCCGATCACAGCGCTGAGCAGCCACCGGAAAAACCCAACACGCAAACGAAGGAGGTGGGAAAATAAAAAGTACGCTTGAAAGTTTGAAAATTTAAACGCTGTTTGCAAACAAACTACTGAAAGAAAATGTCTGGAATTTACACATAAGATCCAATGAATGATAATAAAAAGGGCTGTTACAGAAAAAAGAAAAAACTATTAAAAAAAAAAACGGAAAAAAGATGTGGACAAAAAAATCCACAAAAATGCCTAAAAGATTCTAGAAAATCTAAAAATAAAAATAATTTTTACTGCAGAATAAAATAATAAACGGTTTTTAGATATTGAATTAAAACTGGATTATTTTTAACATTGAAGCCTATGGGATTCGCCTGAATAAACCTGTCGAATGAAACCACCAAATGGCAGGGCATTTCGGCAACTTTTCTCAGCTGTTTGGTGTCTCTGAATAGACAAAGCATTGCTTCTCTATGGGGATTACACTGCCCTCGAACAGGCGCCGTATATGCAGGCAATTCGCCAGTATTTGGGAATTGCCTGCTCTCTGAATAGTTAAATGGCCACGAAGTGTCACGGTTCGCTGAAATTCAGCGTTCGGTTACATTTCAGGGCCAGATCGATTGTCTTTGAATAACTCTGTGTGTGTCGCTAAACACTGGGTGATGGAGGTGCAGGTCTCTCTAGATGTCCAAGTAGACGTGAAGCTCTGGAATTGAGGTCTTCCATAAACACAGTCATAGATATTTCTATCACAGCAAACAAAGATTGTGCTCTTTCCCAAGAAAGAAAAACATATGATGGTATATTAACCTTGTAGATCTCAAAATCGTCCCCTCCAAGTGACGTACAGAGATAATGCAAAAAAGGAATTGAGATCTACAAGAAGCGTAAACAATAAAGATAATAGTGTAATACTTTAGAACAGTGTTAATAACACGCAGCCCCTGCTAGAATCGCACTCACAGGATTTAAGATTTAATCGTGCACCCCTCCTTCGGGTGCTTTGTTGTTTTAAAAGCCCAGGATGTTGTCCTGTGGGAAAATGCCTCCACCAGACCTCAGGTAACGCCACTGCTTCTGGGATGAATGCCACAACACCATTCAGAGAAGGATTTCCCTTAGAAAAGGATTTTCCAGGAGTCAGGAATTTGGTTTTAAAAGTAGTTTAATCCAGACTATACATCCGACGCGTTTCGTCAGCCCTTAGGCTAACTTCATCAGGATAGAATTTTTCAATCAGGATAGATATTTCTATACCAACCTTAATTGACTAATTTATCCAAATTTATTTAACAAGAAATGTAAAGTTTCAAACTTGTAATCTGAGCTTCCTATCTTGAAATACAGGGTGACCACCCCATATCGGAAATGTTGGTTTCATTGGTTCTTTGGAATTCCGTCAAGATTGCAAACATCAGGAAGAGGGTAGGGACATGGTATATTTGGAGGGTCATGCAGGATATCCTGAGCAGGGCCAGCTAAGGACATGCTAGGACATTCATGTCTCCTTCTGGTACTGTGTAGCATCTCCCTTGCTTCTGCTGGACAGCATGTCTCTCGTGGTACTGAGCGTGTCCCTCACTGGTACTGTGCAGAATGTCAACCAATAATACTGTGCAGTATGTCACACACTAGTACTGTGCAGCATGTCACATACTAGTACTATGCAGCATGTCCCTCACTGGTACTGTGTAGCATGTTATGTTACATACTGGTACTGTGCAGCATGCCCTTCACTGGTACAGTGCAGCATGTCACATACTAGTACTGTGCAGCATGTCCCTCACTGGTACTGTACAGCATGTCACATATTAGAACTGTGCAGCATGTCCCTCATTGGAACTGTGCAGCATGTCATACACTAGTACTGTACAGCATGTCACATACTAGTACTATGCAGCATGTCCCTCACTGGTACTGCTCAGCATGTCACATACTTGTACTGTGCAGCATGTCACATACTAGTACTATGCAGCATGCCCCTCATTGGTACTTTGCAGCATGTCCCACACTGGTACTGTGCAGCATGTCCATCATTGGTACTGTGCAGCATGTCCCTCACTGGTACTGTGCAGCATGTCACATACTAGTACTATGCAGAATGCCCCTCATTGGTACTTTGCAGCATGTCCCACACTGGTACTGTGCAGCATGTCCATCATTGGTACTGTGCAGCATGTCCCTCACTGGTACTGTGCAGCATGTCACATACTAGTACTATGCAGAATGCCCCTCATTGGTACTTTGCAGCATGTCCCACACTGGTACTGTGCAGCATGTCCATCATTGGTACTGTGCAGCATGTCCCTCATTGGAACTGTGCAGCATGTTACACACTGGTACTTTGCAGCATGTCCCTCACTAGTATTGAGCATGATGTCCAACACTGATGCTCTGCAACATGTCTAATGCTGTGCAGCATGTCTCTCATTGGTGCTGTGCAGCAAATATTGGTGAATTGCCAGTGAAATACAATGTTGTTCGCCGCAGATCACTGCAAATCCAACGATCTTCCACAGCAGTAAAATTGTCCCATAGAGAAGCAATGGTTAATCTATTCAGAGAACGCCGAACGACACCGAAATGTCGTGAAATGCCCAGATTTTGGGTGGTACAGATTTAAGCAGGCGAATCCAATAGGATTCTATGTAAAAAAAAATACAGTTTTTATTAATTTTTTAATCAACTAGATGTTCTTTACAGTTTCAGCAAAAAGCCTTTTTTATCTATTTCTTTCGACTTATTTAGGTATTTTCCTGGATTTGTTTAGGTGAAATTTTTGATTCCTATTTTTTTTTAATTTAATGCAATTTCATGCATTTTTATTGTTTTAAACACCTTTTTTAAAATAGCAGAGTTGTGTTTTTTATTACTAGTTTGGCGGTTGATCGGCTTTTTTCAGCAGCGTGAGACGGTCAGTTTGGTGGATCGTTGGCTATTTTTGGGCAGATCGTCAGATAGTCGACTGTCTTCAACTGCATTCGGCAGTCTGTCTGGCGGCGGCATTCGGAGGACTGATCGGCGGGTTTGGTGGTCTTCAGCAGATCCCATCCAGACCAATTCGGGGACCCTGTGGTGAATATGGAATTCACCGCAGGGTCGTGAACTGAAGTCGCCGAAGTGCACTGAAGTGCGCCATTGGAGAGAGCACCGACGTTTTGCTGAAATTTGGTGCTCTATAAATAATCTCTTATGTCTTTTATTATATAATGACTTTACACAGCGAGAAAAAAAAATCTTGTTATTCAAACACTCCGTTTCAACGCACCTTGGCACTGATACTCTGTTTCCTAAATTTGGGCAAATTCCAAACTTGCTTTATTCAAATGAAAACTCACAGTTTTGCTTAAAAATATAAAAATTAAGAAATCACTGCTAATTATAACACAACAACCTTGCTGGATTAAAAATAACAAAGATGATGTATCAAATTAACACAATTTGCCCGCCTCAAATAGCAACACTGCTTGTAGTAAATAAAATATAAAAAAAATAAGAAAACCTAAAAACAACTATAATAGAAGAAACAAATGTAAGGTTAAAGTTGAGGGAAAAAACATTTTACTGCTAAAAAAAACTAATAACAACAATGCTGAGAAATGAACACCTGCAATAAGCCTTTGTTCCTTTTAAAATCCTGTGTGTCTTTTTTGTTGTGCTTTGCTTTCTGTAAATGTTTTATAATTAGCCATAGGCCATGTAGTATCAAGGTGACTGATTATCTGTTGTATCTTCGCCTTTCCAGCTTTCCATCTTTTACATTATGAGTTAACGACTCACCGCCGGAGAGCAGCTCTGCGCTTCTTTTATTTTTTTCAGCTTAAAGCGCACAAGGCATGTTTAATTCTACAGCCAAAATCCATCAAAGGGAAGCTAATATATATATATATATATATATATATTTGTAGGATCACATCATAGAAGCCGGAGCCCCTCAACCTCCCAAATATAAAATAGATTTGTTGGATGCTTCGACTGATACAGATGTAAACTGAACGTGAACGTGATGAAAACACCAAATTCACCTCATTTTATAGAAAAGTATCTGAGAGCCAAGGTAGCTCTATCTATCTATATCTATCCATCTATCTATATCTATCCGTATCTATCTCTATATCTATCCATCTATCTATATCTATCCGTATCTATGTATATATCCATATCTATCTATCTATCTATCCATATCTATCTATCTATCTATCCATCCATATCTATCCATCTATCTATATCTATCCATATCTATCTATATATCCATATCTATCTATCTATCCATATCTAACCATACCTATATATCCGTATCTATCTATCTCTATCTATCTATATATCCATATCTACTGTATGTGTCTTCATGCACCGTTCTTCTTCTTCCGTGGCTAATATTTCCAAACATAGCTTGGCTTGCCCACTCATAGATGAATCATTAAAACATATTCTTCGATGTTTCAAATTTCACATAATACAGAAGAGATTATTCTCAGCACAGACCACCTTGGACTGTTATTGAGGTATTATCCATCTCATTTACTTCGTTATTCCACATCTCACTATTCCCCACATGCTGCAAACTCAATTCCCTGTAGATGTCGGCTGAGAGCATAGTTGCGATTTTGTAATTCTAAAAAAATGTCAGTGTCCACACAGCTCATAAAGTGCTTTGCACTGAATAAAAGAAAGCAACAATCTTGAATGTGTCCATCATTTATTAACACAAGATAATATTAATAATTTTAAAAAAGTATGTGTATATCTAGATACGGGAAATATAAAAACAATATATACAAAATTTGTAACTGGTTATCCTCATTGCAAATTGATTTTCTATAACACCACCGTAAGAAACCAGTGAGTTCAAGAATAATAGTTTTTCATTACCCAAACTGTAACGCTAGATGAAATTTATACACATCCCCCCTCCCCCAAACACACAGTAGAGGTTATTCAGAAAGAGCCGATCTGGCCCTGAAATGGCAGCGAACAGGGAATTTCCCCATACGGGGATATTTCATGGCCATCCGGCTGTTCAGAGAGCAGACAGTTCGCCAAATATTGGCGAACTGCCAGCAGTACGGTGCCTGGTCAACAGCAGTGAAATCCCCCATAGAGAAGCAATGGTTACTCTAGTCAGAGACACCGAACAGCAGTGAAAAGTTCCCGAAGTGCCCTGCTGTTCGGTGTTTTCATTCGGCAGGTTTATTCAGGCGAATCCCATAGGCTTCAATGTTAAAAATATTACAGTTTTTATCCAATATCTAATAAACCATTTTTTAGGGCAATGAAGGGGAAGTTATTATCATGGGGGACTTTAATCTTCCTGATGTGAACTAGAAAACCAAAACAGCTGGGTGCACCAGGAGTACAAATATTCTAAACTCCCTACTGGGATTATCTCTAACACAAGTAGTTGAGGGGCCGACCCGTAAAGAGGCCATATTGGATTTAATACTCACAAATGGAGGTTTGGTATCGGACGTTGTTGTAGGTGAAAATTTGGGATCTAGTGATCACCAGTCAGTATGGTTTAATATAAGAACAGGGATGGAGCCGCACCACACAAAAACAAAAGTTTTAGACTTTAAAAAAACAGATTTTTCTAAAATGAGATTTTGTGTGAAGGAGTCATTATCAGACTGGAGGAGTTTAAAGGGAGTCCAGGAGAAATGGGATTATTTAAAGGAAGCATTATTGAAGGCCACGGCTTGTTAGCAAAAACAAAAAAGGGAAGAAACCACTGTGGTACTCTGCAGAAGTGGCCAAAATAGTGAAGAACAAAAAGACAGCATTCAATAATTATAAAAAAACTCAGGCAAATCTATAAGATTAGGCAGAAAGAGGCAAAGCAATTTATAAGAGCTTCCAAAGCACACGCAGAAGAGAAAATAGCTCAGTCAGTTAAAAAGGGGGACAAAACATTTTTTAGTTACATAAACGAGAAAAGAAAAGTAAAACAAGGATTAGTTAGATTAAAAACAAAGGAAGGAATGTAGAAGAGGATAAAAGTCTCGCTGACTGCCTCAATGAATATTTTTGTTCAGTCTTTGCAGAAGAAAAGGAAGGAAAGGGACCTCAGTTAGGAGGAAACACTAACGAGACATTTACATATCAGTTTACAGAGGAGGAGGTTCTACAGCAGCTGTCTAAAGTAAAGACAAATAATTCAATGGGGCCTGATGGGATCCACCCTAAATTATTAAAAGAGCTCAGTTGTGTAATAGAAAAACCGTTAACGGGAGTCGTCCCAGAAGACTGGAAATTAGCAAATGTTGTGCCCATTTACAAGAAGGGTAGTAGGGAGGAGTCGGGGAACTAGTTAGTCTTACGTCAGTAGTGGGGAAATTAATGGAAACCATGTTAAAGGAAAGGATTGTTGAACATCTAAAAACACATAGATTACAGGACCAGAAACAACATGGGTTTACCTCAGGGAGATCATGCCAAACTAATCTTATTGATTTTTTTGATTGGGTAACAAAAATAATAGACACAGGTGGTGCAGTAGACATTGCTTATTTAGATTTCAGTAAGGCTTTTGATACTGTTCCGCATAGAAGGCTTATCAATAAATTGCAATCTTTGAACTTGGATTCCAATATTGTTGAATGGATTAGGCAGTGACTGAGTGACAGGCAACAGAGGGTTGTGGTAAATGGAGTTTATTCGGCGCAAGGTCTTGTTACCAGTGGGGTACCTCAGGGGTCAGTACTTGGATCCATTCTCTTTAATATTTTTATTAGTGATATTGCAGAAGGTATTAATGGAAAAGTATGTCTTTTTGCTGATGACACAAAGATTTGCAACAGGGTTGACGTTCCTGGAGGGATCAGCCAAATGACAAATGATTTAGGTAAACTAAAAAAATGGTTGGAGTTGTGGCAATTGAGTTTTAATGTGGATAAATGCAAGATAATGCACCTGGGACGTAAAAACCCAAGGGCTGAATATAGAATATTTGATACAGTCCTAACCTCAACATCTGAGGAAAGGGATTTAGGGGTTATTATTTCAGAGGATCTAAGGGTAAGTAGTCAATGTAATAGAGCAGCAGGAAATGCTAGCAGAATGCTTGGTTGTGTAGGGAGAGGTATTAGCAGTAGGAAAAGGGAAGTGCTCATGCCACCGTACAGAGCACTGGTGAGACCTCACTTGGAGTACTGTGTGCAGTACTGGAGACCGTATCTCCAGAAGGATATAGACATCTTAGAGAGAGTTCAGAGAAGGGCTACTAAAATGGTGTACGGCTTGAAGGAGAAAAGTTACCAGGAAAGGCTTAATGATCTTAACATGTACAGCTTGGAAAAAAGACGAGACAGAGGAGATATGATAGAAATATTTAAATACGTAAAGGGAATCCACAAGGTAGAGGAAGGGAGTATATTTAAAAGGAAACAAAATAGCAAAACAAGAGGACATAGTCTTAGATTAGAGGGGCAAAGGTTTAAAAGTAACATCAGGAAGCATTATTTTACTGAGAGGGTGGTGGATACATGGAACAGTCTTCCAGTAGAAGTGGTAGAGGCCAAAACAGTAATTGAATTTAAGCAGGCATGGGATAGGCATAAGGCTATCCTAAACAAAAGATAAATCCAGGTAAAGTATCCATGTAATTGGGCAGACTAGATGGGCCGAAAGGTTCTTATCTTTTCTATGTTTCTATTTTAATCGGCAGTAAAGTTTCTTTATTCATTGATTTTTTAGGCATTTTTCGGGATTTTTTTGGCAAACTTTTTTCTCTGTTTTTTTTTAAATAATGTTTTTTCTTTTTCTGTAACAGACCATTTTATTATCATTCACAGGATTTTATATGTAAATTCCAGACATTTTCGTTAAGTAGTTTTTTTGCAAACAGCGTTTCAATTTTGGCACTTTCAAACACTATTTTTTTTTACATTTATTCTTACCCGTCCGGTGGCTTGTCGGCTTCCTTCTGCGACTGGTCTGCGCTGTGTTCGGTGGGTCGGCGGCGACCCTCCGGTGTTTTGCAGTTGATGTCTGGAGGGTCGGTGGTGGCAGGCCACAGGTTTGCGGCGGGTAGGTGGCGGCATTCGGTGGCCGCTTCCCTATAATTCGGGAACCCTGCGTTGAATGCTGAATTCACCGTAGGGTGGGAACTTTGATTCCCCGTAGTGCAGGGAAGTGCAGGGAACGAGAGAGCACCGAACTGTCAATGACATTTTAGTGCTCTCTGAATAACCCCCAAATAAATAAATAAATAATTTGGTACAATTTGGTGTCAAATTTGGCGTTTAGTGAATAACCTCTATACTGTACAAGTCACACTCACATGTTCCAGAGCCAATGGAAAACCGGCTGGTTCCTTGTTTCCTTTTGGCCGCTGGTAATGCCATTGATGCATGGGTGATGCACAATAACTACACGGTGTTGAATCCAGAGCCGGTACTTTTCCATCACTTATTTATTTATATATTTGTATGGGAGAAGGGAAACTCCTTTAAACCTATCCAATTGCATTAAAATAGAAAGAAAGAAAAAACAAAAAGCAGCGTTACAATAATATGTAACTACATTAAATCTAGGAAGAATCCAGTTGCGTGTACACAGCAATCGCTGAGAACTTGGGAACTATCTCCTTAAGTAAACATATGGGTTTCTTTCCTTTTTAAAACACACAGGAGAGATAGACGTGGACAGTTCAACGACGACCGCCCTGCAAGACAAACCGCGCGCGATACGCATGCATCTACTTTATTTTATTCGTTTTATTGCGCGGAAAATCTACGACATCGGAAGCCGCTTGCCGAACACAATACGGCTAATGAAAAAGGCGGAAAGAACCATCGTTTGAGACGGATATTCCTTTTCTTATCTAATGTACTAAAGGGATAAATGTTGTTTATATTTTCACATTAACTGGACCATAAGCAGTTTTATGGAGGATAGCAGTTGGGCAGCTCTCTGGAGAGAGGTTTGTAGTTATTACAAATTCACCATGGAGCCCATGGGCAATAAACAATCTTTACAATATGTTGCTAAATTATGTTCTTTTGACACTTCAAGTGGGTTTTACCAGGCTACAGATTGGGATAAGCAAATAACGGCTATAGATTAATTGTCATCTGTCAGATCCGCAGTGTCTTGCAGAATTAATCATTCGCCTGATCTCATTTCTGCCGAAAACTTCTTATTTAGAAAAGTGTCACAATGGAAAAAAAAGAGGTAAATTCTACGATGCGTTTAAAGCTCAAATACAGCTTTTTCTTGTAATAAAATAAAAATAAAATAAGGAAGACTTTGAGCGTCGTACAGGATGCGCTTGCATAATTATCGATCGGGATTCTCGCGAAGTTGCCCCCTGGCAAATTGAACTTTATTTTACTAAGACATTTTCTTACCGGCGATAATTCTGCACTTGTGATCAGTAAAAATTTAGTTCGCTTAGAAGTACATGTAGTTAAAGTCTCCAGGTAACGATTTGACGTTGGTTTTAAGTTTATGCGCCACGATAGAAACCTGAAACTTCTTTTGGCCTTTTATTTATAAGATTAAAAGAGCTATCTGCAAAAAGAAAAAAACACACCAAATTTGACCTGAATAAAAGAACTATGAACAAAAATAATGGTACGGAAGGTCTCAGTAGCGCCAGTCCCAGAACAAAATAACTTGGGCTTCAAAGCCACCATCAGGTGCCCGATATCGAGGTATCTCGATCTGCAGCTGAGCAGAATAAAAGCAAATGAATTGTTGTTGCTAACAAGTTACATTTGCATTTTGGCTCTGGAACATGACTCTAAAACTTCAGAGCCACGTGCATGATGCCCGAGGTGATAACACTTTTTAAAACCAGCTGGGGAATGTCTCTGGACTTTTCACCAGCTGATCCTGCACGGAGCTCAGAACTGTACTTATTGTATTTGGCCAGCAGATGGCGACATCCGCCTGATAAATGGGTTATTACAGTAAGGAATACAAAAAGAATATACCCAAGTTTTTCCTTGCTGTAAATCACTCAAAAAGGATTTTCCCAAAAAAACATTGGTTCCTGACAGTGTTTTTTATGGGAATACACTTGGTAGTGAAGGGGTTAATGCCACATAGCATGACGTGTCCATTGCTTTTCACAGTTAATTGATATTGTATCACTGACCCCTAAGTGCCCTTTCTGATTTATCGCGTTTGACCCGTACTTGGATATCGATTTTTGTATTTCTGTGCTCCTTTGACTCGGCTTACCACCTGATTTTGTTCCCAGTCTCACTCTGCTCCCAGGGAGAAGAAGCAGATCGGACCACCACTTTTGCCGCGGGATGAGAGGTGAGTATGGGATTTTTAGAGGATTTTTTAGAACGTGTTAAATGATGTTGACTTTGCAAATAGGCAACGGAACAAGGAGAATTTTCCATCTTGATAATCAACGCCAACTGCAATGATGCAAGGCCGCAGGGGCGTAACTACCAGGGGTGCAGAGTGTGCCACCGCACCCAGGCCCTTGAGTCCAGGGGGCCCACACTCGCCTGCCTACATTTTATATATGTATATATACAAAATTCTTTTTTGAATTTATTTTATACTTAGTTGTGAGTTTTACTTTGGAGCTCTGTGATACGCTCATACACACCACATATTGCTGTTAGTTTTGTTGCTGTGGAACTCTAATTTACACTGATACACACTGCATATTAATGTGAGTTTTATTGTTGTGGAGCTCTGTGATACGCTCATGTGCACTGCTCAGTACTGTGAGTTTTATTGCTGTGAATCTGAAATGTTCATACACTGCACATTACTGAGTTTTATTGCTGTGGAGCTCTGTGATACGTTCATACACAGTGCACATTACTGTGAGATTTATTGCTGTGGAGCTCTGTTATACGCTCATAGAAAACACGCCCACACATTACTGTGAGTTTTATTGCTGTGGAGCTCTGTGAGCTACAAATAGTGCACATTGCATAAAAAAAAAATGGGATGGACTGAAGAGGCCATTGTGAACCTGGAAAAAAATGTGACACGGATTGTCTGGAGTCAACATTGTGGGCCTGGAGGAGACCAGTGCATGTTGACGGGAGGGTGGCAAAATATGTTTTTGCCTGGGGGGGGGGGGTCGTCATGGTTCCTGCACCTGGGCCCTGAGGTTTCTAGTTACGCCTCTGTGCAAGGGCAATCTAGCCCAGATTTCGTGATGTTTGTTAAGGGAATACATGGACCATAACCACCACATATTACAACATTTGCTAGTTCTTCAGTCTCTGGTGATTCAGCTGCTTGAATATGAGGAAATGGAAAGATGAGAAGGCTCCAAGAGGTTTCACCAGGCAGAATCTATAGGATAGGAGAGGGTCTGTGAAGCAGAAGAAGCTTCAATGTTCTATTTATCAAGCTTACCTTCTCACTACAGGTGCCACCATGCAGGAGGCATGTCACTTGAGAAGACAAGTAGACCAAACTTCAAGTCATCAAGAAAGCATCTGAACAGAAATAGGCAACAAGGTAGAAGAAGAATCTCAGGAACCAGCGTGGCAGGCAAGGTTCCGAACCCAGGATGCAGTGACACAACGGAAACCAGGTGAGGGAAAACAGGGGTTTATTGCAGGATTCAGATAAAATAATAAGTCCAGATTATGCAGAGTGAAGGGCAGAACTTAAATGAGGAACCAAAAGGGATATGCAATGTTGGTGGGGATACAAAGGGATTCAGGAAACACGATACAAGGAGACACACGTAGGAGACTTACTGGGGATACGAGACAGGACAGGAAAAGGGCTGAAGGGAATCTTGTTTGCTGAGGAATCAGGAGACAGATGATCAATGGGAAACCAGGATGTTGGGGTCTTGTAAGCAGTCTCTGGAGGGCAGAGGATGAACACGGGGAACAGGATACTGGAGGCAGGGGTTTCACCAGATAGTCTTTGAATAGCAGAGGTATCAGGATCACAATCCACTGGGCTTGCTGGCTTAGTGAAACTAATGCAGAAGCATTGCCTTCTGGGTGCTCCACCCTTAAGTAGGAAAACAGTCTGGTGATTAGAGGCACCTGTTAGGCCTGCAGTGCTGTGAACAAAGTTGGTACAAGAAAGTGCTGCCCTGCACTCAGGACAACGCAACACCAGGTTTGCCTTTCTTGCGTTTGCGGCGGGCTTTACGTGGGGTGCTGGAGGGCTCCAGACAGGGGTCCTGACAAAGAAGAAATGTAGTCATCAAGAAAGCTTCTGAACAGAAATAGGCAACAAGGTAGCAGAAGAAGAAATGTAGTCATCAAGAAATGTTTAAGGTAATAATATATTGATGGCTGTTAGGAAGTTTTAGCTTCTGTAGAAAAACATGGAATACTCTGGTCATCCTTACGATAGTGAGATCCGAGTACTGAACCAATACTATTTAATTCAAACCTGTGTTATTTAGACCTCAATCACAGAAAAACCTTGGAAAGAGGCCTATGCAATTATCTCTTTGATATTTGAAGGGTAGAATTATCCGAGCAAGGTGGTGATTGATAGCTAATCTTCTCAGAAGGTTCAACTCTAGATCCTGTGAGTGACATATGACAATACCGTGTCGATCATTAATGTGCCACCTGTGCAGGGGCAATTGATATTCTGTGACCAATGCAAGCCCACCTCAAGGAACTAACATGTTTTATGCCGAAAAATCCAATGAGATGTACGGGCGCAGGGAGACGTTTGGATTTTGATGAACAACAAGTATTTGACTTGACTTTTTTTTTAATGTTTCGCGCATGCTTCTACCTATGAAATATGAGCAGGTGTTCAATGAAAATTCATTCATTCGAGCACATCTGAAATTCATTAGATACTGGTAATTAGAAGAATATAGATATTTGAATGGCATGAATTATTCATTTATTGTACCTTACTAAATTCACCGCCAGTTTTATTATTCATCGTATAATGCAGCAATAGAATTGTTGCATTAAGCACCTGTCATCTTTTTTTTTTTCAGATTAGCGGAAGAAAAAAAATCCAAAAAAAGAACATAAAGAATTTGCATTTATTAATCTAACAAATGGGTTGGTTTAGTGTCATTAATGACAATTTGTCTTTACCTTGGCTGTCACAGATGACATCATCTCTGTCATGGAGCGTAGAACGTTACAGGGTTATCCTGTGACATATTCAAAACATTTTTGTGAGAACATTTGTATGGAGATGTTTATGGGATCCAACTGCCCTTCTTCACACGTCTATTTTTTTTGCCGGGAGTTCAGGAGATCCGGTGCTCCTTTGAAAGTCACCGGCTGTTGATTACATCAAGTGTCTGATTTAGACACCCGAAAATGTGAGTTTACTCCCTCTCATTTCTTTACCAATAAGTGCAACCACATTGCTGCGCTATGATATATTTCTGTTTTATTTAAGGGGTATATCCACATTTAAAGATATTAAGAAGAAGAGTACTATCACCGTTGGAGGAAGCGCTGACTCTGCCATATTTTCTTTTCTACACGTCTATTTTAGACTTGTGCATTCGATTTCGGACTGTTTGAGTTTCTTCAATATTTTGGGTGTTTCGTCAAATACTGAGTCACTACCATCACAGATTTTAATGCCATAACCAAGAACCCACTCTTTCAATAACCAGGAACCGTGCAAATTATTTTCATCAGTTTCTCCCAGACAGGTTCTCCATCCATACTTCATCCCGTGATTGTCCCCGCTGCTCTACTTTTTGTCTTACTGTCGTCATTGCGAATTGTAATAAGTTACCCTACTTTCTTCGGACCCAACTTCAGAATAGCTTTCAACTAGCAAAGCTCCTGTTATCACGGTATAGGTGTTTCCCATCCATATGTGTGCTGTTCAGTTCAATCTGTTATTCTTCTTCCTGTCAGAAACCCGTCACTCTTATCTGATCTCCAGGTTTGCAGCTAACACTACAATCCTGAGAGGTAGTTACTATTCCGGAATAGGAATGACTTCTAAAATATATAATACGAATAAAAAGTGAATCGAGCACTCAACCTCCTTTTCAGGTAGTTTTATTGGTTATACAGCAACTACAATAACATTTTAGCTAAATATACTTTTAAAGCTTTCAGGTTTCTCACAGCTAGAATAATTAATTCTACTGGGAGTTGTGATTACACTCAGATTGACTATTTTTCCATGTTTTTTTGCCATCAGAAAATATTGAGAATGGCCTGTCACGATTCCCCCTAGCATCTATAGTACTGGTCCCTATACCCAGAATGCTATCTACCCATCCGATCCTTGGATGGTCAGCAAAGCTACCTATGGCTAGTGAGCAGACAGATAACTACCCAACAAGGGTTAACAGACACCAGATATTAACAATATACTTGGTCAGCAGCACCAGGAGAGGTAGTCAGCCACATGCCACGGTTAGTACAAAGAAGGGTTCTCAGAAAGGTCAGAATTGGTACACAGAGCGGGTTCTCAGACTTTGCAGGTATGATACACATAGAGGGTTGTCAGGAATTGCCAAAGTCGGTCCACAGAGCGGTTGCAACAGAAAGCACTGAAGGGATGTGTAACACCACGCCAGGGCACTGGACGCACTGAGACGCTGGACTTTAAACCCGATGGGCCCCACGTCATCAAGCTGCTCCCCGCCATTTCACCTTACCCACGACCAGGGATTTCCTTATCAGTCAGTGCCCAGTCAGCGAACAGCGAGGAACGTGCTGCCGGGCGCTGGCTAAACTGATCGGCGTGGGACGTGACATGGCCGCTACGACACCCAAATAGTTTTTCTTTTAGGGTAGCCAAACTGTTGAGTGCCTGGTCCTTCTTTCGTTTGGATTTCCAATGAGAAAACAAGGTCCTCCACCAGGGTCAACCTAGGAAAATGGAGGAAGACGTTGGCGTAGGGGTAATATTTTTCTCCTATGAACAATGGCCTATGATATATTTTGTATGTTTTTAGGGCTGGAGAAATTAACGATTAATTAATCGATTAATTGTTGACATATTGGATCGATTAAATTTATTTTGATCAGGGGGGCCCATCAGCTCCGGTATCGGACTCTAGGAGTCCATATACGGAGCTGTACTGGTTTCCTGGGGACCTGGGCAGCTCTACAGCAGCGTGATTGACGTGTGTGTGACACACGCATCACACACAGCGACTGGCGCAGGAAGAAGACGGCAGACGAGAAAGCAGCAGAGGAGCAGTGAGTATGGGGCTGCCTGTCTCAGTCTAGCCTCGGACCCAGTCAAAACCCAGCAGGGCCCAGACCCCAGGCACACAACAGACCCCAGGCACACACCAGGCCCAGACAAGACCCAGGGCCCAGATCCTAAGAGCCAGGGCCCAAGGCCCAGCCCCAAGAGCCAGGGCCCAGACCCAAGACCCAGGGCCCATGGCCCAGACCAGGGCCCAGACCCAAGGGCTAAGGCCCAGAGCCCAGACCCAAGACCCAGACCCAGGACCAAGACCCAAGCAGATCAGCTAAAAGTAGTTGGATCTGTATGTGCGCTATAATTAATCGAAATTAATCGATTAATCGATTTAAAAAAAATTGATTAATCGAACATGAAAATTTTAATCAGTACCAGCGCTAATGTTTTTATATAGTAGTCAAAACGTTGGTCATAAACTGTTAAAAAATCCAGACTGCTGGAGAATAATCAGCAGCGACATAAAAATGCAAAGTCCCTTGGATCTTTCACCACGTTCACAGCCATATCCTTGCTTTAAACATTTCCATTTTAAAGATGCGACTTATGTAATCAGTCCTATAGTCATGTAGACACGCATCCAGGAGATGTATAAAGCGTGTCCTGCCATCTTCGTATATACTGAAAGAGATATTTAAAAGACTGAACAGCCAGTATATTAACCTGCAGAACTGCTTAATCTTCAGAACAGCTTTGCATGGTAGCTCTCTTGCCACTGAGCATCGGAAATCTCAGCAGGAAGTCTAGAATACTCAAACGGAGTTTAAATGATAATATTTCCTTTGAGAGATGTGCCTTATGCTTAACATTGTGTAAATGCTCTGAGGTTTTTTGTTTCAAATAATTCCAAGTATTTTAAGTGACTACTGCCAAATAGGAAATAAGCATGTTGCTTAATTAGCTCTTTCTCTTTCTACGTTTTTACATGAAAGTTTTGAAATGATATTCAAAATGTTTCATCGACTTCGCTCCGGCGCTGATCTGCATGAACTCTTCCTTTGCAAAATGACGGCTTTGTTTGCTTTGCACAAATTTAAATTATGAATGCAAGTGATGCTAATGGAAAATTCTGTTACGCAAGATACTCGCTGCAACATAACAGATTTAATGTAAGCAATGATAGGGGAAGTAGAAAAAGTAAAAACAGTGGGTATCTGTGTCAAACCCACGAGGAGATAACAGAAAAGGGATGCGTATGCTGTCAGTGGTTCTTGGATCGTTGGTCTCGGAAGCAAATTTTCTTTGCAATTACAAATCATGGAGCTAGATTGCATATGGCAATCTCTTGAGTGTAGAACTGAGCCGAGAAGCCTACCAAGGATTTCTCGGCTCGGAAAATTAGAGGTTGGATAGGAACACTATCCAACACTATCTAATAGGAACACTGGAAATGACCGAGAGCTGAGAGGCTCTGTCCATTAGGAGCTAGATCTCTCAGCAGAGATGTTATGCCTTGATGTTGTCTCAGGTCAGCTGGCTTGTGTCATTAAATGTTTATTGACCCGAAGTATGAGGTGATTTGCCCCAAAATCCCGTATAAGCGAAAGTAGAAGGTTGTCTTTAGTTTCTTACCATCGATAGATATGCGGTGCAGCATTGTGGCATTGACCCAGCAGTGTCGATATGATCACAAGTAGGCCCCTTCCCCATTATAAGGGTTTAAAGGAAAACAGGATTTGTGTGAGTGAGACAATAAAGTTATACCTTTTCTGTATTTCTGTTGGTAAATTAGCAGTTTCTCAGCTACTACGTCCCTCCTGAGGTGCAGTGAAGCCAGACTGGACCATTTTCCTCATTTTCAAATGAGGTACATCAAGACTATCTACTTAGATCTGATTAAGATGTGATTTGCCTTATCCTTTGCATTATTTCCTACAGTTGTACTGAGTAATCAATGGAGTTACTAGACATGTCACATGTTACACAACCAACTGGTTACAAGTGTGTTCACCTATCACTCTAGTGCTGAAATCTTGATTGGAAGGGTATATTTGTGGATGAGCACTTGACCAAAATTCAACCGTGAAACTTTGCATCTACCTGCTAGTCAGTGGTGTATTTAGGTTTTGTGCTGCCCTAGGCCTGACTAAACTCGTGCACCCCCTAATTTAAATTTGACGCACCCCTTCCTGTCAAGGACACACCTCTTCCTGGTTAATCCCCACCCTTCCTCTTTAAGCTCCACCTTTTCCTCTTAGAGCTCCGCCTTTTCCTCTCTTTATATTAAAAGTGGATACCAAGTGCCTACTTGTATATTTTGTATACCATTTCAAATGTATCTATTGAGATAAAGAAAATTATGAAATGTTTAAATTCAAGCATTTTTACAAAGAACAGCCACGCATGTCAAGTAAACGAGATCACAGTCGTTCTAATTGGTTGAACAATAAAATCCACAGAAACGTGCACTGCATACAGTTGTGTTCAAAATTATTCAACCCCCACTGAAATTGAGTGTTTTGACCAGTTTGACATTGATTTTGATCATTCAGTCATCTTGCTTACAATTAATCAAAGAGGCACGTGTAGGTCAGACAAATATAACATAACATTTATAATGAAATAACCACAAATGTCTTTTCTGTGCTCACATCATTATCAGTTTTATTCAACCCCAAGTGACATTCAATCTTAGTACTTATAACTGTAAAAGGATGTTGTACTAACAGCTTTTAAACGTGAAGCATAGCTTGACACAAGTGTCTTGCAGCGATCTACGGGTATCTTCGCCCATTCGTCATCATGGCAAAAGCCTCCAGTTCAGTCACATTCTTAGGCTTGCGCACTGCAACTGCTTTCTTTAAGTCCCACCAGAGGTTCTCAATCGGATTTAAGTCAGATGACTGCGATGGCCACTCAAAATGTTCCAGCCTTTAATCTGCAACCATGCTCTAGTGGACTTGGAGGTATGCTTGGGATCATTGTCCTGTTGAAAGGTCCAACGTCTCCCAAGCCTCAGGTTTGTGACGGACTGCATCACATTGTCATCCAATATCTCCTGGTACTGAAGAGAATTCATGGTACCTTGCACACGCTGAAGCTTCCCTGTACCTGCAGAAGCAAAACAGCCCCAAAGCATGATTGACCCCCCGCCATGCTTCACAGTAGGCAAGGTGTTCTTTTCTTCATAGGCCTTGTTCTTCCTCCTCCAAACATAGCGTTGATCCATGGGCCCAAACAGTTCTAATTTTGTTTCATCAGTCCACAGAACACTATCCCAAACTTCTGTGGTTTGTCCACATGACTTTTGGCATAGTGCAGTCGACTCTTATTCTTTGGAGACAGCAAGGGGGTGCGCCTGGGAGTTCTGGCATGGAGGCTTCATTACGCAGTGTGCGCCGTATTGTCTGAGCTGAAACTTCAGTACCCACATCTGACAAATCTTTTCTCAGTTCCTCAGCAGTCACACGGGGACTTTTCTCCACTCTACGCTTCAGGTAGCGCACAGCAGTCGAAGTCAGCATCTTCTTTCTGCCACGACCAGGTAGTGTTTCAACAGTGCCCTTTGCCTTGAATTTGCGAATGATGCTTCCTATGGTCTCTCTTGGTATGTTTAACATCTTTGCAATCTTCTTATAGCCATTGCCCTTCCTGTGAAGAGTAATCACCTCTTCTCTTGTCTTCCTGGACCATTCTCTTGACTTCACCACAGTAAATGTCTAGAAGGAGCTGAGTATCACAGTCATTTTAAAGCTGCCTAATTGGTGCTTATTATGCTTTATTGCTGCTCCGTGACATCCACAGGTGTTTTCAATACCTGATTGAAAACACTTGAATGAACCTCTGTTCTTCAGAGTGGTAGTGTTTAAGGGGTTGAATAATTGTGTTAATGAAGAATTCACAAAAGAAACATTTACTACTGTATTACAAAACCAATTGATGTCATTTTAGTTGCATATGGTTCTTTAAAAAGTCCTTGTAGGATTTCATTCTGAATACAATTACAAATGTACACTAAATTCCCTAAAACCCTTTACAGCATTGGGGGTTGAATAATTTTGAACACAACTGTATGAGCATATCACAGAGCTGCACAGCAATAAAACCCACAGAAATGGGCACTGTATGAGAATATCAGAGCTGCACAGCAATAAAACCCACAGAAATGTGCAGTGTGTATGAGCATATCACAGAGCTGCACAGCAATAAAACTCACAGTAATGTGCAGTGTGTATGAGCATATCCCAGAGCTCCAGGGCAATAAAACTCACAGTAATATGCAGTGTGTATCACAGAATCCACAGCAATAAAACTCCCAGCAATGCAATGTTTGGTGTGTGTCAGCGTATCAAAATCCACAGCAATAAAACTCCCAGCAATGCAATGTGCGGTGTGTATGAGTGCATCAGAATTCACAGCAATAAAACTCACAGCAATGCAATGTGTGGTGTGTGTCAGCGTATCAGAATCCACAGCAATAAAACTCCCAGCAATGCAATGTGCGGTGTGTATGAGTGCATCAGAATCCACTGCAGTAAAACTCCCAGCAAACCGAGTGTATATGAGCACACAGCAATTATGTGGTGGAGCCATCTTGTCAGCAGTGGGGTGACACTGTCAGAGGGTGCACTGTAGCTTTGATTCCCTTCCCGGTGGGTGTTCAGTCCAGAATAGAGTCTGTGCTAACGAAAGGGCGGGCAGCTGCGCGCGTGCGTTTCACGTGGTTCAGCCAGTCATGTGGTACTGAGACTCAGAGAAATGGCAGTGAAATGCCCTGATGTTCGGTGGTTTCAATCAGCAGGTTTATTCAGGCGAACCCCATAGGTTTCAATGTTAAAAATATTCCCGTTTTTATGCAATATCTAATAAATCATTAATTATTTTAATCTGCAGTAAAAAGTCTTTACTTATTGATTTTTTTTAGTACCTTTTAGTCATTTTTCAGATTTTTTTAGGCAAAATTCCCCCCCTTTTTTTAATCGCAGTTTTTCTTTTTTCTGTAACAGAACTTTTTATTATCAGTCATAGGATCTTATATGTAAATTCCAGACATTTTCGTTCAGTAGTTCTTTTGAAAACAGCAGGCCACGGGTTTGCGGTGGCAGCATTCAGCGGCCGATTCCATGCACTTTGGGGACCCTGCGGTGAATGGTGAATTCACTGCAGGGTGGGGAAATTTTATTCTCCTAAGTGCAGGGAACTACAGAACACCAAAACGTTGGCGTCATTTCGGTGCTCTGTGAGTAACCCATTTAGTGGTGAGGTTTTTTGCTGCCCCCTGGAAAGTGAAATTGAAAGTGTAAATTAGTGAAATCTCAATGTATCCTCCCTGTTTTTTTTTTTAGGGGTGGGGCCACCCAGTGCGGGCCGTCGCCCCCTGGAAAGTGCCGCCCTAGGCCTGGGCCTAGTCGGCCTAGGCCAAAATACACAAGTGCTGCTAGTAGGGATGAGCTGTTCGGTTCGATCTGTTCGGAGTTTGCATCGAACATCGGCCGTTTGACAGTTCGCGAACTTCGAACTTTTTGGGACGTTCGCCAAAAGTTCGATTTTTTTTTTTAAAAAAAGTATAAAAAATGCTTACACTGTGCACAATAACGTCCGTGATTTATTACGGATCGCAAATTTGGGTGTGTGGACGTGATGTAGGGCGGGCTTGTGCAGCGTCTGACGTCTCCTAATCACGCACACAGGCCGCTATGCGTACGCAGTGCACTCTGTGTGTCATTACAAGTGGTTCGACGTTCTTGCTAATCTGCGTCCATTTGTTGCTTCCACGGACATACTAAAGTGCGGCTTCACGGACGTAAAAACTCAATTCGTCTGACCCCAGCTTTAAAGCTGATGTTGTTCCTTAAATAAAGTGCCTAGATTCCCTCGGTTTCTCTACATGTGAGCAGAATAAAATACCACCACCAATGTAGTGTTGCTAGAATGGAGCATTGGTGATGGAGTTCCATCATATTTATGCAATGCAAGAGCTGCCATAATAGAACAATGGGTTATAGACCTAACAAGATGACATGAAACTTTGAAACATGAAAACTAATGACGAGAACTGTTCTGGATCCATGTTTCAGTAATCTCTATACCTAGGCCCTCAAAATACGTATGGCTATTCAAGTTTTGAAATTGACAAATAACCCCACTTATTCACATAATTTATGTATTGTATATGTTACGGGTAAATCCCGAAGTGCGGTTAATCCTAGGATCACCCAGGTAATCCTAACATTACCCAGGCGTCATTAGCAAAAGTCCGAAGTGAAATTAAATTTTGGACTTTACCCGGGTAATCTGCAAAGTATCCAGAGGCCTCTGGATACCCCGGTTTTCTGCACTGTTTCAACCGGGTAATTCGCACATTACCCGAGTGCTGCTGGATAAAGTGTGATGTGCAACGAAACATCTGCACTTCATCCAGGTAATCTGCAAAGTATCCAAATGCCTCTGGGTTTTCCGCTTTTCTTGGGTTTTCAGCAGGTTACAGGTGACTGAATTCCGAGGAAAACTCAATTTACGGAGATAATGATATTATATAAAGAGTAACCTGACGGTTGTTATGTTTTACAAACGATATATTAGCACACATGACACGTAATAAAGATCACGTAACTGTTTTCACATTCGTGTAAGAAACACATCCCATTGCTCTGTATATTCGTTCTATCCTCAATACGGTTTTAATGTTTGTCTTTTGCCATTTTCGTTGATAATATCCATAGATAATAGCAAAAAATTGACTGTTACCCAAGCGGGGTTGGATGCTCTGCAGATTACCCAGGTGAAGCTGTGGATAGTCCTCAGATTACCCGGGTGAAGCTTCAGACTTGCACATTATCCGGGTGAAGTGCGGATTTTTCAGCTCTTCCAGACTGTTACCCAAGGGCAGTTGGGTAGTCCTAAAATCACCCGGGCAAAGTCCGGAATTTTTTCATTTTTTTGCAGCTTTACCCAGCGGTTTTGGGTAATGTCAGGATTAACTGGGTAATCCTAGGATTAACCGCACTTCGGGCTTTACCCGTAACATATATAAAATATGAATTTCATTTCTTTTTTGAACTAATATTTTATTTGTGAATTTGTTTCACCTTTGATTGACCTTCAAATTAACTTTCATACGTGGAAAAATCCCTGTTCACTCGTAGTTATGTCAGGTACACACTTTGCCCAATTCATTAAAATTGAAAAGCACTCTTTCCGAAGGCAGTATCGCTCATGAATATCCGGACATTAATGATTTACATGGATGAAAGACATTAATGTAATATAAGATATACGGCAACTGGATGCAATAATCATAATATCTCGCTAATGGCTAATTATGTCATAACATGATGGAAGGAAAGTGGATTAAATGGGCGTGCAACAGATCGCTTTCATAGCTTTCTGCCACATGTTCATCACTTTCGTAGGTCAAGTAAGTATTGCAGCGCTGTGGCCAGCAACTCAAGAGAAAATAATTTAATATTTACATACGAGAATTTTTGATAATCTACCCGACCATTATGATGTTGTGGCTTGACCCTTATGTGAAATGCTTGGACCAGAAGTACTTTGGATTGTTTTGGATTTTGGGATATTTTCATATAATAATGCGATATTTTAGGGGTGGGACCCAAGAAGTACTTTGGATTGTGTCGGATTTTGGGATATTTTCATATAATAATGCGATATTTTAGGGGTGGGACCCAAGAAGTACTTTGGATTGTTTCGGATTTTGGGATATTTTCATATAATAATGCGATATTTTAGGGGTGGGACCCAAGAAGTACTTTGGATTGTTTCGGATTTTGGGATATTTTCATATAATAATGCGATATTTTAGGGGTGGGACCCAAGAAGTACTTTGGATTGTGTCGGATTTTGGGATATTTTCATATAATAATGCGATATTTTAGGGGTGGGAGCCAAGAAGTACTTTGGATTGTTTCGGATTTTGGGATATTTTCATATAATAATGCGATATTTTAGGGGTGGGATCCAAGTCAATAAGCTAAATTCATTCATGTTTCATACACACAGCCTGAAGGGCTTTTAATACAATAGTTGTAATTAGTCTGACACCGTCATTTGAGGTCAGGGGTGAAATTTTCTACTTTTGGTATCATGCCGGCTTTCAAAAAAAACAAACAGATTTTGGACAATTTCACAACAACAGATGGAAATTATGCATTTGTAAAACAAATTCATAGTAAAGAAACAATGGTTTTAGAAAAAGATAAATTAGAAATATTGCATCATTTTTTTTTTTTTTTTTGTATTCAAAATTTTATTTTGTAACAATGTCAGCGGTACAGTAAATAGAAAAAGGCCACGCAGGGCCACAGACTAGTCAGCAGGAAAATCAACGCAAATAAAAATGACAACATTAGGCAGCTAGGGTCCGCAAAGTTAACAATAAGGGGAGGGGAAATAGAGGGCACTCGATATAAGTGACCAGGGAGGCAGTCTCGTCGTCAGGCAGACATGGGGCAACCACATAAAAAAAAAAGGGGGGGGGAAAGGGGGTGGGTGGACGAGTAAAGGTGGAGGACAGCCCGGGAAAAGGTGGCATTCCTGGCTCACTCCAGCAACCTCATAAGGAGGCTGGAGGCCACGGAAGAGGTCACAGGGCCAGGCGTCCTGGGGCCAGAGGAAGCGGTCAGAGCCATGGTATCCGCTCCAATGGCTCGCCCAGGGCAACCTAATGTCCCGCACAAAAAAAAAAAAAAAGGGGGGGGGGACAAAATAAAAAGGTGGCTAGTTGCCCAGACCGTCACTGCAAACCACAGCCTGGACTGATGAAGCAGAGTCCGCAAAAAAGAGTGTCCAGGGGGGGGGAAATTCAACTCTCAAGGGATAGAGGGATAAAATAAAATCTCTGAGATGGCCCCAGCCGGGGACATCCACTTCACATCAGGAAAAAGGGGGGGAAAAGCCATAAAGAAAGGTCATCAAAAAGGCAAGGTGTCACAAGGAAAAAAGCCAGGGCAGTCCTCAGCCAGTGTCACGGAATGGCAGCGAACTCGCAGCAGGTAAAGCAAAGCCGAGCAGGCCAGGTGTCTCCATCAGGTACGCAGGGCTGGAAGCCTCCTCAATCCCGCTGGTAGCGCTCGGCGTCAGGCTGGTCGCCAGTTTCAATGTCGTCACAACGGTCGTCGCAGCGGCCCCACTCCAAGACCCGAGCCAGCACCGCCACCTCTCAGCGCAAAGCCATCGGTCCCCGTCAGCACCGCCAGAAACGGTCTCAGGATCCGGCGTCCAGGTCTCAGCCGAGATGTCAACCTCATTACTCCTCTTGGCTTTAGCCTCAAAATCGACCTCCACGTGGCGCTGGTCCGATGCGGCCTCTCCCTCCTCGGCTCCTGCGTCCTCCACCTCTCTGCAGCCCCTCAGAGCGAGCATCGCCCGACGCCAGAAGCCTCTGGTGACCGGCCCTTCCTCATCCTCCCCTTCGAATAGCTGCAGGCAGGCCTCCAGGCCTGCAAGAAAGGTATCAGTACCTGCCGCGTGAGGGGGAGGAGGTCCGTCACGCCGAACATCCTCCAAGTCACTCGCTGCTCCCACCAGGCATCCATCCATGTTCATCAGGAAACGTGAGCCCACTGTCTCCCCCATCTTCAGCGAGGGCTCCAGACTAGCCAATGCTTCAGGACAGCTGGGCAGAGATCCGTTACAGGCTGGAGTGAAGGCCGCAAAATGGCCGCCGGTACCTTGCTCCACTGGGATGCTGGCGGGTGTGCGTCTCTCGTCCGGAGGGGGGGGGGGTTAAACGGCCTCCGGACTGTACAGATCCGATGGCCAGCTCCTCGGGCACCTTTAGTTATAAAAATCGCCGTGAATAAAGTCCTCTTGAGGCACCAAAAAGGAGAGGACATGCGGAGCTCCATTAAAACATGTCCGCTCCTCTGAACAGCCGGCCACGCCCCCAGAAATATTGCATCATTTTAAAACCAAAATACCTGATATTTAGCAATTGTAGTTAAAGCGATTGCTACAAGTCTGACACATCTTACTTAGGTATTATTATTATTAATATTTATTAAATGCCAACGATTCTACAATACATACAGGAGACAGGTCAGTATTCCTGCCAACAGATACATGAGGACATGAAGGCTCTATTCCCTTTCTAACCTATAATCTAGATGGGTGGGGGGGGTGAGAAACAGGAGAAGGCAACTGCAGTAATAAGTTAATGCAGGGAGAATTGAAGACCGTTTATGGGTCGGTCGGATGTCTTGTTACGGAGTCAGGTGGTAGGCTTCCCTAAACAGAAGGGTCTTTAGGGGGAGTTTGAATGAAGCCAGATTTGGGGACAGTCTGATATTACAACGAAATGCGTTTCACAGGGTCGGCACCGCACGAGAAAGGTCCTGCAGCCTGGCATGTGAAGAGGTAATGACGGTGGATGCCAGGAGCAGGTCATTGCTGGATATCACAGCTGGGGTGTATTTGGTGATTAGTGAGGACAGGTAGTGAGGAGCGGTGTTGGTGAGGATTTTTTAGGTCAGGGTGAGTAGTTTGAATTTGATTCAGCTGTGGATGGGGAGCCAGTGTAGGGATTCACAGAGAGGAGTGGCAGAGACAGAGCGCCGGGGGAGATGGATAAGCCGGGCTGAGATGTTTAGGATGGACTGCAGGGGGAGAGGTGGGAGATAGGAAGGCCAATCAGGAGGTTGTTGTTGCAGCAGTCCAGGCGGGAGATAACAAGCGAGTGGATAAGTTGCATGGTGGTGTTAGCAGTCAGAAATGGATATCTCAACAAAAATGGTTATTGTGATTGCTTGGAAATAAAACTTAACTGTTAATATCATAGCATATAAAAAAAGGCTCAAAAACCCTTCATCATGTTAAAAACTGCCCATGTGGTACATACACACAATGTTATGGCTAGGTATAGCTGCTGATTGACATAAGCTCCTACCACTGTGGGTTAATACTCCAGCCCTTCTCTAGAATAAAACTATTCTGATAAGTAAGAAACCGGCCTTTATGGGTCGTGGGTATAGGATAGTCAGAAGGGTATAAGCAAATTCTAGATTTCAGAGGAGCACTCAAATCAGTTACCCATATGGGTAACTGATTTGATTGCTCCTTTGAAATCTAGAATTTGCTTATACCCTTCTGACCCACAGTGGTAGGGGCTTATGCCGATCAGCAGCTATACCTAGCCATAACATTGTGTGTATGTACCTCATGGGTGGTTTTTAACATGATGAAGGTTTTTTGAGCCTTTTTTTATATGCTATGATATTAACAGTTAAGTTTGATACAATCAGTCACACAGAGGGCACCTTGCATTCGCCAAGGTGAGGCACTGTTACACAGGAAAGCCCCCAATATGTGATCATTTTCATTTCATATGTTTTGCATTCACGGTGGTCTTTAAAATGGGCTCGTACTTCTGCACGTCTGCCAATGTGGTATACATGATGCACGGCGCGTGATAAGGGCTGCTATATTTGCGAAACTAGCCTTAAACTGAATCTCAGGATGAACCAGCACAGACACTCTATCAAGAACCACCAGGAAAACACATATTGTACCCCGGTGGGACATCACTTCAATCTAACAGGCCACTCCATCCAAAACCTCAGGATTAAAATCCTCAAAGGACATTTTGAAGACCACCGTGAACGCAAAACATTAGACATGTGCACAGCACAAAATTTCGTTTTGAACTAATGGATTAGTCCTAAAATGCAATTTATTTAGTTGCTAAAGAAATTCGTTTTCAGTTCTTTAGTATGAAAACTAATTTCGTTCATCCGAAAACCAGTGGATACAATTACTATTGTAGTGGCTCCTCAGAGGGCTGAGATTGCTGCTTGTTACAGTATCTCTCACTCTCAGCACAATGTGGGCCATATTACATAGCTGGTGCTAACTTAACCAGAGCTGTTGTAAACTTCCCAGAGCCATTATAGCCTATGGAGGTTTTCAGTTTACAACAGCTCTGGTTAGTTAGCACCAACATTGTAATACTGCCCCGTGTCAGGCAAAGCTGTTACAGTAACTGACTGCTGCTCATCACAGAGCTCAGAGTTTCAGTAAAACTAGTAAATAATATTTTTATATATAAGAGGTTAGAACAATATTATTTCCTTGTTTTACTGAAACTCTGAGCGCTGTTACAGTCAGTTACTGTAACAGCTGAGCCTGATACATTGTACTGAGAGATAATGTAACAAGCAGCCGATCTCAGCGCTCACAGCCACTGGATTTAAAGGGCTAAAAAAAAAAGGCTCTTCTCTGTATAATGTTTAGAACATCATCCTATCATCCTGCATTAATTAATACCCCTCTCTGTATAATGTATACAACATCCACCTGCATTAATTAATACCCCTCGCTGTATAATATATAGAACATCCTCCTGAATTAATTAATGTCCCTCTCTGTATAGAACATCCTCCTCAATTTATACCTTTCTCTGTATAATGTATATAACATCCTCCTGCATTAATACCCCTCTCTGTATAATGTATAGAACATCCTCCTGCATTAATTAATGCCCCTCTCTGTATAGAACATCCTACTGCATTGGCATGTGGAGGGTGCAGAACTTCAAATGTTGCGATGTTGCGCTCTTCATTGCTGGTCTCCTTCACTCATCAATGTAATATCACAAAAAGGACTGAAACTAAAATGTAGTGCATTTTATTTTAGTTTCTTTCGTTTTTTGTACTGAGCAGTTTCGTTTCTCTTGAGTCATACGAAAACTAAATTATCCCAAAATTCGGACTAAATCGTTTTAGTACTAAAACGAATGCACATGTCTACAAAACATATGAAATGAAAATGATCACATGTTTCAACACTATAAAACAAGGACTTAATGTAGATTCGGGTTTTTTGGTTGGGGTTTGGTTTTCTTTTTCCTGTTTTTTTGTTTTATTTTTTTTCTTCTTCTGTGTCTTCTTCATACTCACTGTTTATATTTGTCCTTTCACCTTCCCTTTGACGTGGTCATGATCTTATCACCGTTGTCTTGTGTGCCTGAGACACCTTAATGGGTTTTTTTTCCCCTTTTTCCTTTCCCCACTCTGACTATGCCATTTGGTGATTTACAACATCTAACACCCCCAACCATGTAATGTCCCAATCTTTAATTCTATAATTCTGCTCAATATAGCTTCCAGACCTGACGAAGAGAGAATCACTCTCGAAAGCTTGTATTTTAAATATAACGTTAGTCCAATAAAAAAGGTAGCACTACAGACTGCTATACTTGTGATTTATTTATATATATATATGTTATATATATATATATATAGATACAGTTTCTCACAGAAGTGAGTGCACCCCTCACATTTTTATGAAATATGATGCTGAGCACGTGCACTCAACTTCTTTGGTTGACCATGGAAAGGCCTGTTCTGAGTGGAACCTGTCCTGTTAAACCGCTGTATGGTCTTGGGTGCTGTAGCTCAGTTTCAGGGTCTTAGCAATCTTCTTATAGCCTAGGCCATCTTTATGTAGAGCAACAATTCTTTGTCTCAGATCCTCAGAGAGTTCTTTGCCATGAGGTGCCACGTTGAACTTCCAGTGACCAGTATGAGAGAGTGAGAGCGATAACACCAAATTTAACACACCTGCTCCCCATTCACACCTGAGACCTTGTAACACTAACGAGTCACATGACACCGGGGAGGGAAAATGGTTAACTGGGCCCAATTTGGACATTTTTACTTAGGGATGTATTCACTTTTGCTGCAAGCAGTTTAGACTTTAATGGCTGTGTGTTGAGTTATTTTGAGGGGACAGTAAATTTACACTGTTATACAAGCTGTACACTCACTACTTTACATTGTAGCAAAGTGTCATTTCTTCAGTGTTGTCACATGAAAAGATATAATAAAATATTTACAAAAAGTGAGGGGTTTACTCACTTCTGTGAGATATTATTTATATATATCTACATATCTATCTATCTAGCTATCTATCTATGTATTTCTTGAGGTATCACATATAATATAGGTTTGAAATATGTAATATTTCTCCACAAATGTAACGCTCAATTAATATATTTATAAATAAAGTAAAGAATCAAAACTGTCATTACATTGCGCACCCGACATGTACAATATCATGAGCTAAAGGACAGATTAATGCTCTGACAGCAAAAGCTGTGAGCAACCCATTAGTTTATTACTTAATTACAGTAATTAAATACAGTTGCTAAAACTGAATTTATTTGGCTATCGTTTACACATAATGAGCAAAGTCCTGCTCCTACTCAACTCCTAAAGTCATAAACTTCACATCATCAATATTGTCACTTAAAAAAATAAAGCAACAGTACAGCCAAGCAGAAAGTATTTCCCATGGCCACAATAGGATGCCGATACATTGTTTCTGTGAAATGTTACCATGTTTCCAATTCGAAGTATGATGTATTGTGGAATATATGGAATATTGACAGTAGACTCTTTTTACCCAGAACTAAATTCTTGAAGACATGTATTAATCAACCCCTTGATTACCATAATCAAGTTATTTTGATATACAAAAGCACCTTTAGGTGTCTGAGAACAATGAAATTCTTTGGAAAATGGACTCCAGAATATGTCCTTAATTTTCTATGTATATTGAACATATCAGTACAATACATCATGCGTCGAATCAAAACCGTATTACCATTTCACAATAACAATGTATAGGAATCCTAATGGGGCCATGGGAAACACCTTCTGCTTGGCTTTACCGTTGCGTTATTTTCTCCGGTGGTTAAAAGTATTTGGGACTAAAGCGAGTACTGGATCTTGTCAAAGTGCTGGTAATTCTACAGAGACTCGCATCAGTCCCAAATACCTTTACCAGAGCAGGAAACCCCCTGCCCGTCTAATAATGTGTACATGTAAAGATATGGCATTGCTTATAGATCGAAATATGAAGTCTATCCAGCTGGGGATTTCATGGAAAGGTAGCAATGCTAGTTAATGCTTGGGCCATGTTTACATAAAATACTTAAACTGTTGACAAAAAATTGTCTCCTAGGTCATACAACACGTGTGTATGTAAAAAAGTAAGTATAGCAACCAGTGATCGAATGATGCAACCCCACCAGTGTTTCTCTCACTCTACAGGTAATGACAAAATATGCAAAATATGTCTTTGACGACACTGCTGGCTGTGTGTACAACACAGAGCCCCAGCTGAAACAGACGCAATATGCTTTTTTGGCCAGCAGTTGGGGACATTTGTGTGTCAAATAGGGCTACTACTAAGTACAGTACATTGAGAATTTCCTTATGATTTTTATAGTATAATTATTTAAAAGTGTTTAACCTAAAAAACACTGGCTCTTAATAGTTGTCGTATGGAAAATCACTTGGTAGTGGAGGTCTAGTTAAGGTCTTCATGGGCTTGAAGCTGACATTTTTAATGGGTCTCACTCCATTGTGCTTCTGCCATATTCTTTTCATCTCCCATTGCTCCTCTGTCCCATTACAATCATCTTCAGTGTGCTTCCACCCCATTCTTCTCACCTGTCATTGTTTCTCTGCCCATTGATCTCTTTTTCAAAGTGTCTGTACCCCCTTTGTCTTACCACCGATAGTACTGTGCTCCATTCTTCCCACCTCCCACTCTTCCTCTTCCCCATTCTTATCCCTTCCATTTAGTTCCCGTCTCCTTCACACATATGGAATACAGTGCATTGCTAGACAAAATCATAAATAACAATACAAATGGTGCCGCTCAGGACTTGGTGCTGTTGCTCTTGTAAAAACAACAGTTAATAATGGCAAAAATTGGAAGATTTCCAAGTCAAGTGCACTCAATTGTGTACAGTTCTCCTTTTACCCCCAGGGGCACTGCTGGTATATTTCAAATATGTCCTCAAAAGAAAAAGAAAAATATTGTAGTGCAGATGGCTTAAATTCAAATGTTATTGCAATCGGCCAAATGGTCTCATTCACATTTTTTGGAGCTCATCCAGCTCAGATATGTGTGCCTCAGGGTTATTTCCGCCCACCCAACAGCCCTTCTGAGTTTTCAATATTGAGGATTGAGGATCCAACACATTATTGAAAACTCGGAAGGGCTATTGGGTGGCCGGAAATAACCCTGAGGCACATATATCTGAGCTGAATGAGCTCCAAAAAATGTGAGTGAGACCATTTGGCGGATTGCATTAATATTTGAATTGAAGCCATCTGCATTACGATATTTTTTCTTTTTCTTTTGAGGACATATTTGAGATATACCAGCAGTGCCCCTGGGGGTAGAAGGAGAACTGTACATGATTGAGTGTGCTTAACTTCGGAATCTTCCAATTTTTGTCATTCAGACATATGCATGTGCTGGTACCACAAGAATGCTGTACTAATTCCCCATCCCTTCAATCCTATTGTATTGGTTACAATTGGTGTAATATCTACAAATAGTTATTACAATTACTTGTGAGTGCTATTCCTTGGGTGCAATAGTTTTTGTTTATTTGTGCAACACTGCCCTAAGTATTATGTTTTCATGTTTTTAAGGTTGTACGAAAAATATATTTGGTTATGTCTTCTAAGAAAACGTTGCTCACTAATTTTTGGTGGGTGGAACCTTGCATAGGGATAACGTCAGTCTATTCTGGAAACAAGCATATCTTTTTGCCTAGATTGTCCCTTAAGTCATTCAATATTCACATTGCACAAACAAGAAGATATCTCTTCAAGAAACAGAATCAAGGAGCTGATTTTGCCTACAGCAACCCCAGCTGCTTTGCTCACCTGAGGCTTAGCTATATTAGTAATTGCCCTGCTTTGCTCGAGGCTCTGTTGAATTCACTTGCCCTTGTTCAAGTGTTCAGATAAGTTCGATCTATTATGAAATAAACATACGTATCTGTTGTGACATTGCAATGATTCTTTCAGATTTATGTCTCTGCACATGTCAGGTTTCCTGTCCAAACATTATTGGTATCATATACACTGTATTAGCATATCTTTTTATTAACCAAGTGTTCTTTTGTAGTTCTTCTTCAGTTTGGTTCATTCCCATGTGGAACTGAATGTGTAGCTTTCACAGTTCTTCATCCACTTACCTGAAATCCAGGGTTTCATGATATTTTACGCTCTGCATCGACTCGGCTGCTCCTCGTTGGGACACCACCCAGTCTTTTGCTCCTCAAAATGACACTGCCAAAACCCTTGCTCCTCACAATGACATTGTACGTGCAATTGCCCCCTATAATGATGCTACCCAGCCTTCACATCCATCCACCAGAACTTTGATTCACCACAGGACCCGCAGCTAGGATATCCACTTTTAATTGCTCCAGTGCTGACCACCGCCGAGTGCAAACAACTTATCAAGAACGCATGCACTCCTGGAGTCTTTTAACTATATGTTTTTTATTGTGGTAGTGCAAAATTAACATTTCAGTCCCACAGACGACTTTTTTTTCAAGTTCACCAGAACTTTGAGGTGGAATGCTCAACTGGACGCAACTTTTATAAAATGACGGCCAGGCACCATCATTTCGATGCAACTCCACTTGCATCATTCCATACATGCACGTACTGGTGCACACGAATGACTTCATCCAATTCTGAACAGCCTCTGCTTATATTATAAACCCAGTGTGGACATTCACTCATTGCCCTATTGTGTTTCCTCTGAGACACTCTAGTGGATTCCTTGCTCTTCTGATTATTTACTTGGCTTTGATCCGGCGTGTTTACTGACCTTCCCTGATTTCTGCTTGTCCAGACCTGGCTTGACTACTCGACTCCGTGTATCTCTGTAATCCTTTGACCTTGGTGTGTATTATTGATATGGCTTCTTTCATATATTTAATTATTTTTAAAGCCCAACCATTTCAAGGACTGTTAATAGGGCATCCTTTAGCCTTGCCTTTTGTTGGCGTGTGTGTTTTTTCTCTGTGTTTACACTCTACATGTTGGGTCTTACCCACCAGAGTTGCCACAATTGCTAAATTCAGGTATATTATCAACTGATACCAGTTTTGGGTAAAGGGGTTTCTAGTTAGAGGGTTGGCATAATTAAATCCCCTCAGGAACCATTACAGTAGCAGCCACTTATTTGTATGTGAGGTACTAAACAGCACAAAACTTGAATGCAAATTGATACTATGGGACAACACGTAAGTTGAGGTTTGATTCTTAACATTTTGTCTCAGACCTCAAGTTCAGGACAAAACACTAGAATATTTTTTTCTTCCCTGTCCTCCAAAGTGAAGTACATCAATGGCAATGAACATGTTTCCAATGATCCTTTAAATAAATACAGAAACTCTTCACAAGTGAACAAAACACCATAGAGTCTATATAAACCTCTCAAATGTGGATGCAGCCAGAGCCAATCGGGGCCGACCCAAAGGATGTAAGGCAGCAGAAGGAAAAAAGGGTCCCGGAACAGCAATCATGCTTGGTCAAGCTTGACAAAGGCTGAGCTGGAGCCAAACCATTGCTGTGAGAGATGCTCCATTAAAGCCTTGAACCATGATTGGGAACCCTTGTTTCCTTCTGTTGCTTTTCATTGGTCCTTTGTGCAAAAATAAAACCTTTTGAAACAATGAGACTTGGAAACACTTTTCAAATGATTTAACTTTCATTCAGGTGTTACAAAAAATAAGTGAGAAAAAAAAGGTTTGCAAGCGTCCTGAGAAAGAGCAACGGCACTAGTGGTCTGTTCTATGGTGGGTGCCCGCTCAGGTCTCACAAGGTTCGATTGTGCCATAACAGGGACAACTGCTCCATATGCAAATCAGACTGATATCACCCAGAAACGGTGGTCAGTACTGAAATGCCAAGGATGTCATCCCTGCACAAGAGGTGCAGCAACTCCCGACAATCATGTCGGCCTTGTTAGGCTTCATCAGAAGGGTATAGCTGACACCCCTCTAGGCACATCGAGCAAGGGGTCCATGTCTGGATTACCTTGCAAAAGTTTTGTAAAAGATTTTGAGGCCACAAAAAGCTGTCATTAGGTTTGGAAGGATAGAACCTGCCACGATGAGGTTCAGTGATGTTCTGGCAGGTGGCAGGCTTATACAATGTATGATCATATTACATGTTGAGACCATTCTACCTGGCTTTGCACCACTCCCTGTCACAGGTGCCTCATTGACAAACCAGTTTGTACCTCGAACTGCATAGAGATTCAGGAGGATGTATGTCTCAAATCAAGTGGATTAATCTCATAGCAGCAGTCATTAGGTTAGGAAGGATAGGACCTGCCGTGATGGGATGTTGTGGCAAGCTTATACAAAGTATGAACCTACCACATGTTGAAGACTGACCATTCTACCTGGTTTTGCACGCCTCCTTGTCACTGGTGCCTCGTTGCTAGACCTGTGTGTTCCTTGTAGACAATCAATTGCACAAGGTGCAGGGAAGGTGTCACAAAATATATAAATTTTAATGAAAAAGAATTGAACAACCCACAATTAAAAACAACACAGATTAGTGGGGGAGCGGCACCTCATAGGAGTCCCCAGCAACGACAAAACAATCCAGCCACCAGAGACCGAGATATAAATTGTAAAGGAGCATGACTGGCTAAATACCTCGGCGGTTCAAGCCGCCTACACACCTCTGATCTAACCAAAATAATGAAAAGAATATAAAGTAGTTTGCCAGGGTGGTCCGCAATAGAGTACCCACAAGAAAGGAAGGAAGATTTAAAACCAAAAGAAATGAGACATAGCTCGACGCGTTTCGCCCGATATGAGCTTAATCCTGAGCTGTACAGTCCTAAGAACCATAGAGGAATATAAAGGCAAATTTAAATCTTGCAGTTTCGAGGTGGCGCAGCTCTCAGGTGCTCTCTATCCATCATTTACATTTGCCTTTATATTCCTCTATGGTTCTGGTATGATTGTCTATATTCTAACTTTCAGGCTGGGGTCAGACCAGCGCACTTTTAACGTGCGTTCTGGCGCACATAATTACGGCCGCACTAGCAGCAGATGACGGGCAATGACGGACAATATACGATGTACGGCCGCACAAAAGTCCGGCCGTGCAACGCAAGTGGAATTTGAATGCATTTTTCTGAGAACGCTGAACCGCTAGTACTGACGTACTGAGTGCGCAGCTGCGGCATAGCGGCGTGTGTGCGTGATTAGGAGATGTCAGACGCTGCTAATGTCCAGCCTACATAACGTGCAGACGCAAAAAGAGTTTTATTGACGATCTGTACAAAATCACGCCCGAAAATGCGCGTCGTCTGACTGTTTTTGCGCATTCCGTGAAAAAATACGTCAATGCGTTCGGACGCACTTTTTCACGTTCGCGGGGAAAAATGCTTTTGTCTGACCCTAGCCTTAGGGTTATGCCCTGCAGTGTGTCTTTTTTCTTGGTTCCCATTTTGTGTTTTTGTGTCTATTCTGTGTGTTCCTTGAACTGCAGAGATCTCCAGAGGGATGTATGACCCAAGTAAGTGGATTAATCTCATAAAAGCAGGGATTAGGTTAGGAAGGATGGGATCAGCCGCGACGGGGTACATTGACGCTGTGGCAGGCTTATGCAACATGTGATCAGATTTTGAAACTAATTCTTCATAATGTATTCCTTAATTGGGTGTTTTTGAAGTCTTTCTGAATTCAATCAGTATGTTGTTTTAAAAGGTCTCAGAAGAACACGTATGAAAATGCGTGTTCGGGGTGAGCGCGTCCATTCCGATTTGTATATATGGCGAACTGTCACTTTTAGATTCATAAAATTCATAAAATTTAATCCGATAAGGTTAATTAAAAAAAGAACGCGATTAATTAAATAATTAAGCTGCACCTGGAAAAGAGAAATAAGTAGAGAAAGCTGCCATTGTTCCATACATACATATTCCTAATTCATAGCTTCATTACACATCCATTTATCATCTGACGAATACACATTAGCTGCTTATTTAATGATTCACATCACATTGTCCTGGCAGGGGTTAGCAGATACGCTTTACTGCTCTCCCTTTTCATATAAAATGTTCAGCAAAGCGTCTATGGATAACATTAACTTAAATAACCGTTTCCATTTATTATCCTTTTTAATGTTACAGAAAATATTTATCATTTACTTCTAGGATTTTTATAAAAAAATTTACAACAAGTGCGTCTGATTAAAAGAGATTAGAGAGCCGCTTTGATTCAAGCTTCATAATGAAAATCTATTGGCGATCTGAAAAGCAGAAAATACTATGATTAAGCAGTTTTGGATTTTTTATCGAGTTGGCCTTGAAGTGACGGTTCGCTTTGTAATGCATTATGGTCTGCCTTGAACTCACGCAACATTTTATAAAGCTCCAGAGGTCCCGTGAAAATGTCTTAACCTAAACAAACGGAGATGTTTGATAATCAATAAAGTGGAAAAATGAAATTTGTAAGTATTTTAATTAATTTAAATATTATTTTTGAAAAAATAGTCATTTCTATAATTTATTACAGCCTGTTTTATATAGGTTTTTACCCATCCTATAATTTACTAAAAATATACACAAAGGGATACATTACAATAATCGCGCTAAAACGGGGGCGCAAAGGAGAAAAACCTGCACCTGCAGGTTTCTCCTTTCCACCCCTGTTTTAGCGCAATATTACGATGCAGGCACTTAAAAAGCTGCCTGCGTTGTTCCCGGGCGCTAAGCCCCGGGATGCGCGCGGCTGCGCTAAGCGCTGCCGCGAGCATCCACTCAACGGAGTTCATAGGACTCCATTGAAGCAGACAACGCCGGTCACATGACCTGCCGAATCTCGCTTCACGAGATCCAGCAGGTTGGTGTAGTGATCCGCAGGGAGAGACTGGTGGACTTTTCCCCCAGTCTCTCCCTGCTCCCAAATTTTTCCGGACGTTGCAATTTCGTGGCCATTCGGCCATTCAAAAAGCTGGTAGTTTGCCAAATATTGGCGAATTGCTAGTGAAACAAGGTGACCTTCGGCAGCAGTGAGCTCCACATAGAGAAGTAATGGTTAATCTATTCAGAGAACACCGAACAGCACCGAAATTTCTGTGAAACACCCAGATTTTCGGTAGTTTTGTTCGGCAGGTTTAATCAGGCGAATCCCGTAGATTTCAATGTAAATAAAATTCCCAGGCTTTATTAAATATTTATTCAACCGTTTATTCTTTTCACTTGCAGCAAAGAGTCTATTTTTTTCAAGTTTTTTTTCCGCATTTTCCCCCGGATTTTTTTTTCCCCCAATTTATTAAAAATGGCGTTTTTATTTTTTTCTGTAGCAGACATTTTTATTATATATTCATATGACCGTATATATTATTTACAGGAATTTTCCTGCAGTAGTTTTTTTGCAAACACCTTTTAAAAGTTGCGTGTTTTTTCTTAAACCTGTTTGTATGCTTGTCGGCTTTTTCCTGCGGCTGGTCGGTGCTCTGCTCGGAGGGTTGTTGGCTTTTTAAGGATCGATTTGGCGGTTTTACAACGGATCATCAGATGCATTAGGTGGGTTTTCTGATAGATTCAGTGTTTTTTCGGCGGTCTAGCGGATCGATTTAGTGTTTATTGGGCGGATTTGCGGATCGATACGGCAGCTCATTCTCTGCATTTGGGGACCCTGCAGTGAATGCTGAAATCACCGCAGGGTCGGTGAATTGGACTAGCTGAAGTGCAGGGAACGGGAGAGCACCGAAATGTCCGTGGCATTTCGATGCTCTCTGAATAACTCTGAAAAAAGATTGTGCTCACAGTTTTATTAATCCTCACCCTTAGAATGTTGTGCACATGGAAAACAGCATGTAAGCACAGTATAGAACGTGTTGACATTGCATTATAACGTCTTCCTGGTCTAATAAAGTGCAGGCATGTTTAAGGCTGGGGTCAGATGAACCAGGGACGTGCAGTCAGGGGTGGCAGGGGAGGCATAGCCTCCCCTGCCATTTCAGTAAATTAATGTGCTCATTGTGTTGTAATGACATGTGATGTGTGTGTGTATATTTAAACTGTAAATAAATGGTTATTTAGTGAAAAAAGTTCTCATACTCACCTGCTCCTCACTCCCTCGCTGTGCTGGCTTCTTCTCTCTGACCGCTTTTTTTTTCTCCTGCACTTTCACTTTCACAGTTTGCCGGCTGCTGTGTGTGTGTGTGTGATTCACTACACAGACAGCAGGGGCAGCACTGAGTCAGCCTAGGCTACGCAATTTTCGCAGCTCAACGCTACGCTAATTGCAGAGCTCAAGCTGATGGCAGGCACGCTCGTCATTGCCTCCAGGCAATGACAGCAAATGAAACCTTGAGCCAATGGGAAAGCTCCATTGCCTCAAGCAATGCTCCCCATGGTTTGATTGACGCAGGAAAGTCATGTGACTGTCCTCGTCAATCGTGGGGGGGGGGGCAGGCAGATCACAGCATGACTTGTGTGACTGTGACAAACCCCCTCCAGAGTGTGCTGAGCGCATGTGCGTGCGATAAACACATACATACTGTGGGTTGGAGGTGGGGACCTCAGTATTATGCACAGCCCGCATTTCAGAAATGATCTCCCCAATAATGATAATTTAATCACTATGCCCTCTATATCAGTCATTAACCCCCACAGTTCATTATTTTTTCCCCCAAAGAACAGTGAGTCAAGTTCCACAGACATTGGGAATGAACTACAGTGAAAACTTAGTGAGCTGACTATTCTATAAGCCCGGCCACCAGATATAATCCTTGACCCTTTACCCTAAAAAAAGCAAGCTAGCTAGCTGGCTGGCTCTCCGTCTCTGCATAATTGCTGAAAAGCCCTGCCTACACAGCATATGTATTTACAATAGTGACCAATAGGGGGTGCAAATAGCGCCCTCTATTGGTCAGTATTGTAAGTGCAACATTAAAGTAAGAGTGTAATAGCGCCCTCTATTGGTCAGTATTGTAAGTGCAACTTTAAAGTAAGAGTGTAATAGCGCCCTCTATTGGTATTTTAATTGGTAAACATGAGTATAAATAGTGAAACTCTATTCTCCTATATAACGATAATCAAATGCAGAAATTGTGACTGTGTAACCCTGTGTATATCTGGCTCTGATACTACCCAGTGCCTCACCAGCCGCTGAACTCACCGCACGTCACTGAGATGAACGCAGTGCGAACGTGCGTGCAGCCGCACTTTATCACGGCCGTAGTAGCAGCAAATGACGGGCAATATGCGACGTACGGTCGCACGAAAGTGCGGCCGCGCAGCGCAAGCGGCAAACAAACGCATTTTTTCGAGATCGTGATACCGCTAGTACTGACGCACAGAATGCGCTGCGTCGGCATAGCGGCGTGTGTGTGTGATTAGGAGACGTCAGACGCTGCTAATGTCCGACCAACATAACGTCTAGACGCAAAAAGTGTTTTACTGATGATCCATACAAAATCACGGATGAAAATGCGCATCGTATGACCGCTATCGCGTATTCCGTGAAAAAACACGTCCATTCGTTCGAACGCACTTTTTCACGGACGATGTGAAAAATGCGTTCGTCTGACCCTAGCCTAACACCAGTGGGTCTCATTACTATAGCATTCCTTGCTAAATATTAGGGATGTGCGTTTCGGGTTTCGGAATTTTGGAATTTTCACGAAATTTCCCGATTCGTGTTTTCGGATGTGGCCGAATTTCCGAAAATTTTTTGATCCGAAAATGTCAGATCCGAAACGTTTTCCGAGTCAAAACGAAATATTTTCGGATTTTTCGAATGGACTTGAAATGTGTCAAACGAGGAGAACAGACGTTCCGAAAAAACGAAAATTTTCCGAAAAACGAAAATTTTCCGAAAACGAAAATTTTCCGAAAAACGAAAAGTCGATACATAAAACTAGCAAAGTGACACGAAAAATACGAAAAATGGTCGATACTACGAAAAATGTACAATTCCGAAAAACGAAGATTTCCGAAAACACGAAAAGTCGATACAAAAACCAAGCACAGTGACACGAAAATACGAAAAATGGTCGATATTCTGAAAAAAAAATGTACCCGAAAAACGAGTCGAACCGAATCGAATCGAAATCGGTCGAAACGAGCCGAATCTAAAAGTTTAAAAATCCGAAAAATCGAACCGAATCGAACCGAAAAAAAAATCGGTGCACAAGCCTACTAAATATATTTTGCCAATGAGAGAGCTCCATCATTGGTTTTCACGTAGGGTGGCCATGTGTGGCAGAATTAACCAATCAGAAAGGTCGGTTGTGTACATATGGTCACACTGCATCAATCCAATCAGATAAGATGTGAAAGGAGTAAACAAAGGCACGTCAATTAGATAGTAATAAGAAATTGGTAGTCACTCAATCAGTAATCACAATGTTGCAAAATGTCAGGGCGTTTAAAAGGGATATAAGGAAAACAATAGAAAAACATGGTGGGAGAGTGGGGGGGTCATCAACAGCAAATCACTTTTTGACAACTATTGTGTAACCAGGACCTCCTCCCATTGCATGCCAATTGTCCCATCCAGGTCCAGCTTTGCAGTCATGGATTCAAGTGCCAATGGCCTTCATGTTCCACAATTGCCCCGAAATCCATCAGATCACCAGGTGGTGTAAGGTAATGTAAATTTTCCACCACCCCAACCTGAACTCTTCTTTTCCCCCCTCACTACAGGAATTTGGGAAGACATTGAAATATGAAGAACGTCTAGGTCCAAGTGAGCACAGCTGCCATGTGGAGAACAAGATGGTCAGCAGGATAGCACACCAGCAAGGGAAGATAAGGTTCACTGGCCCCAAAATCAATGCCAGCCCAGAGACACATTTCAAAACGATGCAGTCACAAACTCAATTAGTCAAGGTGAGGAGAAAATAACACCAAAAAAAGTCACTCAGATTGTCTAAATCAGGATAGAGCCCCTGAACTCTGTGTCTGTTCACCTCGTCAGCTGACTGACCACCCCATCTTCCCACTTTGTTTTGTTTTTAACAAGCATCTATCAGGGTAAATCAAAGGGATTCGAAAAGTCAGCGCACGTTCGTTGACTTTTCGTTCTCTTCAATTCGGTTAGTTTTGCCGATCCCATTTCGGTGACCCTGTGGTGTATTCTGCAAGCACTACAGGGTCCCCGAATTGCAGGGAAAGGCCGCCGCAAACTCGCCAAAAATTCACAGCAAAACCCCGCGAATGCACGCCGAAACCCGCAAAAACATCTGGATTAACCCGCCGAAAACGCTGGAAAAACCCGAGCAGGAGCTGATCCCACTCAACGAAGCCACCGGAAAAAACCGACACCGCAGACGAGTGAAGTGAATAAATTAGCAAAACAGTTTGCTTGAATGTTTGAAAAGTGAAACGCTGTTTGTAAAGAAACTACTGAACGAAAATGTCTGAAATTTACATATGATCCAATGAATGATAATAAAAAGGGCTGTTACAGAAAAAATAAGTAAAGTTAAAAAAAAATCCAGACAAATGCTTAAAATATCCTAAAAAATCTATAAATAAAGAATTTTTTACTGCAGAATTTTATAATAATCCGTTTATTAGATATTGAATTATAACGGGAATATTTTTAACATTGAAGCCTATGGGATTCGCCTGAATAAATTTGCCGAATTAAACCACCGAATGGCAGGGCATTAGGGGAACCTTTCACTGCTGGTTTGTGTTCTCTGAATAGCCGAAGCATTGCTTCTCTATGGGGATTTCACTGCCCTCAAACAGGCACCGAACAGGCACCGTATGTGCAGGCAATTCGCCAGGATTTGGCGAATTGCCTGCTCTCTGGATAGCCGAATGGCCAGGAAAGGTAGCCGTATGCTGAATTTAAGCATTCGGTTACCTTTCTCAAGCAATTCGGATCTCTTTGAATAATCCTGATAGTGTTAAAATGATGATTTCTCAGCAGGGATTATTGCTATTAGTGTCAACAAAGCAATTTACATGAGGAAAAAGTCTAGCAGGTTCAGGTAAATGACTGGTGGGCCACATTAGCCATGGATCAGAAGTCATGGCAACGGACAACCCCCGCCAAACACACACACACACACACACACAAACACATCTCAAATCCTTGATCGGATGGCTAAAACTCTGCCCAATTTAGTCCAACCCTGCCCAAGACCAGCTCCATGCAAAATGGTATCTAGCATTTGGACTCCTTCATTCCCTGCCCCGGTCACATCCCTTCTTGGTCCATTTTAATTCTGATCCTGGTTAGTGGCAATGAATCAAAGGACAACCAACAGTCTATTTGGTCCTTATTATTAAAGTCTTTCAAATATAGTAGAGAGCCCAATATATACACAGTAATTTATTGGATGTTTAATGTTTCTTTTATTTGATTAGAAACCGGTCGGAATGTCCAACCAGCACATCCCTCCTCTGCCGCGATGGAGAATCAAGTCTCCGCTTTACAGCCATTGAGAAATGGGTTTAACCTCACCGGCATGTTGTTGCTCTTCAATCATGGAAAGCAGACTCAGATCCTACTCAGAAGAATTCACGAACATGTGTCATTCGGCAAGACACTTAATGATATGTATGCGCCTCACAATATGTGTAAAATTCTCAAAGAGATTGCGGCCCCTATTACATTCCTCGCGCGTTTGTTTTTGCGCTCGCAAATGCGCATTTGCGCGAGGGGCAAAACCCTTTGCGCTGAACATCGTATTACAACGTTCGCGCAAATGATGCGCGTTATCGTTTAACACGGATGGACCTGCGCGAGCGTGATGAACTGTGCACGTCCCATACTTAACATCGTGAGCGCAAATTCGTCCGTGCGCTGGTACGCGGATGGTATTACAATCGATGCGCATCTTTTTATGAACAACGTTTGCTCGCATGATTTTAACGTCTTTGAAAAGATGGTGGTAACTGCAAATCTGAACGTTCTGGCCGAAACGAAAAACACCAGCACGGAAAATAAATACAGCACAGTTTAGGTACACATAAACACAATAAACACAATAAACAATAAAATCGTGAATTCGGTCGTGTTTTTATTATTGCTGCAGCATGTATACTCAGATTTACTTTGACAGGCGCAAAAACTTTAGTGAGTCAACTAAGGTAAATTGATGTCAATTAAGTTTCTTAATTCTGATTGGCTGAATCCGGAGTAAAAACCAGTCCGCACACTGATTTACGTGCGCTACGTTATTGTGCGCGTATTACTCTTCGTTTTGCGTGTTGTTTTTATGAACGTTATTTTTGGATGGATGAGAAAATGCGTTCGGATCGTAATACCACCGTTAATTTTCGCGCGATAAAGCTTGACGCTGTGTGCAAAAAAAATTGCGCTGCGCGAACGAATTCGGCGAACAATGTAATAGGGGTCTGTATGTTCTCTTCATAACAGTGTCCTCTCCGAATCAGGCCGCATCATCCATTTGTGGTATTCTTTTGTACCAACCCCTTGTACACTGATCGTGTAAAGTGCTGCAGCGTCTGAAGCACTATATAAATAAAGGATAATAATAATAGTAATAATATGGGAAAGACTTAGCATCAATACATTAATAAACTCCTAACACACAGCATCACAAGTACAGTAAGAAATAAAGTACAAGAGCTATTTTTAAGAAGTTCAAGTGCAGTATACCCTCTCCTTCAATGTATTCTTAAATGTTTTCAACATTACTGAAGATGCCAATCACATTACCAGCCAACTGCTTTTAAGAGCCCGTGCGTAGTTTTAATTATGATTAAGTGTATTTCGGAATGGAAAAAAAAGCATTAAAAACTCATATGCCTTGTGGCAGTTATACTGAACTCTTCAGTTCTCATCGTCTTACAAGATGGTGTACGGCTCCTTGTCATTGTTTTTCTTTTCATATAGAAAAGCAGAATAACAGAGCAACTGTACCTTAGAAAGCTATTTCTAAGCATAACATACTTCTGTGTGTCTGTGTGTTATGGTATGCTACGGAAATATGTTTTCTTTGCAGATTTTAACCTTTGTTGACAATCTTCTTAGCTTCTTCGTAGCGTTGAACTGCGAAGTATTTTCTTCATTTTCCAATAAAACAGGTAACAATGAAAGGGATATTATAGTGGATTGTTTAAACACCTTCACTTCCAAGTGGTCTTCCATAAAACCATTATCTGGAGTCAGTGGATTTACGGAAAATCACTTTTCATGAATTATACAGTAAAAATGTTGCACATATTCCCAATGTATTTTTATCTGTAGTAGCCCTATTTGACAGGCAGATGTTGCCATCTTCAGGCCAAAAAGGCTTAGTGCAGCTGGGGCTTCGTGCTGAATCAGATGGGGATACGTGTTTTAGAAACAGAGTCTCGGCTGATCAAACTGTTTTAGCACCTCAGTTGTCATGTCCAACATGCACACTTGGGGGCTCATTCTGGAGCACATTTGCAAAGTAATTTTGTTTCCAATAAAGAAAATGTATTTACATTGCTCAAGAATAAGACCACATTGAGTATACTTGGCATAGGTTGAATGTGGACTAGCCACAATAAGAGACAAAAATGTTCCTGCATCTTTTACTTGGTTCCATTTATACATAGTGGCATTAGTGTGCAGAGCGTACGCACATGCAGGTCTATTCAAAGAAAGGTGAAACTCAGGAGAATGCCTGGAGAAGTGAAAATTCTAGGTCAAAATATCCAAACCAGAAAAAAATCTCTTATTTATCTCACATTCCAAATCAGCTATTTGGTCTAGATTGTTCTCTTTTCCTGCCCATTCTCTTGGTTTCACCTTTCTCTGAATAACCCTGGTGGAACATGTATTACTTACAAACTGTAAAAGAAACCACTCTCAGTCAATTATAATGCACTCCATCATTAATTTGGTAGGTGGAGGACACTCCCAAAAACTGTTATGTCAAAAAGTAGAAAGGAAGGTGCTGGTTCCATGCAACCTCAGTGGCCAACCTTTGCTCTATGGAAAGAACAGTTGGTCTGGACACACATCGTAGACTTCCCAAAGGAAGTCTTGGTTTTATTAAAACCTTATACCGCGTGAACGTCCGTTCTTTCCGAATGCTCATTATCATGAACCAAATAAAACAAACCCAGAGACTATAGATGAGGGACCTCAAACTCTGCCCCCACCCCCAGATGTTTATTGCCTACAATTCCCAGAATTCCTTGACTGCAGTAATGGCTAGTGAATCATATGTTGGGCCATTTGTGTAGCCAGATTTTGAGATTCATGGTGTAGATGGTGACCTAACAGGATTATTCAAAGAGAATCGAAAAGTCGCTGCACGTTCGGTGACTTTTCATTCTGTAAAATTTGGCACGATTTGGCGATCCCATTTAGGTGACCCTGCGGTGTATTCAGCAAGCACCACAGAGCCGTCGTAATGCAGGGAAAAGTCGCCGCAAACCTGATGAAAACTCACCGCAAAACCCGGCGAAGACACCGAAAATCTGCAAAAACATCTGGATTAACTTCGCCAAAAACTACGTAAAAACCCGAGCAGGAGCAGATCACACACAGCGCAGCCGCCAGAAAAACCCGACACCGCACACAAATGGAGTGAAAAAAAAAACTGTTTGCTTGAATGTTTGTAAAGTGAAACGCTGTTTGCAGAGAAACTACTGAGCAAAAATGTCTGAAATTTGCATATAAGATCCAATGAATGATAATAAAAAGGGCTGTTACAGAAAAAAGAAAAAACTTTTAATAAAAAATAAAAAATCTGAAATAGAATGTTTGGCAAAAAACTCACGAAAAATGCTTAAAATATCCCAAAAAATCTAAAAATAAAGAGACGTTTTACTGCAGGATATTAGAATGAACGGTTTATTAGATATTGAATTAAAATGGGAATATTTTTAACATTGAAGCCTATGGGATTCGCCTGAATAAATCTGCCGCATGAAGCCACCGAATGGCAGGGCAATTTGGCGACTTTTCAATGCTGGTTTTTGTTCTCTGAATAGACGAAGCTATGGGGATTTCACTGCCCTCGAACAGACACCAAACAGGCACCGCATGTGCAGGCAATTCACCAACATTTGGCAAACTGCCTGCTCTCTGAATAGCCGAATGGCCAAGAAAGTGTGACGTCCTGCGCCCCCTCTGGCTGAAGTGGACATTCATGTTCTGGACTTTAAGTGCATCTGGCGCCACCTCTGGCTTCTTTGCACCATGCAATCTTGCTCTGGGCATTCAGATCACGGACATTCACCTGGACTCTATCGGTTCATTACGAGCCTTATGTATAAATAGAGACTACACCCTTAGAAGGGTGCGGTCTCATTCTCAGTTACTAGCTCATTCCAAGTTTGCCCTGGTCTATTTCAGTCCTGTTTCTGGTATCCTGCCTGAACCTGCTTACCTGCAGGACTTCTGTGTTTAGGTTTGTGTTATCTCTGATTCTCATGCTAATTCAGTTCCTTGTAGTTCTAGTGTCATGCAGCTTTGATTTCTGGTTCCTCAGTCTGAAGTTCTGTTCTCAGGTTCATTTATGCATTACCCCATGTTTAGTTCTGCCTATTTCATTGTTTGTTTATAGTTCTTGATTTCTGGACTTTGATTGTATCATCTGGTTTTCTTTATATTGTATTTCTTGCCTAGAGTTCTAAGGCTCTGATTATAGTGTTTGTTTTGTGTTAAGGTTCTGGATCCCTGCTCTGGGTTCAAGTTCAGTCTTGTTTATTTCTTAGTTCATAGAATAAATATTTTTGTTTTATAGTCCTGTATCCTGTCTGTTCACTGCTCTTTAGGCTCACACCCCTCCTGCTCAATGTCACGTCAGGTTCCCCTGCCCAGTTGTAACAGAAAGGTAACCTAACGCTGATTTTCAGCGTTCGGGCAGCCATTCGGATCTCTATGAATAACCCTGCAAAAGTCAGAAAATCAGTGCCACTTCATCCAGTCGCCACCTCATTTGACCTTGCTTACACTTAACAGTTAGCAGGCCACATCACTGCAAAAACTCACGCCATACAGTGTATTAACAATGATAAGCACACATTTTTTAGCACGACAATGAATGTTTTTGTAAAAGCAAATTCACATTTGTGAAACTTGCTATTCTTTCGATGTTCAGCTTGCATGAATAGGGCATTCAGTCTGCGTGGTTATCAGGGATGCTGTGTGTACTCATTATTGTTAAAGGTTCACTTAGCAATTTATTTTAAATCTACAATGAAATGTGACTGTAGCAACAGAGCGGTTTCAACAATACCACTCTCCTCTTGACTAACAATCAATTACCTCCCGTTTCAATTTGATCCACAAACAGTGCAAAACCTCTGATTAATTTCTCATTGTTCGGGATGGCTAGAAAACCCTTTTCTTCAATTTTTAAAAAAATATTCTTGTAAATGACCTGCATTCAAATGATGCGCAAATATTTCAAAACCTCATTGTGCTGTGGGATTCATCTAAGTAAATGGTTTAATTTGAGCGGAAAAATGTAAAACTATTGTAAAAGTTTTGTGTTGCATAAACTATTACACAAAGCTGTTAGAAGTGACAGCATCACATTATTGTGATTTGTTAAATGATCTCGTGACTTTACTTAAGTAGTTTTGTAAAATGAATAAATATTCTTCTTTTTTCAGATTTTGTCACCATTAATTGTTCATTTCAAATGTATAATTAAGAACTACTTTTGTTGAAAGAAATGTTTGACTTTGTTTACACTAGTGACCAAAATTGTGGATACACCTTCTGATTTTGTCAGTTTTAGTTGACAAGAAATTTCTTCTGCTTTTCTGGCCTATAAATAGCCCTGACTTGAAACCCATCGAAAATCTGTGGTCAAGACTGAAACGCATGGTCTCGAATAGGGATGGGCTTCCGGTTCGATGTTCGATTCGAACATCGGCTGTTCGAAAATTTGCGAACTTCCATCTTTTCGGGACGTTCGCGGAAAGTTCGAGAAAAAAATAATTTGAAAAAATTAAAAAATGCTTAAAAGATCCTATAAAAATCTAAAAATAAAGAGACTCTTTACTGCAGAATATAATAATAAATGGTTTATTAGATATTGAATTAAAACGGGAATATTTTTAACATTGAAGCCTATGGGATTCATAAACATTTCCCACTGATTGTTGGTCAAACATTTCCCACTGATTGTTGGTCAAACATTTCCCACTGATTGTTGGTCAAACATTTCCCACTGATTGTTGGTCAAACAATTCCCACTGATTGTTGGTCAAACATTTCCCACTCATTGTTGGTCAAACATTTCCCATGGCTTCAAATCACATTTAAACATGAGCAAAAGCGGTAAAAATTAGCTCAGCGCACCGCGGTGAAATGGCTCAGCACTCAGCAGTGAAAGGGATAAAAATGTTTGGGTCTTTTTGTTTACTTTTTACCATTATTTCCTGTCCCCCAGGGCAGTACCTGGATCCCCATACACCTATTATGGCCAATATCTTGCATATATGCCCTCTTGGAGGGGACCTTAATTTTCAAAGGTTCGAGCCCCATCAACTTTAATTGTGGTCGCATTATGTTCAAGTTCACGGTTGAGCTTTTTTGGGTGTTCGAGTTCGAATGCGAACCGAACACGGGGGTGTTCGATTCATCACTAGTCTCAAGCAAGAATCCAAGCAACAAGTGAGGACTCATTGAGGCTATAATCAATTCCTGGCATCATTTGATCACAGAAGAGGATGTCAAAAGACTTGTAGAGTCAATGTCTAGAAGGTGTCAGGCAGTAGTTAAGGCCAAAGGCTATCCAACACGTTATTAAAAAACACATTGTGACAAACTTGAAATGATCATTTTTATGCTATATAATAGCCAAGATGCATTATGGGACATTTCCAGCCAAAATTTAACTTAAAGTTTTTTGTTGTTAAGGCATTCATTTACTATATTAAATTTTACTTGAGCTATGGCATTTTTAGAGATTTTTATATAAAAGTACTTTAAACTGCAAACATTTCTAAAAATGTAAGGTGTATCCACAATTTTTCCCACCAGTGTATGTCCCATATTATTCTATATCTGTGAAAAAACTCATTAAAGGAAAATGCATAATGTGGATAAAGTGCTTTCATCCATAAATTCACGATGACAATGTGTTTGTACAATAAGAAAAAAAATTAAAATCACCCTTTAGGGTTAAAATGAAAGAGGGTGTAGTACATATGTCAATATTAATCTCTTCTGGCTCCGGTTGCCTCCCCAACCATTTTAATTCTCAAGTGTGGTTTAATAAACTCTGTTAGTCCAACGCCAGCCTCTCTCATCACTTGTCTGGAGCTGACAGCTGGCCGCCTCTATCGAAGCTCTGTCTGTCAGTGTAGTGACATGTAGACGTGTGCAATGTGGTTTGGTCCAAAATGCTATTTGGTCAAAATATCGCCATTTCAGAAATTGTGATCGATCCAAATTTCCAATATGTGAACCAAATCGCTCACCAAATAAAAATATCCCATGATGATCCAAACTGGTCTGATTATAATGATCAGATCTGCATGTAATTGGATCTGTTCGAATTATTATTATTATTATTCTTTATTTATAAAGCGCCAGCATATTCCGCAGCGCTGTACAATAAGCACAGTATAGACAGGGTTACAATACATTGAACAACATTTGACAAACAGTACAGGAGGAGATGAGGGCCCTATTCCCGTAGGAACTCACAATCTAGGAGGGTTGGGGTTGGAAACAGGAGGAGAGGACTGTAAGGTGAGAGTGATTGATGATTGTGTCAGTGAGTCGGGTGGTAGGCTTCCCTAAATAGGAACGTTTTAAGGGAGCGTTTGAAGGAAGAGAAGTTAGGGGAAAGTCTGACAGTACGAGGGAGAGCGTTCCAGAGAGTGGGGGCTGCGCGTGAGAAATCCTGCAGTCTATCATGGGAAGAGGTGATGCGGGGAGAAGCTAGGCGCAGGTCACTGTTTGACCTTAGGGAGCGGGCTGGGGTGTATTTGGTGATTAGTGACGACAGGTAGTGGGGCGCTGAGTTAGTGAGGGTTTTGTAGGTAAGGATAAGGATTTTGAACTTAATTCTGCAGTGGATGGGGAGCCAGTGAAGGGACTCACAGAGGGGAGCGGCAGAGACAGAGTGGTGGGTGAGGTGAATTAGCCTGGCGGAGGCGTTCAGGATGGATTGTAGGGGGAGAGGTGGGACAGAGGGAGGCCAGATAAGAGATCATTGCAATAGTCGAGTCGGGAGATTACCAGGGCGTGTATGAGTTGTTTTGTGGTGACAGCGGTAAGAAATGGCCGAATTCTGGAAATATTACGCAGTTGGTATCGGCAGGAGGAGGAAAGAGACTGGATGTGGGGGATGAAGGAAAGAGCAGAGTCAAGTGTAACTCCAAGACAGCAAACTTGGTTTGATGGGGAGATGGTGATACCCTCCACCGTGATAGAGAAGTCAGGAGGTGGGGAGGCATTGGAGGGAGGAATAAGTAGGAGCTCAGTCTTTGACATGTTGATCTTTAGGTGGTGGGAGGCCATCCAGGAGGAGATGCCAGATAAACAGTCACTGACTTTTGAAAGGACAGGGGGAGAGAGATCAGGGGTAGAGAGGTAGATCTGAGTGTCATCAGCATAGAGGTGGTAATTAAAGCCAAAGCTGTTGATGATTTTGCCCAGGGAGGAGGTGTAGATGGAAAAGAGCAGAGGACCAAGGACAGAGCCTTGAGGTACACCAACAGATAGAGGCAATGAAGAGGAGGAGTTACCAGCAAAGGACACACAGAAGGACCTGTTGGATAAATAGGAGTCAACCCAAGCAAGTGCAGTGTCACCGAGACACCGAGATTAATTTTGAATGTGAAAAGTAATTAAAGAAATTGCGATTTCTGATAATATGCATCATTCTGTGTATCATTTATAAGCATTTGAGTCATTTCTGAGCCATTCTTGCATCATTTCTGTGTCTGTGTGTCATTCTGCGAGTTGCTTCCGAGCATATGCATCATTTCAGAGCCATTCTCACAAAAGAAGTTTCCAATATTCCAAATCAGCTGACTCTGATTATTTTGGAATCTGAAATTTTTGGATTCCGAAATAGTCCGAAAAGAACCAAAATTTTTGCCTGTGCACAGGTCTAGTGACTGGAGATGAGATGCTCGCTCAAGCATCAAGCCAATCCAAAGGCTCTCAATGTGAGCACAAACTCCATAAGGTTGATCAGTAGAAGATGCTTGGCAGCTTTCTGGATGGAGGGATTCTACCTGCTCGGAAAGCTGAATCAACTTTCTTGGACACCTCCTGGGGGATGGATAAGGAGGTCACACTAAGCCACTCATGACTATTTAAAGTTCATTTAAAGGTCAATTGCCTAGATTCTCTTAAAGTCATTATGGTCATGATGGGAGTCATCCATATCCATAGTGCAAGGAGACTCAAGAGAGATACGATATGTTAAACTTCCGTAAAGTATGAGCTAACCACCAACTGGTGTCACTGGAGGAAAGAGAACCGATTGTGGTGGCTGGTACTAGATAGTATAGTCCAACACTCACAGATTTAGTTGACTGCCTACACAATGTTACCTAAGGGAGACCATTATTACTTATGGGAGCTTTATGTGAAGACCACATGTATTTTGTTAGAGAAAATTATTTTTGGTGAAAAAAATGAAGGCAAGAACTCAATATAGTACATAGAGTGAGGTTCTCACAGAGTCTAGAATGATCAATTCAGTACAAATATCTAGATGAGGGTATAAGAAGAGACCTGGTATTCTCTCCACAGTGGCAATTTATTTTGTCATCATAGACAACGATTCGGCTGGGGTTGCAGCCTGTTTGGTAAAAACATGGTCTACAACAGGAATCGCAAACTCTGGCCCCCCCCAGATGTTTTTGATTACTACAAATCGCATGATTCTACAGCCACTCATTATATTCAAAGAATTCTGGGAATTGCAGGCAATAAATAATCTGGGGGGCAGAGTTTGAGATCCTTGGTGTACAAAAACACACAAGCTAAATAAATACGTCCATCAATGGTTTGGGGATTGTTGACATGATCAATCTTGAAGGAACCAGATACATTATAAGTTACTTTTTTTCCTACAGCCTCAAAACCTTTAATTCACTAACCGTAGGAAAGAACTCATGAAGTTGTTAGCATAGTGGGCAATATGTGGACACAGCAGGAGATACTGAGAGCTCTCGGAGAACATGTCAGCTTAGTAAAGTGCTCTACTGGCAACTTGAGTGCTAAGAAAGATATTACCGATGGATGAAAAATAATGTTTAAATTTAAGAGTTGCAGAATAGATTCTAATACCTCTGGGAATTCTATTCTAACTTTGGATTTGCGGTGGACATTTCAGCATTTTCCTCTGTCGATTACGTCAAAACAGATAATTTTAGCCGAATTCATTCAAATAAATCCCATTTGGAATCAAGTTTGCACAAGGAATGCTACTGTGAAATATCCAAGCATGAAAATGTGTTTTTTTCTCACAATACCCCTTATTAACATGTAGCAAACCTATTCCGAAAATCATTGGATGCGGAGGCCGAAAATAAAATATTGGACAAATATATACTTTTGTGAGCAGGTTGTTGTTCTTGGATACCTGTAAACATTTCTATTATGCCAATTTACTGGTTTTTCATCTCTTCGATGGAGCGTTGAGAATCCTAAATTATTTGAATTGGTAAAAAGTCACTTTCTTTGCAACACTTAGGTTTTTTTTCATTTAAGAAAAGTAAATAAAAGTTATGAAACAGGTAGGAAAGCCAAATAGGAACGGTTCAACGTCCATCCGTTAGGTAACATATGCTTATATTTTCATGCAATGACAGCACAATGAGATGTTGTCACTGTATGTACAAGGCTCTCATACACTAAATACAGTTGCCTGGGGAAATCAAAGCACAGCATTGCGTTTCACCCCTGTAGCCTTAAAATATCCCCTTGGATATTTCCTCAGAGCCTGTTCTAACATTGACATTGACATTTTTGGCCTTATACATCTTATCTGACAATATCATGCATTAAGTAAACATTTGTTTGCGGTGGTAGACTTGTTTATGTTCTAATTTACTCCCAAGTGTAGTTACCTTGTTCTTTCACTTGCTTTCTTGGTGTTTGAATTTCAGATGCACAACCGACTTATCCTTCGGCTCTCGCTTACCCTCTGGTGCTGTTTGATCTGCCCTGCCCCATTCTCCAAGGCTGCCGGGGCTGGATGGGATCTCACAACAGCATGCTGTGAAGTGTGTTCACAAAGGGTTCCTCGGTCCCTCATCCTGGTTTGACAACCATCATAGTCCATGGGTACCTGGAGATTGTCGACTGGCATATTCCTTAGGTGGCTGTCCTGGTCAATGGTGGGCATGCAGGGTGTGTGAGGGGGTATTGACTGATAGCAGCAGCATGACCATAGACTATACCTGCATGATGGGGAGTGGAGCCACGACCAGGAGGAGCTGTGATAACTGTCAAAATTGAACAAAAGAGATGGAAACCTCCAGCCATATAGGATACATCAATAATTAACAAATGTCAAAATACAATAACTTTATTAGAAGCAGTTTATATAAAAGTGTACAATAATGTATCAATAACAAAAGAGGGGGCTATTATTCAAAATATTTAGGGGATCTATGATGTAGCCATACAGCGCATTGATACTATATGCCCTATAGTCGGGTAAATAAAATTAAGTTATATACAGTATAACCTCATTAAATTTATTTATTTATAAAGGATTTTACCAGGAAGGATACATTGAGATTTCTCTCGTTTTCAAGTATGTCCTTCCATGAGACTTCCATCATAAAATATTGTGATAAAGCCACTGGACACATGAATCGGTGCTTCAGGCTTTTCTTTATTGGACAGCCACAGTATATGCCGAGTAATGATGGGCCGAGAACCCCAGTGTTCGATTCGTATTGGAACTCGAACACCCGAAAAAGTTTGACTGCGAACTCGAACACAATTCGAACACCATGCAAGTCAATGGGGCTCGAACGTTCGAAAATTAAAGTCCCCTCCTAGAGGACATATATGCAAGATATTGGCCATAAAAGGTGTATGGGGGTCCGGGTACTGCCCTGGGGGACAGGAAACGATGAAAAGGAAAAAAAAAATGAATCCTTTCACTGCTGAGTGCTGAGCCATTTCACCGCTGTGCGCTGAGCTCATTTTTACCACTTTTGCTCATGTTTAAACGCAATTTGAAGCCATGGGAAATGTTTGACCAACAAGGAGTGGGAAATGTTTGATGTTTGACCAACAAGGAGTGGGAAATGTTTATGAATCCCATAGGCTTCAATGTTAAAAAAATTCCCGTTTTAATTCATTATCTAATAAAACATTTATTATTATATTCTGCAGTAAAGAGTCTCTTTATTTTTAGTTTTTTAGGATCTTTTAAGCATTTTTTGCAATTTTTTTGACAACAAATTTTTTTCTCAAACGTTCAGCGAACGTCCCAAAAGGTTAGAAGTTCGCGAATTTACAAACAGCTGATGTTCGAATCGAACCGATTCAAACCGGCAGTCCATCCCTAATGCCGTGTATCCAATAAACTAGAAAATAAAACAAATATAAATCAAAAGCCTACTCTTCATTTGGAGTCTAACTAAACATTATTCTCCCCTCACTATAAAATTGGGCAGCTAAGGCGCTTACCAACAAAGCAAAATAAAATAAAGTGTACTTCCCTTAGTAACTTCAGGGTTTTGTCTCCTTCTCTGCTGCACCCAGCACAAAGACTGCTCACTATAAAGGCAGGGCAGTCTTAATCAGCAGCTAGCTGAGAATTATCCCTATAGGGGAAAAGGGCTTTCTCCATCCACCTGCTGACAAAACGATGGTCTATTACCGTGCCCCTAATCACACCGTCACAATATACAATACTAGACTTATAGCTGTTCCTGAGTAATCCATATAATGTGCTTCAACTGTAAACCAATGAACCAAATCAATCCATATATACTCCAATAGTTACTGCAAACATACAATAAGTAATCACTCACCAAAACACTGCAATCTCACATCCACACGTAGGATAGCAATAAAGCCTATCTTTAATAAATTAATCATAGTACCTCAGTGCATAAAGAGCATACCATCACAACTATTGCCTGTACAGAAGATTTAAAGAGCTAACCTCAATATCAGCATTCCACAAGCACGCCAGTGTATGATAGAGGATCACTATTCTAAAGAAGCTCCTTCATTTATACAACATTCATATTAAGCTGCAATTCACTAGCACCAATATGCCACAGCATCAATAATAACCTTAATGCATCACAGATGCCAGGGGTCAAGACCTAAAAATATACGAGTGGGAACTCATCAATATTCCTGTCCCCCTAACTAGCAAATATCATCTCACACTTGACACAAACACATTTGATATATTTACATATATATTTGAATTTTTGTTTGATAAACTATATATTATGGCTTAAGAGTGAAACATATGATAGAACACCTGAATTCAAGCTTTAAAGTATACAGAACCAATGGGAACTGAGTAACCTCTGCAAAATAGTGGAGGAACTGCATTCTCACACGTTCTTCCTCAACTTGATCCCTGACAGATGCCGAATCAGGTATATCACCCTATAAATAAACTGTTAAAATAATGCTCAAAGCCATGGGATATGAGCGAAACACGCGCCCCGGTTTGGTTTGGTTTGGGTCTGATAAATGCATGCTTCCCTGGGGGTCAGCTGATTGATGTATCTTACATGGCTGGAAGTTTCCACCTTTTTTGTTAAATTCTGATGGAATTATGTTGGTTTCGTGAATCCCAGGAAGAAGAATACTTATTGTGCCCTGTAGTATACATGTGTTTTTGTTTTGGAGCTGTGGTAACACCATGCCTGTAAAACTCTTGTAAATGCAAAGCTTCATGTGACTGATCCTTCTTGATGACCTGGTGTCCACTTCAGAGTTGGTTACCCTGATCCGTGGGAACCTTGGTTGGTGCTGTATCGTTTCCACATGTGCCCCTCTATATGCTTTTAAGTTAGATGTTTTATTCCTCCAACCAGGGCCGGTGCTAGACTATTTTGTGCCCTAGGCAAGACCAGCTACTTGCCCCCCCCAAAAAAAATGAAAGCAACACAAATGAAATTGCTTCTTGATCGGCACCCAGGGCGACAGCCCCTGGGTTTCCGCAGTCCTAGTTGCATGGCCGTATCAGTTTCTTCTCTCCCTCCGGACCGCAAGACCCAGCAGCCGTCACCCTGGCAATGCACCCCCAGTTCACCCTGTACAGCGTGACTAGATTCTGGTCACCACAAAGAGTTGTCTGTGGAGCAGGATGTGACCTGGGGTCTAGACTGCTTCGTGACTCGCCCCCTCCTTCCTGCACCACAGCAGCGACTGACATCACAGACACGGGAGACAATGGAAGGCACCGCGAACAGACACTGGTGGAAGTCCACCTCCACATACACCGCGAGGTCACCGCTGTAATAGGGGTGCCGCTACCCCAACAGTGGGTATCCAGTAAAAAGAAGTGGGTCCTCAAGCAGAAGAAAGTGCCAGTAAATCAACTTTATTCAAGGGGAAAGCGAACCCCCCAGATTTAAGTGGTGTGACGTTTCGGCCCAATTGCCATAATCATACAATGACAAAGACACAGGCACAGACGTTTATGCCTGTTTAAAGACAAATACATTGTCAGGTCCAGCCAGGCTAGCAGGGTGAGGGTGCGAGCCCAGGTTGCAGTGACACAATGCAGGAAATATGTTTCAAATAATAAAGGGTTTATTTGGCGTATAACAAATACAGGGTGAGGGGTAAGATAGGAAGAGGGCTGCCTAACAGAAACAAATGGAGAGCAGAGAATAGACAGGAAGGGGTTAACCATTTAATATTCAGGTTTGGGGGCAGAGAGGGAGTAACTAAAAACAGAATGAACAGGACTGGACCAGAGCTGATAATGGATACAGAGGAATAAACGGACAAGACACAGGAGAGGGAAGAGGTTAGCTTACAAACAGAGGGACAACACAGGAACAGGGCTGAGAGCAGGGTTCACTGATATTTAGTAAGTCCGGTATGCAAGAAGTCAGGCAGCTGGATAAAGAATAAGCAGATGGTGAGAGTCTGTAATGCAGGAAGGAGTCCTTGGATGAAGTAGGGGGGTCACAGATGAAAATGGGGTTACAGGTAAAGCGGGGTTCCAGATGAAATGGTGAGGGAATCTTGTGAGGTATCAAAGGGATGATCCAGAAGAGTTGTCAATTGGTGTCCATAGGTCCAGGGATATAGAAGGCGGCAATCCGGTGAGCTAGCAATGGGTCCGGTACACATTTAAGCTGAATACAGGTTCTGACAGAGAACAGGCTCCTGGCTGTACCAGCTCCACTCAGGAGTGTAAACTGATGCTGAAGCATCTAGGGAAGGGTGCAGTTCCATTACGTAGAGGCAGTCAGGCTGAAAGATTAGGAGCACCTGAGAGTCAGTACAGAGCTGACTGAGAAGTCAGTTTATCCTGGGGCAGCTCCTTTCCTGTGCTGCCCAGGGAGTTTCAGCGCGGCAGCACTTGTTTTGCATTTGCGGTGCCGGCGGCGGCTAGGACCATGACATACATGCATTTACACACACAGCCATAAGTTCCCATACATAGCCATATCCCACCTACACCCCAGGGGTACGTAGCAATAAAACTCACAGTAATGTGCAGTGTGTAGGTGCGTATCACAGAGCTCCACAGCAATAAAACTGTAGCAGCTGGCTGGTCTCATTAAAAGTGCAGCAGCCATTTTGTTGGGCTGAAGACTGGCCCGGGGGCATTTGCCTCTGTGCCACCCGGCCCAGTCCGCCCCTGCCCTAGATACATGTATACCCAGACACAGACACCACGATACATGTATACATACCCAGACACAGACCCCCAGATACATGTAAACATACCCAGACACAGACCCTCAGATACATGTAAACATACCCAGACACAGACCCCCAGATACATGTATACATACCCAGACACAGATCCCACAGATACATGTATACATACCCAGACACAGTCTCCCAGATACATGTATACATGGGTCAAGTCCTGGGGGACTAAGTGAGGTAACTCACCCAAGATTTCCACTACCTGAAAAAAATATTTATATATATATATATATATATACACACACACACACACACATTCTTATGCGCTCCTTTCTCATACACAAAAAAAGACAATGTGCATGTGTGCCATGCCTTGGCCACGTCTCACTGACAATTACACCCTGACAACACACGCAGACCTCAGATATACTGTATATTACACACACACACAGAATCATGTATAACCAGGCAGGCACAGACCCTCCAGAATTATATACAAAGCAGAGCCCCAGAATTATATAAACAGCAAACCCCTCAGAATTATATACACAGCAGAGCCCCAAGAATTATATACACAGCAGAGCCCCAGAATTATATACACACAGCAGACCCCCAGAATTATATACACCGCAGACCCCTCAGAATTATATACACAGCAGAGCCCCCAGAATTATATATACACAGCAGACCCCCAGAATTATATACATACAGCAGACCCCCAGAATTATATATACACAGCAGAGCCCCAAAAATATACACACAGCAGATCCTAGAATTCTATACACACAGCAGAGCCCCCAGAATTATGCATACCCAGCCAGCACAGACCCGCGTTGTTACTCTGAGTGCCCAACATGCTCCTTCACGTGGCTGCCGACTTCTGAAGGCTGTGACGCACTCTCGGGAGATCTCGGCTGCGTCACATCCTTCAGGTCGGCGGCCACGCGTGGGAGGCTGGGAGCATGCCAGGCACTCGGAGGGCTAGCAGAATGCAGCTAATGCATTCCGCTGGCAGCCCCAGGGATCCGCTTTGTCGGCTCACAGCGGGAACCTGCATTCCCGCTGCGTTCCCGCTATGGGATAAGTGTGGGAACGCCGTTCCCACACGTTCCCACACGTTCCCACAGGACTCGAGCCCTGCATGTATACATAACAAGGAAGGAGAGTGTCATCTGCGCTCATTCCTATGTGTTCCATGTATGTTTGGAGCGGCGGCAACTGCCAGGAGTAACAGCCCAGTAAATGTATAAAACATAACAAGGAAGGAGAGTGTCATCTGCGCTCATTCCTATGTGTTCCATGTACAACAAAAATGAGGTTTTGTTTGTTTCAATGGCCATTGCAACGTAAGCCCACTCGCCACTTCAAGGCACCTCTTTAGAGTGAGTGGTACCTAACAATTGTAACCAAAAGGCGCTCTACTGAGCAGCTCCAAGCCCCTCCAGCTGCTTTTCAGCAAGGAGAGACAAAGATGGTGGGTTTTATTTATACACGCACCAAGCACTTCCCATTTGGGATCAAAAACAAAAAACATGGAAAGAGGAACAGCTGCAAAACGACGGACTGGTGTTACAAGCATGATATACATAAATACAGAAAAAATGGCGTCGCGCCCATACTCACTTATTTTTGGAGCGGCGGCAACTGCCAGGAGTAACAGCCCAGTAAATGTATAAAACATAAACAAGAAGGAGAGTGTCATCTGCGCTCATTCCTATGTGTTCATGTACAACAAAAATGAGGTTTTGTTTGTTTCAATGGCCATTGCAACGTAAGCCCACTCGCCACTTCAAGGCACCTCTTTAGAGTGGGTACCTAACAATTGTAACCAAAAGGCCGCTCTACTGAGCAGCTCCAAGCCCCTCCAGTGCTTGGTGCGTGTATAAATAAAACCCACCATCTTTGTCTCTCCTTGCTGAAAAGCAGCTGGAGGGGCTTGGGCTGCTCAGTAGAGCGGCCTTTTGGTTACAATTGTTAGGTACCCACTCTAAAGAGGTGCCTTGAAGTGGCGAGTGGGCTTACGTTGCAATGGCCATTGAAACAAACAAAACCTCATTTTTGTTGTACATGGAACACATAGGAATGAGCGCAGATGACACTCTCCTTCCTTGTTATGTTTTATACATTTACTGGGCTGTACTCCTGGCAGTTGCCGCCGCCTCCAAAAATAAGTGAGTATGGGCGCGACGCCATTTTTTCTGTATTTATGTATATCATGCTTGTAACACCAGTCCGTCGTTTTGCAGCTGTTCCTCTTTCCATGTTTTTGTTTTTGATCCCAAATGGGAAGTGCTTGGTGCGTGTATAAATAAAACCCACCATCTTTGTCTCTCCTTGCTGAAAAGCAGCTGGAGGGGCTTGGAGCTGCTCAGTAGAGCGGCCTTTTGGTTACAATTGTTAGGTACCCACTCTAAAGAGGTGCCTTGAAGTGGCGAGTGGCTTACGTTGCAATGGCCATTGAAACAAACAAAACCTCATTTTTGTTGTACATGGAACACACAGGAATGAGCGCAGATGACACTCTCCTTCCTTGTTATGTTTTATACATTTACTGGGCTGTTACTCCTGGCAGTTGCCGCCGCTCCAAAAATAAGTGAGTATGGGCGCGACGCCATTTTTTCTGTATTTATGTATATCATGCTTGTAACACCAGTCCGTCGTTTTGCAGCTGTTCCTCTTTCCATGTTTTTGTTTTTGATCCCAAATGGGAAGTGCTTGGTGCGTGTATAAATAAAACCCACCATAAATAAAAACCACCATCTTTGTCTCTCCTTGCTGAAAAGCAGCTGGAGGGGCTTGGAGCTGCTCAGTAGAGCGGCCTTTTGGTTACAATTGTTAGGTACCCACTCTAAAAGGTGCCTTGAAGTGGCGAGTGGGCTTACGTTGCAATGGCCATTGAAACAAACAAAACCTCATTTTTGTTGTACATGGAACACATAGGAATGAGCGCAGATGGACACTCTCCTTCCTTGTTATGTTTTATACATTTACTGGGCTGTTACTCCTGGCAGTTGCCGCCGCTCCAAAAATAAGTGAGTATGGGCGCGACGCCATTTTTTCTGTATTTATGTACTGCATGTATACATACCCAGACCCCCAGATACATGTATACATACCCAGTCACAGACCCCTTGTACATACATACCCAGATGCAGACCTCCAGATACATGTATACATACCCAGACACAGACACCCAGATACATGTATACATACCTAGACACAGACTCCCAGATACATGTATACATACCCAGACACAGACCCCCATATACATGTATACATTCCCAGACACAGACCGCCAGATATATGTATACATACCCAGACACAGACCCCCAGATACATGTATACTTACCAGACATCAGACTCCAGTGTGAGCAGAGCAAGGTGGTGGTGCTGGTGGTAACGCTAGCGGCTGCATGAGAATCACGATGCAGGCAGGCGGCAGACGTCCAGCGCGCCCTCTCTGATGTCATCAGAGGGGGCCGCCGGCCATCATTATTATTATTATTATTCTTTATTTATAAAGCGCCAGCATATTCCGCAGCGCTGTACAATAAGCACAGTATAGACAGGGTTACAATACATTGAACAACATTTGACAAACAGTACAGGAGGAGATGAGGGCCCTATTCCCGTAGGAACTCACAATCTGGGAGGGTTGGGGTTGGAAACAGGAGGCGAGGACTGTACGGTGAGAGTGATTGATGGTTGCGTCAGTGAGTTGGGTGGTAGGCTTCCCTAAATAGGAATGTTTTAAGGGAGCGTTTGAAGGAAGAGAAGTTAGGGGAAAGTCTGACAGTACGAGGGAGAGCGTTCCAGAGAGTGGGGGCTGCACGTGAAGAAATCCTGCAGTCTATCATGGGAAGAGGTGATGCGGGGAGAAGCTAGGCGCAGGTCACTGTTTGACCTTAGGGAGCGGTCTGGGGTGTATTTGGTGATTAGTGAGGACAGGTAGTGGGGAGCTGAGTTAGTGAGGGTTTTGTAGGTAAGGATAAGGATTTTGAACTTAATTCTGCAGTGGATGGGGAGCCAGTGAGTGAAGGGACTCGCAGAGGGGAGCGGCAGAGACAGAGCGGCGGGTGAGGTGAATTAGCCTGGCAGAGGTTTCAGGATGGATTGTAGGGGGGAGAGGCGGGACAGAGGGAGGCCAGATAAGAGATTATTGCAATAGTCGAGTCGGGAGATTACCAGGGCGTGTATGAGTTGTTTTGTGGTGACAGCGGTAAGAAATGGCCGAATTCTGGAAATATTACGCAGTTGGTATCGGCAGGAGGAGGAAAGAGACTTGATGTGGGGGATGAAGGAAAGAGCCGAGTCAAGTGTAACTCCAAGGCAGCGAACTTGGTTTGATGGGGAGATGGTGATACCCTCCACCGTGATAGAGAAGTCAGGAGGTGGGGAGGCATTGGAGGGAGGAATAAGTAGGAGTTCAGTATTTGACATGTTGATCTTTAGGTGGTGGGAGGCCATCCAGGAGGAGATGCCAGATAAACAGTCACTGACTTTTGAAAGGACAGGGGGAGAGAGATCAGGGGTAGAGAGGTAGATCTGAGTGTCATCAGCGTAGAGGTGGTAATTAAAGACAAAGCTGTTGATGATTTTGCCCAGGGAGGAGGTGTAGATGGAAAAGAGCAGAGGACCAAGGACAGAGCCTTGAGGTACACCAACAGATAGAGGCAATGAGGAGGAGGTGTTACCAGCAAAGGACACACAGAAGGACCTGTTGGATAAATAGGAGTCAACCCAAGCAAGTGCAGTGTCACCGAGACCCAGAGAGTTGAGGGTCTGTAGAAGGAGGGGGTGGTCAACAGTGTCAAAAGCAGCCGAGAGGTCAAGCAGGATGAGAATAGAATAGTGACCGTGTTTTTTAGCAGTTAGGAGGTCGTTGGTGACTTTGGTGAGGGCAGTTTCAGTTCAGTGTAGGGGACGGAAGCCAGATTGCAGGGGGTCAAGTAGGGAATTGGAGGACAGGAAGAGGGAGAGGCGGTTGAAGACTAGTTTTTCTAAGAGCTTTGATGTGAAGGGAAGCAGGGATACAGGGCGGTAGTTGGATGGAGAGTTGGGATCTAGGGATGGTTTCTTTAGTAAAGGGGTAACTAGCGCATGTTTGAAGGCGGATGGAAAGGAGCCAGTGGAGAGAGATAGGTTGAAGATGTGTGTGAGAGCAGGGGTGAGGGAGGAGGAGAGGGGAGGAATTAGATGTGAGGGAATGGGGTCGAGCGGGCACGTGGTGAGATGTGAGGAGGACAATAAGGAATTGACTTCCTCAGTCGCTGGGAGGAAGTGGCAGAGGGTGGCAGAGGGGACCTGTGGGAGTGGAGGTGGCAGATAACTATCTTGTGTTGGGATGTTGCTTCTGATTGTTAAAGTTTTACTGAGGAAGTAGTCTGCCAGGTCTTGAGCGCTGAAGGCAGCTGTGGGGGGAGGTGCAGGTGGGTAGAGGAGGGTGTTGAAGGTGGACCAGAGCTGTTTAGGGTTGGAGGACAGCGTAGATATAAGAGATGAGAAGAAGGATTGTCCGGCCGGCAGCCGGTTACCGGGTCTGCGAAGCGGGAGCACCGGCTCTGCCTTCAGCTGAACATATAAGAATAGCTATTGACCCAGTAACATGTGCGAATACACCTAGACTGGTGCATATTTTCTAAGAGAGGATATTTTTTAATGCTGACTACAGAGAGATAAATTCACTGTTCACCTAATGCATTTATCTCCTTGTTTTGCTTTGCTAACTGTGGCTTTCGTGCGTATTCAAACATGCAGTCTTTTGCAAGGTCATTATCTTGTTTATTCACATTCAATAGATCCAATTATTGCTAACACGGTATAAAGAAATAGAAAGATAATATATGTATTTTAGGGGGGTTTTTTTAGATAGTGGACTTGCTTTGTATGAATTGCTTTATAGGCTCTTTAAAGGGACACTAGCACTAACATAAGATCTTACTAGATTACTTGTTTTTTTTTTCTTTGAAGTAATTGCATATAAAAAGGAAAAATACATTTACAGGGATATTCAGAGAGAGGTGAAAACCAGGAGAATAACTGGAGAAGAGAAAATTCTAGGTCAAAATAGCCAAACCAGAAAAATTCTCCCATTTATCTCACTTTCCAAATCGGCTGTTTGGTCTAGATTGTTCATTCTCCTGCCAATTCTCCTGCTTTTCACTAGGGATGTGCGTTTCGTACCGTTTCTCTTTGTCTCACGAAATGGACCGATTCGGTGCTTCGGATTAGTCCGATGTTCCGAACCGGACTAGTTACAAAATACAGACCATCCGAAATAATTCCCGATGCAAAACGAAAAAAAATAGTTATTTCGTATGGACATGAAATTTGTAAAATCGCAAGTCATTTTCGTTCTATTCGCGATTTCAGTTCTGTTTTGGTTCATTTCGGACAATGTATTTTCGTATAGTTTCGAGTCCGTTTTGATTCGGTTGCTGATTTCGTAATTTCGTTTCATCAGTCACTTTTTTCACTTGTTCCAGTGCAAAATTCAGTTTTTACTAAATATATCTTAAATCATTTATTTTTTTCACTTACAGCAAGAAGTGTCTGCATTTATTTATTTGTTAGGATTATTTTTGCATTTTTCGGGAATTTTTGGGTTAATATTTAGGGTTCTTCCTAACTTATTTTAAATGTATAACGAGGTCGTTTTTTTTCTTTGCAGAACACATACAGCTGGATTGTCTTCTCACAGTCCATCCGTAAGTGTTCTGTTCAGCAATGAATTTTGATACAATACATTTTGTCAGTATTAGTACCATGGATAGTAACAAGCCTGTCGTTATCCACGGTGCTGATATGAAGAAATAGATCGATAATATGTGTTTCTCCATCGGCGACTGTCCATGGTTCATATCAGCTCCATGGATAACGGTAGGCTTATTACTATCCATGGTACTGATTAGGGATGAGCTGTTCGGTTCGATCAGTTCGGAGTTCGACTCGAACATCGGCAGTTCGAAAGTTTGCAAACTTCGAACTTTTTGGCGTGTTCGGTTCGAGTTCGATTTTTTTTTTTTGAAAAAGTATATAAAATGCTTAAAAATACTAAAAAAATCTAGAAATAAAGAGACTCTTTACTGCAGAATATTATAAGCAATGGTTTATTAGATATTGAATTAAAAAATAATGTCTACGTGCAAAGATTCTCACTGCTAAATGACATGTGCTCTCAAACGCCGTAAACAACAGGTGTTAATTAGTGTTTGGAAATAACATGTGCTTTTAATTAGTCTGGTCTAATGAATTTGATACATTGTCTGTAGACTGAGGGTGTCTGGAGGTGTCTCCTGAACATGTATCAAACAACACCTGTGCTTCTGAGAAGTGTTCATTTCTCTACTAAATGTTCCTCTGATATGCTGTTAACCCCTTTTTTTATTTTAAGTTTTTTTTACTTTATACCTGGTCATGTTGGGTATCATCGAAAGGCCATGCTCAGGCCTTTTGATTTACACCCTCCATGACCCCCTAGCTGCCACAGTTCTGGAGATATCTGGAGGTCTGGAGGTATCAAATGAACCCCCTATCTCCACCAGGGGATTCCGGGCAGCTAGGGGTTCCGGGCAGCTAGGGGTTCCCCGGCTATCTGATGTCATCACGCTAACCTCACAGCATCTCTATACACAACCTCACAGCATCTCTATACACAGCCCCATCAGCATCTCTATACACAGCATCTCTATACACAACCCCATCAGCATCTCTAAACACAGCCTCACAGCATCTCTATACACAACCTCACAGCATCTCTATACACAACCCCATCAGCATCTCTATACACAGCCTCACAGCATCTCTATACACACAGCCTCACAGCATCTCTATACACAACCCCATCAGCATCTCTATACACAATCTCACAGCATCTTTATCCACAACCCCATCAGCATCTCTATACACAGCATCTCTATACACAGCCTCACAGCATCTCTATACACAACCTCACAGCATCTCTATACACAACCCCATCAGCATCTCTATACACAGAATCTCTATACACAGCCTCACAACATCTCTATACACAACCTCACAGCATCTCTATACACAACCCCATCAGCATCTCTATACACAACCTCACAGCATCTCTATACACAGCCCCATCAGCATCTCTATCCACAGCCTCACAGCATCTCTATACACAGCCTCACAGCATCTCTATACACAACCTCACAGCATCTCTATACATAGCCTCACAGCATCTCTATACACAACCTCACAGCATCTCTGTGAACCCTCAAATGAACCCCCTATCTCCACCAGGGGATTCCGGGCAGCTAGGGGTTCCCTGGCTATCTGACATCATCACGCTATGTGTGAGGACGTCAGGCAGTGAGGGGGGACCCGGGGGTGGAGCCACGATCCAAGATGGTGGCCCCCACTGGAGCTAGGCCGCACTTCGGCACCGCAAGGTGCCAAAGTGCGACCCGGTGCCTAAGGGGTTAAAGCCAGGCACCGCTTAAAAGGGAAGACTCTCCCCTTTTAAGCGGTGCCTGACTTTTTTTTGTGGGACCTCCTGATCAGGAGGGAGAGGGATCCGAACGGATCCCCCCTCCCTTCCAGGCGATCTCCCGGCATTGCGCCATACGCGTTGACATCATTTCCAGGCGACCCCCGGTAATGCCGGGAGATCACCTAGAAGGGAGGGGGGATCCGTTCGGATCCCTCTCCCTCCCGATCGGGAGGTCCCACAAAAAAATGCCAGGCACCGCTTAAAAGGGGAGAGTCCCCCCTTTTAAGCGGTGTCTGGCTTTAACCCCTTAGGCACCGGGTCACACTTCGGCCTAGCTCCGGTGGGGGCCACCATCTTGGATCGCATAGTCTGATGACATCAGATAGCCAGGGAAATCCCTAGCTGCCCGAAATCCCATGGTGGAGATAGGGGATTCATTTGAGGGTTCACAGAGATGCTGTGAGGTTGTTTATAGAGATGCTTTGAGACTGTGAATAGATATGCTGATGGGGCTGTGTATAGAGATGCTGTGAGGTTGTGTATAGAGATGCTGTGAGGCTGTGTATAGAGATGCTGTGTATAGAGATTATGATGGGGTTGTGTTTAGAGATGCTGTGAGTTTGTGTATAGAGATGCTGATGGGGTTGTGTATAGAGATGCTGTGAGGTTGTGTATAGAGATGATGTGAGGCTGTGTTTAGAGATGCTGTGTATAGAGATGCTGATGGGGTTGTGTTTAGATATGCTGTGAGGTTGTGTATAGAGATGCTGTGAGGTTGTGTTTAGAGATGCTGTGAGGCTGTGTATAGAGATGCTGTGTATAGAGATGCTGATGGGGTTGTGTATAGAGATGCTGTAAGGTTTCGTATAGAGATGCTGATGGGGTTGTGTATAGAGATACTGTGTATAGAGATGCTGATGGGGCTGTGTATAGAGATGCTGTGAGGTTGTGTATAGAGATACTGTGAGGCTGTGTTTAGAGATGCTGATGGGGTTGTGTATAGAGATGCTGTGTATAGAGATGCTGATAGGGCTGTGTATGGAGATGCTGTAAGGTTGTGTATAGAGATGCTATGAGGTTGTGTATAGAGATGCTGTGAGGCTGTGTATTGAGATGCTGATCGGGCTGTGTATAGAGATGCCTTGCGGCGCCGAAGTGCGGCTTAGCTCCGGTGGGGGCCGCCCCTGATGCTGATGGGGTTGTGTATAGAGATGCTGTGTATAGAGATGCTGATGGGGCTGTGTATAGAGATGCTGTAAGGTTACATAGTTACATAGTTATATAGGCTGAAAAAAGACATGCGTCCATCGGGTTCAGCCTCTCCCACATAACCTACTGCTGTTGATCCAAAAGAAGGCAAAAAACCCAGTCTGAAATATGCAACATACTGGGAAAAAATTCCTTCTTGACCCAGAATGGCAGTCAGATTTCTCCTTGGATCAAGAAGCTTTTACCCACATATTAAATATTATAACCCTTAATATTCTGTGTCTGCAGGTTGTGTATAGAGATGCTGTGAGATTGTGTATAGAGATGCTGTGAGGCTGTGTTTAGAGATGCTGATGGGGTTGTGTATAGAGATGCTGTTTTGGTTGTGTATAGAGATGCTGTGAGGCTGTGTATAGAGATGCTGTGTATAGAGATGCTGATGGGGCTGTGTATAGAGATGCTGTAAGGTTGTGTATAGAGATGCTGTGAGGCTGTGTATTGAGATGCTGATCGGGCTGTGTATAGAGATGCCTTGCGGCGCCGAAGTGTGGCTTAGCTCCGGTGGGGGCCGCCCCTGATGCTGATGGGGTTGTGTATAGAGATGCTGTATATAGAGATGCTGATGGGGCTGTGTATAGAGATGCTGTAAGGTCGTGTATAGAGATGCTGTGAGGCTGTGTTTAGAGATGCTGATGGGGTTGTGTATAGAGATGCTCTGAGGTTGTGTATAGAGATGCTGTGAGGCTGTGTATAGAGATGCTGTGAGGCTGTGTTTAGAGATGCCGATGGGGTTGTGTATAGAGATGCTGTGTATAGAGATGCTGATGCGGCTGTGTATAGAGATGCTGTAAGGTTGTGTATAGAGATGCTGTGAGGTTGTGTATAGAGATGCTGTGAGGCTGTGTATAGAGATGCTGATGGGGCTGTGTATAGAGATGCCTTGCGGGGCCGAAGTGCGGCCTAGCTCCGGTGGGGGCCGCCATCTTGGATGGCGGCTCCACCCCCCGGGTCCCCCCTCACTGCCTGACGTCCTCACGCATAGCGTGATGACGTCAGATAGCCGGGGAACCCCTAGCTGCCCGGAATCCCCTGGTGGAGATAGGGGGTTCATTTGAACCCCGATATCTCCAGAACCGTGGCAGCTAGGGGATCATGGAGGGTGTCAATTGAAATTCTGAGCATGACCAGGTAAAAAGTAAAAAATAAATAATAAATAAATAAAACCATGTATTTTTTTGTGTTATTTTTATTAATGCAACAATATTGTTTACATTTCAATTATAATGTGAACAATGATGCTGCACTAATGATTTTTTTTCTATGGTTTGCGTTTGCTAAAAATCCCTTAATTCACCCCACAAAATGTAACAATTCCCATTTCAAATTTTTGTACAAGCGCACCCTATAGAAAACATAACCGCAAACGCTCATGTGCTAAAATGTGTAAAAAAAAAACGCTTTACACACTGCAGATGATTAAAATTTAATTTTTATTGCATTTTTTGTCATAATATACAGGCAGGACATGACGTATACATATAAAAATGATATATTATGAATCTGCAGAGTCTGCCGGAAAGAACGATATCTAATATGTCTGGGTCATTTAATAAAATGTGGCTTGAAATCGCGTTTAAACATGATGATCGAAAGCGGTAAAAATGAGCTGAGCACACAGCAGTGAAATGCAGGGTTAAGGGGTTAAACAGCATATCAGAGGAACATTTAGTACAGAAATGAACACTTCTCAGAAGCACAGGTGTTGTTTGATACTTGTTCAGGAAACACCTCCAGACACCCTCAGTCTACAGACAATGTATCAAATTCATTAGACCAGACTAATTAAAAGCACATGTTATTTCCAAACACTAATTAACACCTGGTGTTTACGGCGTTTGAGAGCACATGTCATTTAGAGGTGAGAAACTTTGCACGTAGACATTATTTTTTAATTCAGTATCCAATAAACGTTGCTTATAATATTCTGCAGTAAAGAGTCTCTTTATTTCTAGATTTTTTTTGTATTTTTTAAGCATTTTTTAGTATTTTTTCAAATTTTTTTTTCCAACTCGAACCGAACACGTCAAAAGTTTGAAGTTCGCGAACTTGCGAACTGCCGATGTTCGAGTCGAACTCCGAACTAATCGAACCGAACAGCTCATCCCTAGTGCTCACATACAAAGCTCTCCATAACCGCGCCCCTACCTACATCTCCTCCCTTATTAGCAGGTACATCCTATTCCGACCACTTCGCTCTGCCAACGGTCTGATGCTATAAGCTTCACGTACCCGCACCCCCAACTCCCGCCTTCAAGGCTTCTCCTGAGCTCCCCCTTTCTTTGGAACTCCCTCCCCGCAACATCAGATCTACCTGTTTCTCCAGTTTTTCGAGTCGTCTCTGAAAACACATTACTTTAGAGAAGCCTATCATCTCACTCCCTAATCCCCCTCTGTTAATTTCTTACTACATCTTCCAACACAGCCCACTTGCACTCCACTACTTCAAATTCTCTATTAACCCTCACATAGTGTGCCACCCCTCTCCTTTTAGATTGTAATCTCTTGAGCAGGGTCCTCTCTCCTACTGTACTATGTGTTGAACCTGTATATTTGTTGTGCCTCCCATTGTACAGCACTGCAGAACTTGTTAGTGTTTTATAAAAACTTGTAACTGTAACTGTAACAGTTACCAAAATTTTAGCACAAGTTCTCTTTACAGTTGTGGTATTTATTTATTTGCAAAGTATTTTACCAGGAACGTTACATTGAGATTTCTCTCGTTTTCAAGTATGTCCTGGGTTCAAGAACACTGACATTTTTACAGTAGGGACAGAAATACAAAGTAATAAATGCAAGATATTAAAAACAACACAAATATACAGATTAACAGAAAATAAATGTGTAGGAAATATAGTCACTATGTTACATGTTTACAGGTGCATTCTGTATATAGTCACTATGTTACATGTTTACAGGTGCATTCTGTATATAGTCACTATGTTACATGTTTACAGGTGCATTCTGTATATAGTTACTATGTTACATGTTTACAGGTGCATTCTGTATATAGTTACTATGTTACATGTTTACGAGTGCATTCTGTATATAGTCATTATGTTACATGTTTACAGGTGCATTCTGTATATAATCACTATGTTACATGTTTACAGGTGCATTCTGTATATAGTCACTATGTTACATGTTTACAGGTACATTCTGTATATAGTCACTATGTTACATGTTTACAGGTGCATTCTGTATATAGTCACTATGTTACATGTTTACAGGTGCATTCTGTATATAGTTACTATGTTACATGTTTACAGGTGCATTCTGTATATAGTTACTATGTTATATGTTTACAGGTGCATTCTGTATATAGTCATTATGTTACATGTTTACAGGTGCATTCTGTATATAATCACTATGTTACATGTTTACAGGTGCATTCTGTATATAGTCACTATGTTACATGTTTACAGGTGCATTCTGTATATAGTCACTATGTTACATGTTTACAGGTGCATTCTGTATATAGTCACTGTGTTACATGTTTACAGGTGCATTCTATATATAGTCACTGTGTTACATGTGCATTCTGTATATAGTCACTATCAGGGTTATTCAAAGAGAATCAAAAAGTCACCTCACGTTCGGTGACTTTTCATTCTCTTCAATTCGGGCCGATTCGGCGATCCCATTTCGGCGACCCTGCGGTGTATTCAGCAAGCACCACAGGGCTGTCGAAGCGCAGGGTAAAGCTGCCGCAAACCCGACGAAAAGTCATCGCAAAAACCCAGCGAATGCACGCCGAAACCCGCAAAAACATCTGGATTAACCCGCCGAAGACGCCAGAAAAACCCGAGCAGGAGCAGATCACACACAGCGAAGCCTCCGGAAAAAGCCGACACCGCAGACGAGTGAAGTGAATAAATTAGCAAAACAGTTTGCATGAATGTTTGAAAAGTGAAACGCTGTTTGTAAAGAAACTACTAAGTGAAAATGTCTGAAGTTTACATATGATCCAATGAATGATAATAAAAAGGGCTGTTACAGAAAAAAGTAAACTTAAAAAAGAATTGGACTTTTTAAAAAAAAAATCCAGAAAAATGCATAAAATTTCCTAAAACAATCTATAAATAAAGAGACTCTTTACTGCAGAATTTTATAGTGAACAGTTTATTAGATATTGAATTAAAACGGGAATATTTTTAACATTGAAGCCTATGGGATTCTCCTGAATAAACCTGTCGAATGAAACCACCGAATGACAGGGCAATTCGGGAACCTTTCACTGCTGGTTTGAGTTCTCTGAATAGCCAAAGCAGTGCTTTTTTATGGGGAATTCACTGCCCTCGAACAGGCACCGTATGTGCAGGCAATTCACCAGGATTTGGCGAATTGCCGGCTCCTTGGATAGCCGAATGGCCAAGAAAGGTAACCGAACACTGATTTTCAGTGTTCCGTTACCTTTCTCCAGCCATTCGGATTTCTTTGAATAACCCTGTATGTTACATGTTTACAGGTGCATTCTGTATATAGTCACTATGTTACATGTTTACAGGTGCATTCTGTATATAGTCACTATGTTACATGTTTACAGGTGCATTCTGTATATAGTCACTGTGTTACATGTTTACAGGTGCATTCTGTATATAGTCACTATGTTACATGTTTACAGGTGCGATTCTGTATATAGTCACTGTTACATGTTTACAGGTGCATTCTGTATATAGTCACTATGTTACATGTTTACAGGTGCATTCTGTATATAGTCACTATGTTACATGTTTACAGGTGCATTCTGTATATAGTCACTATGTTACATGTTTACAGGTGCATTCTGTATTGAGGTATGTTAATAGATCTCTTGAGTGACTTTATACTGGGGGAAGAGTTGATGGCGTCTGGGAGGTTATTCCATAACTGCGATGCTCTGAAGGAAAATGAGGATTGAGACACTTTCTTTTTGTATTGTGGTATTGCAAGTAAGGTACTGGATCGGAGGTTATAGGATGAGGGAACTGCTGGGGGAAACAGTTTATTCAGGTAGGGTGGCAGCTTCCCAGAAAAGCTCTTAAACACCAGGGGCATTATTACAATGTTCACACTAAAACTGGGACGCTAAAATCTGCAAGCGTACATTATCCTGCTTACCGTTTCCATGTTAGCGTCAAGAATGGAGTAAGCCAAGGAGTGCTGTGCAATTTTGAATGACCGTAGATCAGGGATCTCATATTCTGGCCCCCCCAGTTGTTTCTAAACTACAACTCCCATGATTCCCTGGCCATCTGTTGCGTTCAAAAGAATTTGTGGGAATTGTAGGCCATCTGGGGGGCCAGAGTTTGCGATCCCTGCTGTAGATAGAGAGATCGATTTTAGTCAACAAAAATGTCAATGAATTTTCGTCTTAGTATTAGTCATCGTGACTTTTAGTAAAAAAAAAAAAATTAGTCGCCCAAATCTTTGACAAAAATTAAAAGTGGACGAAATTACCACTGGTTGTGTCATAATTCCATTCTTTCCTGGTGAGAGTGGGATGGTGTGTCTTTCTAAACCAGACACGTGTATAGATGTTGATACATTGTATTCCATGGACAGTAATTTTCCACGAGTACTTTCATGGAAAACCAGTGACCGAACCTCAAAGACAATTGGCTCATTGTGGATATGGCGGCTAAAGCCCGAGTTTCATCACCTTCTAGAAGTCCCCCTTGTAACTATGTGAGGAAAAACTGGAAAAACTAGAAGATCCCTACAAGAGACACATAAATAACGTCACTTCCTCCGCAGATAATCCCTAACTGTTAAAACATAGAAACATAGAAACATAGAAAATGTTGGCAGATAAGAACCTTTCGGCCCATCTAGTCTGCCCAATTACATGGATACTTTACCTGGATTTATCTTTTGTTTAGGATAGCCTTATGCCTATCCCATGCCTGCTTAAATTCAATTACTGTTTTGGCCTCTACCACTTCTACTGGAAGAGTGTTCCATGTATCCACCACCCTCTCAGTAAAATAATGCTTCCTGATGTTACTTTTAAACCTTTGCCCCTCTAATCTAAGACTATGTCCTCTTGTTTTGCTATTTTGTTTCCTTTTAAATATACTCCCTTCCTCTACCTTGTGGATTCCCTTTACGTATTTAAATGTTTCTATCATATCTCCTCTGTCTCGTCTTTTTTCCAAGCTGTACATGTTAAGATCATTAAGCCTTTCCTGGTAACTTTTCTCCTTCAAGCCGTACACCATTTTAGTAGCCCTTCTCTGAACTCTCTCTAAGATGTCTATATCCTTCTGGAGATACGGTCTCCAGTACTGCACACAGTACTCCAAGTGAGGTCTCACCAGTGCTCTGTACAGTGGCATGAGCACTTCCCTTTTCCTACTGCTAATACCTCTCCCTACATCACAAAAACATCAGAAAAAGATACTGCTCATCCAACACACAATCTTTGGTGTTTTGCCTCATTTAAAGGAAAGTCACACGTTGCCGTGTGTTTGTGTACGTGTAAAAATAACCAGTAAATTTAAAAGTTAATACAGATTACGTCCTTCCTTGTGTTTTTCACTTTCAGAGTTAGAAAATGTATCTCCGTTGAAGAAATGTACCTTAAATCATATCTGAAAGATTCTAAATTATCTCCTTCTTGTAATAACATGTTCTAAGCTTGTATCATTTCCTATCATCTATGTCTGAAGAACGCTTTAATTTGATGCAATTTTCTCTTCATTTCACTTTTTTTAGTCTGAAAGGAAGTGCATAAGTAATATAAAACTCGGGAAAGTGTAAAAATGAATTTAATATCAAGACTGCCACTCGTGGTCTATGCAGCTCCAGTGATGGAGTCACGGTGCCAGGTCACAAACTTTAGTTCAGAACTTGTTACCATTTGTTTTTCTTAATTATTTTTGATAAAACTTCTTTCATACAATCTTTAAGAGTACTGAGGATTTTACATTTTGCATAGCCTCAAAACATTAATGCCAATGAGTAAAATACCTATGCAATACCTGGCCAAAAAAGAACTCACCACCTAGCGTACAAGCCTGTTATGATCTGGGGCTGCTTCTGTTGATCAGGTCTAGGTTCAGCAACGTTATGTGCCCCAAAAAATGAGGTCATGTGAATATACTGAATGAGCAGATTTTTTCATCAATGGGTTTTTTTTCTCCCCTGATGGCACAGTGGGCATATTCCAAGATGGCAATGCCAGGATTCATCGGGCTCGGATTGTGCAAGAGTGGTTCAGGGAGCATGAGACATCATTTTCACACATTGGCTACCACACGGTCCAGAACTTAACCCCATTGAGAATCTTTGAGATAATGTGCTGGAGAAGACTTTATGTAGCTCTGCGACTCTCCCACCATCAACACAAGATCTTGGCCACAAATTAATGTGACCCTTATTAATTTAGTTGACGCCTCGGCACTTTTTCTAGCGCCATGTCTTTTTGTAAAGCAGGTGCCCAAGATTATTTGGAGTTATTTACACCAAGTAGCAATAACATGTAAGAGATATAGGATTTATAATCAGTGCATCATATAGAAGGACAATAAGGTAATATCACCATACGACAATGTATGATACCATTGCAAGCACTGTGTAACATTTAAGGCATTACTAATGATTTTTTTGTCATATTCGAGTGTGAACCACAACATCACAAATATATCGGGCGCTATTACTTTCCTAACGCTAATGTTAGCGCTCACCTGTGTGAGCGTTAATGTTAGCTCTGGTTGTCCTAGCGCGGGCGCACCATATTACAATCCAAACGCTAACAGGTTAAAAAACTCGTTAGCGATTCAGATCTTGCGCTTTTCAGCGTGAGCTTACTGTGTTTTGCGCTCCCTATGCTTAAAATGGGGAGCGCAAAGTGTTAATTAGTTTTAGGATTACAAAGTCCTAACGCTAATTACCGTCTTGCTGTGGTTAACTCGAAAGTTAAACACAGCCAGGACCTGGTGATAACGGATTCCGCTTCTGCGAAATCAGTCAGCACCAGCTGAAACTCCCCCCCAAAAAAATCACATACTCTCCTCTCATCCTGCGGCGAGAACGCCAGCTCTATTCGCCTCTTCTGGCTGCCGGGACCAGAGAGAGACTTGGGGAAAAAGACCCTCAGTCTCTCTCTGCGAATCACTACGCCAACCTGCCGGATGTCACGAGGCAAGATCCTGCAGGTCATGTGACCGGCAGCAGAAGCCTCAATGGAGTCCTATAGACTACATGGACGGGATGCTCACGGCAGCGCTTAGCGCTTAGCGCTGCCTCGAGCATCCTGAGGCTTAGCGCCGTGTTACGGTGCAGGCTGCTGGATTAGGCTAGGGTCAGCTGAACGCAGTCTGAGCGCACTCTGCGCGCATGTATAACAGACAGATACTGACGGAAGATACTGTAGACACCGCACGGTCCATTTTTCTTGACAGACGTAGAATAAAAAAGGGAATTATGGGAAACAAAATTAATATGAAAAATGAAAACAATTGGTACATGATATGAAAAGCCATTTTGTGTGTCAAGGTGCTGGACGTCGCAAATGCGCTCTGTCTGACTTAGTGTCACCACTCACAAAAACGCTACGCAGATGTGGCGCACTCTGCATGTCCGTCCTAGCGGTTTTACGTTCTTGCGCAGTTCGGCGCGCACGTACTTCATGTGTAGGTCTCTACTGCTCATGATTCTATGTTACAACGGAAGTTAAACTGTCCAACAACACGGACGTTAATCCTGCGATTGTCTGACGCCAGCCTTAACGCCTGCACCGTAATATCACGCTAAAATGTGGACGCTAAAGAGAAACCTGCAGGTGCAGGTTTTCTTCCTTAGCGTCCCTGTTATAATGCAATGAATGTAATAGTGCTCACAATTAGGGATGGGCTGGCGGTTCGATCCGAACATGAGTTTAAATCGAACATTGCCCGTTCGGCCTTTCGGCGAACATCGAACATTTCCGCGTGTTCTGCTGCGTGTTCACCGCGTGTTCACCCACAATGCACCACAATGCACTTTTCCACTGGCCTGAAACTCGTAATTGGCTACAGCCTTGCACCTGGCCACAGGTCAGGTGCAAGACAGGTGCAAGACTATGCCAATCAGGGCTCAGAGTCCTGATTGGTCAATTTTTGCCCAATCATGGCCTCACAGAGCTAAGTCCCGCAGCACACTATATAAGGCTTCCCCGCAGCCCCAGCACGTGTTTTTTGCAGGAGTGAGAGGAGATTGTTCCTTCAGTGTGTCTCACAGACGTCTATCAGATTTCTGTGAATTGTAATCTGTGTCTTCTCACTGCCAGCTATCAGGGGGGTCCCACATACTTCTAGCAGATATCTGGGAATTGTAATCTGTGTGTTGGCACTGCCAGCTGCTGCCAGGCTATCAGGCTGTATCACTGATTTATAGCATTGTTCTGCAAAATCTGTATATCTTTAATCTAATTCTAGATACCATACAATAACACAGTTTAATCAGAGTTCATCTGTTTATCTATTCAGAAGGAGAAGGAGTAGAATCTGGGTGTTGCCAGCTATCAGGCAGGCTGTATCACTGACATATAGCATTGTTCTGCAAAATCTGTATATCTTTAATCTAATTCTAGATACCATACAATAACACAGTTTAATCAGAATTTTTCGTTTTTATTCTTAAACTTCATTTCATGGAAAACTCACTGATCCTTTAAAAACGTCTTTTTTTTTAAACTTTTTGTCCTTGTTTCCTGTCCCCCAGGGCACTACCCGGACCCCATACACCTTTTATGGTAAATATCTTGCATATATGCCCTCTTGGAGGGCACTCTAAAAATCAAACGTTCGAGTTCCATTGACTTGCATTGAGTTCGGATCGTGTTTGCGTCCAAACTCGAACTTTTGAAATTGTTCGAGTTCGAATGCGAACCGAACACGGGGGTGTTCAGCTCATCCCTACTCACAATATCTTCGTATGTTTTGAAAATATCTTTTTGAGAGTCAAGAGTAATCCGTAACATCACAAATATAGAGTGCCATATCTTCATATTGTTAGGTAACTATCTGCAAGTAGGAAAAACAATTGTTGTTGAAAAAAGATAGAAAGAAAAATCAATTTATAATCAGTTTCATGGCAGGGAGGTCATAATTTAAAGCTAAAATATCTTAAAAAATGCTGAACTGCTGTTAAAATATTAACACGGCCTATTTATACTTTTACATTTATTATTGATTAATGTATCTTTGTTACAAGCCCTCTCTAATGAAATAGTTATATTTTATTATGCAAAGACAGGTTTCTAAAAGTTTTCTCCCGCGCGTAAAATTATTACCAGGAAAACTTTTAATCTCCTTTCCAATACTGTTAAAATCTCATCATCAAGTCACTAAACCGTTATAGCATTTCCACTATGCTGTTTAGTCAAAGTGAGCATCGATTCACAAATCTGCTAATATAGAGTGCGTAGTGTATATTACCGTGATAATAATAATAATAATAAAGCGCCGAATCCCAAGAAATAAAAACTGGAATGTCGCAATGTTAAAGCAGTTTCACACATAAGAGGTTATTCGCAACCTCCGAACTGGCCCTGAATTGCTGTCAGGATCACCACGCTCTGACCCCTGTCACTCACGCTACCCTGCACCATGAACAATGCACGTTCCTGAAACCTTCTGTATGTTCCCGGCATCCTAGCCCTAGTTCCACACCTGCCCTTCATCATCCCTGATCAGCCCTGCATATAAGGGAGTCCTGCCCCCTACCCAGCACTTCCACATTGAAGTTCGTGACTGCATTCCTGTTTCAACTGAGCTCCCTGATACCTCTCGCCATTCGATTGATTTCGCTGCCAAAGACTCCAAGGACCTTCTGTTCCCTATCTGGACTTTCATTGCCTTCACAAACCGGTACCCTCCATCCTGCTCCCCCTCTGCCCCCCATCTAAGACTCCCTGTGTACCAGACCCCTTGCTGAACCCTGACGATCCTTTTGCCAATACCTCGCCTGTTTCCATGTTACAGTGTTTGTTTTCAATAAACACTCTTGGTTATTCAGAATCTGCTCCATCACTGCATCCTGGGCTCACAACCTCAACCTGCTACACCACCCGCAGTCTACACGTGACAGAATGTGGAAGTCAAGACCCTGTGAGCCCGCAGTGATATACACCATGCTGGAACATTTAAAAGATGCCTTTCTAAAGACCCAGCAGTATCTGGACTCTCTGCTTGATTACACGCAGCAAAACCCAAGGGGCACCTCAACTAAGGTGCGCGTTCCTGCTACAGAGGGAGCCAGAGGACCACTGACCCCAGAAGAAAAGGCAAGGAGGAGGGCGCTAGACCTCTGCTTCTACTGCGGGGACCCCTTGCATCAGATCTCGGCCTGCCCGATGCGCCCACCTAAGCCAGGTACAAAATGTTTCCATGCTCCTGTAAAGCCTATTTGTACCAAGCCTGCACCTGTCAAAACCACAAGGTTGATGGTTAAACCAGTGCCCACCCAGCCAAAAATAACTGCACCCACTAACAAGCCCATAAAGCCTTCGTTGGGGAAGTCGGTGCCTGCCCTGCAGAAAAAGGCTTCATCCGCTATCAAGCAAAAAAAGCAAGCACCCAAAGAAAAACCCCTATCTCAGCCTACTCCCAGAAGAAGCCTGGTAATCAAGCCTCCTGCACCTAAGCGTGCCCCTGCTTCCAGGAAACCTGAGCCAAGAGCTATCAGATTCTCTGCACGCAGAGACCAGGTTACTCAGGAGGCTTCTTCTGAGGGGTCAGACCAGGAAACCCCTATGGAGTGCACTGAACCGGAGTCGGACCCTGAAGTGCCCATGGAGCAGGAATCCATAGACGCCGAGCCAGCCGTACCAATGGATATCGAGCCTAGCCAACACCTCATGGTTGGTGTTGCCAGAACCCAGCCCGCTACCTCCATGCTGTACATATGGCTCAAATGGGACTGTCGTTCGTAAAGAGGACCTGGAGGTCTTCGAACTGGCCCTGAGACTTCGGGAAGCCGCTCCCCTTGGGCACACAGTGCCACCTTCACCACGTCCTTCTGATGAATCGGAGTCAGAAGAGGAAGACGCCGATGCTGGTTTGGACCTGCCCAGACAGACTGCACGCCGCACCCAGGGACCCCCAGGTCAGCATAAGGGGTATATTGGTGTCGCAGGATCTGTCTGTCGCCTGGCTGGAATGATTCACAGTACCGCTGTACCCCGCTACTTACTGGAGACAGACTACAATCCCTTCAGTGGCTCCTCTGGTGAATCAGACCTTGAAGGGGAATCAAGCGAGAATTGCCCCTCCATAAGCCCGGCTACCTATCTGTGCCATGCAGTGGCCAACTTCAGAACTCCAGCTCCTAAGACCATCTCGAGAGCACCATGCCAGAGATCTGCCTTCCTTGGTGCCCTCTTCTCCATGACACCCACCGTTCGGTTGTCTGTGAAACCAAAACCCCAAGAGCTGGAGACGCACCCATGCCTCCTGGAATTCGAGGTTGAACAAAAGTCAAAAGTTACTGCCCTGCATCCTGCAGGATCTACAGAACTCGCTGACCTGCAACCCGCAGGGGTCCAAGAGTCGTGCTGTACCGAGGTCGCTGCCAAGCATCCAGCAGGATCTCCTGAGGTCGCTGCCAAGCATCCAGCAGGATCTCCTGAGGTCGCTGCCAAGCATCCAGCAGGATCTCCTGAGGTCGCTGCCAAGCATCCAGCAGGATCTCCTGAGGTCGCTGCCAAGCATCCAGCAGGATCTCCTGAGGTCGCTGCCAAGCATCCAGCAGGATCTCCTGAGGTCGCTGCCAAGCATCCAGCAGGATCTCCTGAGGTCGCTGCCAAGCATCCAGCAGGATCTCCTGAGGTCGCTGCCAAGCATCCAGCAGGATCTCCTGAGGTCGCTGCCAAGCATCCAGCAGGATCTCCTGAGGTCGCTGCCAAGCATCCAGCAGGATCTCCTGAGGTCGCTGCCAAGCATCCAGCAGGATCTCCTGAGGTCGCTGCCAAGCATCCAGCAGGATCTCCTGAGGTCGCTGCCCTGCAACCCGCAGAATCTCCAGTGGTCAACTCCGTTGTCGCCACCCTGGCCAATCAGGTCAGTGACCTAGCCAAACGTCTGGAGTACTTCAAGACTGGCTATGCCCTCCTACGTGCGCAAGTTCAGGACCTCCAGACCCCCACCTATGTTCCACCTTCTGACCCAGTCATGGATGCCTCCAGCCTAGAACCCTGGATGGAAAAATGCCCAAGGTCTGATAACCTTCTGGAGACAGACTGGGAGACCGTGGACGATGAGGATTATCTGCCCTCAGTAGAGGAGTGGTACGGCCTAGGACTACCCAGTCAAGGTGGGGCATACCTGGGTGCCACCATCTCCGCACCGGCAGTCACCTCAGCTACCCCTCCGTGTGACTTTTTTGTACCCAGGAAGACCTCCTTAATGGCTAAGGTGCGGTCTCCTGTTGCCCACACTCGCAGGATCAAGTCATCCCCTCCCCGTTTTTTGACATCTAGTTTTTCTCCCGCTGTCTCCCTTCAAGAGCCGTGCTGTACCGAGGTCCAGGCTCAGACTGCTGCCCTGCACATCGCAGATTCTCCAGCCGCTGCTGCCCTGCACATCGCAGATTCTCCAGCCGCTGCTGCCCTGCACGTCGCAGATTCTCCAGCCGCTGCTGCCCTGCACGTCGCAGATTCTCCAGCCGCTGCTGCCCTGCACGTCGCAGATTCTCCAGCCGCCGCTGCCCTGCACGTTGCAGATTCTCCAGCCGCCGCTGCCCTGCACGTTGCAGATTCTCCAGCCGCCGCTGCCCTGCACGTTGCAGATTCTCCAGCCGCCGCTGCCCTGCACGTTGCAGATTCTCCAGCCGTCGCTGCCCTGCACGTCGCAGATTCTCCAGCCGTCGCTGCCCTGCACGTCGCAGATTCTCCAGCCGTCGCTGCCCTGCACGTCGCAGATTCTCCAGCCGTCGCTGCCCTGCACGTCGCAGATTCTCCAGCCGTCGCTGCCCTGCACGTCGCAGATTCTCCAGCCGTCGCTGCCCTGCACGTCGCAGATTCTCCAGCCGTCGCTGCCCTGCACGTCGCAGATTCTCCAGCCGTCGCTGCCCTGCACGTCGCAGATTCTCCAGCCGTCGCTGCCCTGCACGTCGCAGATTCTCCAGCCGTCGCTGCCCTGCACGTCGCAGATTCTCCAGCCGTCGCTGCCCTGCAACCTGCGGGATCTTCTATTGTCGCTGCCCTGCATCCTGCAGGCTCTCCTGAGCTGTCATCGCCACGGGGCCGTCGTCGTCGCCGTAAGGCCAAGTCGCTCAACGCCGCCGCAGAGCCGTGCAGTGCCAAGGAAGTCGCCGCCGCAGAGCCTTGCAGTGCCAAGAAGGTCGCCGCCGCAGAGCCGTGCAGAGCCAAGGAAGTCGCCAAGGGCGCTGCCCCTCCGCACCTCGCCAAGGGCGCTGCCCCATCGCTCCTCGCCAAGGGTGCTGCCCCTCCACCCTCGCCAAGGGCGCTGCCCCTCCACACCTCGCCAAGGGCGCTGCCCCTCCGCACCTCGCCAAGGGCGCTGCCCCACCGTGCCCATGTTCAGACGACATTTTCTGTTATGGCGATTGACCCTGCTGAACACCGGACGCCAAGAAGAACCCCACTTTTTTCCTTGACCACGGAAGGGGTTTGTGAAAACCATGGACCTTCCAGCCCACGAGCGGGCTTTAGCCGTCCGGGGGTCGGCTCTTAAGGGGGGAGTAATGTCAGGATCACCACGCTCTGACCCCTGTCACTCACGCTACCCTGCACCATGAACAATGCACGTTCCTGAAACCTTCTGTATGTTCCCGGCATCCTAGCCCTAGTTCCACACCTGCCCTTCATCATCCCTGATCAGCCCTGCATATAAGGGAGTCCTGCCCCCTACCCAGCACTTCCACATTGAAGTTCGTGACTGCATTCCTGTTTCAACTGAGCTCCCTGATACCTCTCGCCATTCGATTGATTTCGCTGCCAAAGACTCCAAGGACCTTCTGTTCCCTATCTGGACTTTCATTGCCTTCACAAACCGGTACCCTCCATCCTGCTCCCCCTCTGCCCCCCATCTAAGACTCCCCGTGTACCAGACCCCTTGCTGAACCCTGACGATCCTTTTGCCAATACCTCGCCTGTTTCCATGTTACAGTGTTTGTTTTCAATAAACACTCTTGGTTATTCAGAATCTGCTCCATCACTGCATCCTGGGCTCACAACCTCAACCTGCTACACCACCCGCAGTCTACACGTGACAATTGCACTGGATGGTCAGGGCCTGTGCTAGACTATTTTGTGCCCTAGGCCACAAAGACCAGCTACTTACGCCTCCACTGAACGTGCCCGGGATCGGTCTGTGCCAGTTTCTTTCTTTCTTCTGTACCTCTTTCTTTTGCCTTTTCTTTCACCTGCCTCTTTCTTTCATCTGCCTCTTTCTTTTCTTTCGTCTACCTCTTTTCTTATCTGCCTCTTTCTTTTATATCATCTGCCTCTTTCTATTCTTTTATCTGCCTCTTTCTTTTCTTTCGTCTACCTCTTTTACCTCTGCCTCTTTCTTTTATATCATCTGCCTCTTTCTTTTATATCATCTGCCTCTTTCTTTTATATCATCTGCCTCTTTCTATCATCTGCCTCTTTTACCTCTGCCTCTTTATTTTATATCATCTGCCTCTTTCTATCATCTGCCTCTTTTACATCTGCCTCTTTTACATCTGCCTCTTTTACATCTGCCTCTTTTACATCTGCCTCTTTTACATCTGCCTCTTTTACATCTGCCTCTTTCTATCATCTGCTTCTTTATTTTATATCATCTGCCTCTTTCTATCATCTGCCTCTTTTACCTCTGCCTCTTTATTTTATATCATCTGCCTCTTTCTATCATCTGCCTCTTTTACATCTGCCTCTTTTACATCTGCCTCTTTTACATCTGCCTCTTTTACATCTGCCTCTTTTACATCTGCCTCTTTCTATCATCTGCTTCTTTATTTTATATCATCTGCCTCTTTCTTTTCTTTTGTCTACCTCTTTTACCTCTGCCTCTTTCTTTTATATCATCTGCCTCTTTCTTTTATATCATCTGCCTCTTTCTTTTATATCATCTGCCTCTTTCTTTTATATCATCTGCCTCTTTCTTTTATATCATCTGCCTCTTTCTTTTATATCATCTGCCTCTTTCTTTTATATCATCTGCCTCTTTCTTTTATATCATCTGCCTCTTTCTTTTATATCATCTGCCTCTTTCTTTTATATCATATGCCTCTTTCTTTTATTTTATCTACCCTCTTTCTTTTCTTTTGCCTACTTCTTTTACCTCTGCCTCTTTTATATCATCTGCCTCTTTTATATCATCTGCCTCTTTTATATCATCTGCCTCTTTTATATCATCTGCCTCTTTTATATCATCTGCCTCTTTCTTTTATATCATCTGCCTCTTTCTTTTATATCATCTGCCTCTTTCTTTCTATTATTTTATCTACCCTCTTTCTTTTCTTTTGCCTACTTCTTTTACCTCTGCCTCTTTTATATCATCTGCCTCTTTCTTTTATATCATCTGCCTCTTTTATATCATCTGCCTCTTTCTTTTATATCATCTGCCTCTTTCTTTTATATCATCTGCCTCTTTCTTTTATATCATCTGCCTCTTTCTTTTATATCATCTGCCTCTTTCTTTTATATCATCTGCCTCTTTCTTTTATATCATCTGCCTCTTTCTTTTATATCATATGCCTCTTTCTTTTATATCATCTGCCTCTTTCTATTATTTTATCTACCCTCTTTCTTTTCTTTTGCCTACTTCTTTTACCTCTGCCTCTTTTATATCATCTGCCTCTTTCTTTTATATCATCTGAGTCTTTCTTTCATCTGCCTCTTTTTTTCTCCTTTCTTTCCTGCCTTTCCTTTCTTTTGTGCCTTTTCTTTTTTCCGTGCGTTTCTTTTTACTTTCTTTCTTCTGTGCCTTTCTTTCATCTGTCTCTTCTGGCGCCGGCACGTCATCTGGTGTCATCTGCGCGCCACCATAAGATGCCCACCTTCTGCGCCGCTAGTGGGGTTCTGCTTTGCGAACCATTACTGCCGGCTACACAAGCAAACAATGAGGAAGGGGTACAATAATTGAACCCAGGTTGGGGCCAACTGTGCCCCCAGGTGGCAGTGAACCCTAGGAGGTTGTCTAGCTTGCCTAGTAGAAGCAATGGCCCTGCGGACGGTGAATTTCACTGTTCGGTGCAATTTCAGGCTATTTCATCTATTCACTAAGCTGTTAATTCTCCAAATAAAGGCGATGCAATTCTCCAGAGTACGGCATACATCGAAATTGCCCCATAGAAGACTATCGTTTTATCTATTCACAGAACGCCGAACTGCACAAAAATCCTGGCAAAAATGCCCTGATTTTCGATGTTTCAATTCGACAGGTTTTCACAGGCGAATCCAGGAGGATTCAAAGTAAAAAATATTATCATTTTTATTTTGTTCTTAAAGACCCTTTATTGTTTTCATCTTCAGTATAAACTGTATTTATTTATTTTTTTGAACACTTTTTTGTAATTTTTTGAATTTTTTAGAGTAATTGTTTTTTCTTTTCTTTTTAAATAAATAATTTTTATTTTGTAACAGCGACAGACCTTTTTCTAATATTTTTTAAAATGCTTTTTTATTATTCGGACGCATTTTATTGATTTATACTCCTATTAGTAAAACAGCAGCCCTTTTCTTTTTTTTGCAGCTCGGCAAATTTCGCCAATGTTAATTTAGTGCAATTCGCCAGTTATCAGGGCAGTTTGCCGATTTTTGCCGACGACTGATAACAGCTGCGGCGACTCCAATTTCAGGAAAATACAGTGAACAATCGCTAAATAGCGAATTCACTGTATTTTCGGAAAAATGAGCCTAACGCCAAGCAACAAAATTGAAACCCAATCTCCTGCTTTGTGAATAGACCCTATAGAGAAAGCAACATACCGTATCTATGAAGAAAGCTTGAGGAAGTACTGATTATCCCCTTCACTACTATGGTTGAGTATACTCCATGTTCAAGAGCTCCTGCAGGAATTCAACATCGAGTAAACTCGATCTGAAAAAAAAATTTGTTTATGAATTTGCACATAAAATAAAAACGTTTTTTTCTCTTTTTTAAAAAAAAGTGGGGCTGACTGCTAGTGTTGTGTTGCCCCTCCCAAGAGTGATAGAAGTTGCGCATGCATTAATATCCTGTGTGTTGGTTCTTGTAAGACATAAGTCAACGGGATAGCTCTGTTTCTGTATATACAAGTTTATACCAGTCACAATATGCATGTATTGATACAGATTGCAGGATTATTATCAGTGGGTAACTTGAACTCAGCTATCTATTAATTCTTTCTTTCACACAATTGTGTTATCTGTCTTCTAAACAGCAGCTTACATAGGTAAAGTACCAATAGATGATTAAATAACACAAAAACAGAGACTACACACAATATGTAATTACCGTCCTCTTCATTATCATCAGAAACAACAGCGAAACTGTTTAAATTTAAATGGAGCAGAAAACAAATCTTACGTTTCTGATGTGATAATGCTAATCCTGGATTTGCATCAATTTCTAAGAAATTATAAAAAAAAAAATCAAGATTTTATCACAAGCTAGAGTTTTGTAATGGGAAAAATAAAAAACATTCGTCTTGCCTTTATGTTGCAAACAAAAGGAAAAACTGAGCTTTTAAATTAACCTTGAGGAAATAATGCAGCTTCAAAAATGAAAATTAGAGAGCTTTATTAATCCTTTCATTGCCAGGTGGTTTCCAGAAAACCAATGGAAAGAACAGGATTTTTGGAGTTTTTTAATAAAATCCTTCGAGCACTATCATGTGGTTGTAGCTAAAACTCTCTGGAACGCTCTCCCTCGTACTGTCAGACTTTCCCCTAACTTCTCTTCCTTCAAACGCTCCCTTAAAACATTCCTATTTAGGGAAGCCTACCACCCAACTCACTGACGCAATCATCAATCACTCTCACCTTACAGTCTTCTCCTCCTGTTCCAACCCCAACCCTCCCAGATTGTGAGTTCCTACGGGAATAGGGCCCTCATCTCCTCCTGTACTGTTTGTCAAATGTTGTTCAATGTATTGTAACCCTGTCTATACTGTGCTTATTGTACAGCGCTGCGGAATATGCTGGCGCTTTATAAATAAAGAATAATAATAATAATAATAAATAAGGGGAAAAATTAGCGATCTCTAATTTCCCCTTTGCGTCCTGGTTTCTCCAGCGGATTACAGGGCCGGCGCTGAGTCCAGCAGCCTGTCCCATAGCGCCTGCTAGGCTTGTGGATGCTCGGGGCAGCGCTAGAGTCCAGTCCTGAGCATCCCCTCCATGGAGTCTACGTAGGACTCCATGGAGGCTTCTGCTGCTGGGACACATGACTGGCAGCATCTCACCTCTCGCGAGATCCTGCTGGTCGTCAGAGTAAACGTGGAGGGAGACTGGGGATTTTTTCACCCAGTGTCCCTCTGCTCCCTGTGGTCACAAGCGGAGGATCTGGCCGACGTTCTCGCTGCATGATGAGAGGTGAGTATTTTTTTTTGCGGGGCTTTTCAGCTAGTGATCACTGATTCTGCAGCAGTGGAATCAGTTAGCTGCAGCTGGTGGTAACTTTTATGTTAGCGATAGCTCTTAGTAACTAGCGTTAGGACTTTGTGATCCTAACGCTAGTTAATCTCTTCTTACACTTTGCGCTCCCCAAGTTAAGTACAGGGAGCGTTAAGTACAGTAAGCTTGCGGTATGAACTGCGAATACTGATTCGCTAACAGTTAGCGAATCGGAGGTGATCTGTGTGGAGCTCTATCACCTCCTTTAAGATAGCGCTAACCTGAGCACTAGCGTTAGCTTGAAGGTGGTGATAGAGCCCTTTAAACTGTATCTTAACTCCACAACAACACACATACAGGGTTATTCAGAGAAAGATGAAAACCAGGAGAACTGGCAGGAGAAGAGAACAATCTAGATAAAATAACTCATTTGGAAAGTGAGATAAATGGGAGAATTTTTCTGGTTTGGGTATTTTGACCTGGATTTTTCACTTTTTCAGTCATTCTCCTGAGTTTCACCTTTCTTTGAATAGACCTGATAGACACATTCACACACAAACATTTACTCATACATACACAAGCACACACACACACACACACACAAACACACATACACACAAGTACATACTGTGACAGTGTGATTAGGGGCAGTGTGGTAGACCATAGGTTCATCAGCAGGCTGATGGTGGACTCACTTTTTCCCCTATAGGGTTAAATAACAGCCAATGCCTAATAAAGTCTGCCTTTATAGGATAGTTGGTTCGCTCTGAGAGGGCAGTCTATGCGCTGGCTACAGCAGGGAAGAAAGAAAAAACCCTGAAGACAAAAGGGACGTACTTTTAATTTTCGTTCCATGTGTTGGCAAGCAGCTTAGCTGCCCAATATTTCTGTCAGGACATCCTGCATGTTTAGCTAGACTCTACATGAAGAAGAAGGCATTTGTTTTATATTTGTTTATTTACTGTTTATGCTGTACCCTGAGAATTTTATGACATGGCACAATGAAGGAAAGAGGAAGCACTGACCCTTGCGTCCAGTGGCTATATCACAATACAAACATACATACACAAACACACACAAATGCATACACACGTACATACACACTCACATAAACAAACAAACACACGTAAATACAAGTACTGTTATATAGCCACTGGACACAGAGATCAGTACTTCTGCTTCTCTTTATTGTGCAGCCATTGCAGGGTACATGATAAACAGAAAAATAAACACATCCAAAACAAATGCCTACTCCTTGATGAGGAGGCTAACTAAACATTTCAGAATACTGAAATGCTGGGCGGCTAAGCCGCTTACCAATCTGTTAAAAACAAAATATAATATGTATTCCTTCTGGGCTCAGGTTTATGCTTCCTTTCCTTCTGCACCATGCATCAAGACTGCCTTCTCAGAGGGAACCACATCTCCTATAAAAGGGCAGGACAGTCCTAATTAGGCAATGGCTGTTGGTTAACCCTATAGGGGAAAAAGGAGTACTCCATCCGCCTGCTGATGAACCTGTGGTCTACCACACAACCACAAAGCACACTGCACAGTACATACACACATACATATACTAACACACTCATGTTCATACAAAAATACACAAATACACGCTCATACATACAAACACACATATAAACACCTACACACAGACATACATACCCAAACAGACACGTAAATACAAGCACATAAAACACATACACACACAAACATACATAGACAAACACACATACATACATACACATGTACATACAAATACATACACAAATACATGAACATATATATATATATTTATACTGTATATACATACACAATCACACATACATGCATGCGTACACAAGAACACACACACACACAAACATACAAAAGCACAAACACACATACATACATACATATACAATCACACATACCTACACAATCACACATACATACATTCACGTATACACATACAATCACACTCACGTACATACGCACACACTATAGTCAATCCTGGTAGTGAAGAGTTTATCAGATTAGTGTTATTGAACATTCATGTTGTTTTGGTCTGTAAGGTAATGGTGCATTTACCCTCAGGTTAACCTCAGCAGATATAACTTTTGTGACGTAGTGTTTTTAAACATCTTGTTACAACTGACAGCGTGAAACGCCATTTCCATGCAAAAATCAATCGTAAAGAACAGATTAAGGAGATTATGGAATCACGATGTTCTACGGTTGCAAAACGATCACTTAAATTTAAGGCAAAATAGAAACGCTCACAGCCTCGGTTTGTTCTCAATATCCTAGCCGTGTTTATTTGTGCACCCACTGCTTGCCGTAGTTTTGGGATAACTAAAAGAAGGATAAAAAATTGAGTGACAGTGTAATAATAGGATCACATTCTTACTTAATCTCATCTTAATTAGACTTTTCAGATACTGACAACTTGAATACCATTCTTATGAAATGCAAAATGTTTTTGCTTTTGATTGTAAATTCGGTGATAAAGTCATCACAACAATTCGAGATGCGTTATGGATGCTATAAGGAAGGAATTAGAATTTGCATATGCTTCTTTTAATCAACCTTAAATCACGACTCCTGTCATTGAGCTCCAATTGATTTTCAGAGTATTTTATTCTCTTTGTTCAGTCTATCGGGGTTCTGAGGAGTAATATGCACACCACAATGCATTTGTAACACCCTTATTAATCCCATCGAGCTTGTCCCAGCAATCCTAGTTTCTGAAACGACTTTGTTTTCCTTTCTTTAAATAAGAGCTTGTGACTGTCAAACAAAGGGTTGGCGAATCACATTTCCCGGCTCTCAAGCCAAACTATACCAGTGAGCAGCTCAAATGACAGGCATTTGCAAGCGCTTGCAGATTCTTTCTAGAAAAACTTGCAACTGCACACAGCCGTATCAAACTAAGGGTTGGTGAATCACATTTCCTGCCTCTTTTAAGCCAAATTAGAACAATGAGCAGTTCGAAGGACAGGCATTTAAAAGTACTTTCTGGGCCTTTCTAGAAGAATTTGCAACTGCACTTAGCCTTGTCAAACAAAGGGTTGGTGAATCACACTTTCTGCCTCCTTTAATCCAAATTAGAGCAATGAGCAGTTCAAAGGACAGGCATTTAAAAGTTCTTGCTTGGCCTTTCAGGAAAAAATTTGCAACTGCACACAGCCTTGTCAAACAAAGGGTTGGCGAATCGAACTTCCTGGCTTTCAAGCCAAAATAATCCAACGAGCAGTTGAAATGACAAGCAACTAAAAGTGATTGTGAGGCCTTTCTAGCACACCCCATTGTATATAGATCTATTATTATGTTTCTATCTGACACTATATTTGTTTTTTCTATGTTCTTTTTGTGGTTGCCTGTCAGAACAGGCCTTGGTGTTTTCTTTGCATTAATAGAACGGGCACAACTAACAATAATATTTTTCATTATAGGTCTGCACCACTTTTGTATTTACTTTTTATATTATGTATGCTTATGGTGGTGAATAATATGACATGTTTCGGATGTGTCTAAATATTTTTGAGATTTGCTTGGTATATGGGGAATACTAGCTAAATCATGGCTCAGCAACCTTGCCCCTTCAGATGTTTTGGAACTACTTCTTCCTTGATGCTCAGTTACTCTTTAGGCTAGCACAGCTTCATGGGAAATATAGTGAGAAAAAGAGTGGTTTGTCAGGGTCCTGAGATTGAGCAACGGCACTAGTGGTCTGCTCTACGGTGGGGCTCACTCAGGTCTCACAAGGTTTTAACTTGATTGTGCCGTTACAGGGACAACTGCTTCATTTGCAAATCAGACTGCTACACCCAGAAAGGGTGGCCAGTAGTGAATGCCAAGGAAGTCATCCCTGCACGAGAGGTGCAGCAACCCCCTACGATCATTTCGGCCATGTTAGGCCAGGTCAGGAGGGTATAACCAACACCCTCTAGGCAAATTAAGCAAGGGGTCCAAGTCTGGATTACCCTGTAGACTTAAAGTGAGAAACAGAGAGGTTTGTGAGGGTCCTGAGAACAAGCAACGGCACTAGTGGCCTGCTCTACAGTGGGGCCTGTTCAGGTCTAAAAAGGTTTTAGCTTGATTGTGCAATTACAGGGACAACTGCTCCATATGCAAATCAGACGCTATCACCCAGAAAGGATGGATATTACTGAAATGCCAAGGACGTCATCCCTGCACTAGAGGTGCAGCAAACCCCGATGATCGTTTTGGCCTTGTTAGGCCTCATCACGAGGGTAGAGCTAACACCCCTCTAGGTACCTCTTGAGCAGGGATAACGTCCTTGGCATTTCAGTACTGGCGGTTATACCCTCCTGACGTGGCCTAACATGGCTGAAATGATCGTTGGGGTTGCTGCACCTCTCGTGCAGGGATGACTTCCTTGGCATTCACTACTGGCCACCCTTTCTGGGTGTAGCAGTCTGTAGCAGGTCTAACAAGGTCTTAGCTTGATTGTGCAATTACAGGGACAACTGCTCCATATGCAAATCAGACGCTATCACCCAGAAAGGGTGGTTAGTACTGAAATGCCAAGGACGTTATCCCTGCTCAAGAGGTGCCTAGAGGGGTGGTAGCTCTACCCTCCTGATGAGGCCTAACAAGGCCAAAACGATCATCAGGGTTTGCTGCACCTCTAGTGCATGGATGACGTCCTTGGCATTTCAGTACTGGCCGCCCTTTCTGGGTGAAGCAGTCTGATTTGCATATGGAGCAGTTGTCCCTGTAATGGCACAATCGAGCTAAAACCTTGTGAGACCTGAGCGGGCACCAACCATAGAGCAGGTCACTAGTGCCGTTGCTCGTTCTCAGGACTCTCACAAACCTCTATTTTTCTCACTCATGGGAAATATAGATCAAAAACATCTGTAGGGCCAAGGATGCTGACCCCTGCACTAAATGGACACATGTGTAAGACATTGTAACTTCTTGTGCCCCTGTAAAATATAGGGGATCAAGGGTATAGAACAACACATAGATTAACAAGGCTGATGTGATATGATTGGGGGACAATCTTCCTGTCAGAACTAACAATTTATGATCAATTTAATATACTTTTTATTGTGAGGTATGCCTGTAATTGTTAGGTGTATTGTCCAAGGACACTTGCTGTTGGGGTGTTTTGACTGGGATCCGACACTAATTTACCAAGGTCATAAACTAGAGACATGGCATTGACGTTGAACATGTTTCTCCATGGTTGTTGAGCAGGGAAATTACCACTGCAATACACAGCTGGTATTGTGAGGTAGGCAAGCATGTATCGTCATTAGCTGTCTTGCTCAAAAGGTGCTCTGACCGGGTTTCCAACCTGCTTCTCCGTGGTGGTACAGTGGTGTTTACCTCTACACCAGCCAGAAACAATAGCTCATGTACAACTGCCATATTTTTTGTATAGTTCTCATTTTGTTCATGCAGTACATTGACTAACTCTAGCAATGAGAGAAATCGGAATTCTTAAGTGTGTAAAAAGTAATCACCTGATAAATATGTGTGTTGTGTTATTGTGTGTGCGTGTTTCTTATATGTTGGGTATCTTCAAACATTTAGGACCCTATTCAATAGTTGACGGTAAAATGGAGATGGTAAACACTTGCAGATTTTTCTTAAAATCGAAATTTTTCTGTCCGTATTCCAGAGTTTGTGCTGAACAAAGCGCAATGCTGCCAGATACCGGCAGCTAACAAGGCACGGCCGTGGATATTGGCTTATGGAGTCCAAAGGACGCCATCGAGAACTGCGCATCCCAGCTGGGAGCTCTGTGTGAGCTCACCAGCGCCACAGAGAATTCACACTGGGAGACTAGGAAATATTTGTTCCCAGCCTCACTCTGCTCATAACGAGAGGGAGCGTCGGTTTGTGCCACTGCAGGATGAGAGGTAAGTGTGGGGGGTTTAGAATGTTTTATGTTGCAAATATAAAATTACTTAATACCAACTTCAAGGAGACGTTATTTCACTGTGAAATACTGCCTCCCGGGTTGAAGAACATGCTACCAAGCGAAGGAGAAAATGAACACCTCCTATATTAAGTATAGGAGATATTAATTTACAGTAAAAACGTGCAGGGAATCAACATATTCGAGACGCAAGCTCAGTTTATGGCAAGAATGGAATTGTCAGATCCGCCGGCCCTCTGGCGTCGGAAGTGGCCACGTCCCTGACCAGCCGGCGCTCTGGCCCAGGGTGCAGGGACACAGCTACGAAGATAACAGGTTGGGTTCCTGGCACATGGACAGCCCGGCTCACCTCCTCGGCGTGGCTTCAGTCCCCAGGATGGTTGGATGCTGGCTTTCCCGCTGCTGGCCGTGGACATCAATCGGAGCTCCAGACTGCTGGGCCTGACTAGGCTGCAAACCAAAAATGCGTGGGCATGCAGGGCCACGTCTATATGGCGGCCGAGGTCACAGCACACGTCAATGACGTCATTGGCTGTCCAGCATGCAGGAGGGGCTACCAGATATAAAAGGAAACTGGCCCATTTGCACCTTGCATCAGTATTGTGAAGCAGTTCCCAGTTTCTTCTCCAAGCTACTTCGTTTTCCAAGTATTCCTGTGTACCGACCTGGCCTGTGACGTCCAACCTCTTTTACTTCTCCTATCCTGACCTTGGCTTGCCATCTGACTCTCCAATTCTTGACCAGTGCTTCTGCATCATCTCCTGGGTTCCTTCCGGTTCCCGACCCGGGACACCTGACAGGAACAGCTTTTCCCCTCGATAAGATAACTACAGGCCACGCTAACGACAATTATGGAATAGGTTCCTTAGTTTGCCAAGATCATTAGCAGGGTTATTCAGAGAGCGTGAAACGCAGGAGAATGACTAGAGAATGACTAGAAAATGAAAAATTCTAGGTCAAAATAGCCAAACCAGAAAAATTCTTCCTTTCATCTCACTTTCCAAATCAGCTATTTTGACCTAGAATTTTTCATTCTCCAGTCATTCTCCTGCTTTTCACCGCTCTCTGAATAACCCTGTTAGTCTCAGAAGAACCTGTAAGAAGTGGTTCATCAATTTAACAAATATATTTGAATAAATATGGAATATATAAATATAATCTACTTATAAATGTTTGTCTGCAAATTTTTATATGTTTGTTATATTTTTTAAGAATGACCATGAGTTACAAAACACAGCTACTCATGTCTTCTGAAACATCGTACAGAAATACCCCCCCGAAATCACATTAAATATCATCATCTCTGTATGTTACCGCACTAAATAGAAGTCTTGTGTTGATCGTTGACGCGTAATGGATGAGCGTGTTCTATACCTTCTGTTGCCCTTGTATTGCTAAATAAACTTTTAATCCTAATGATTCGCTAAAATATCACATTTGTCAAAAAGAATGCATTATTTTAAACAGATGGCTGCGAGATTTAATATAACAGGCTGTGATTTCCTGGAACATTTACACTACGTGCAAATACGCAGAAGGCATCTGTGAAATGAGTTGTAGAGCTCCTCCAGGACCCAGAGCAGAAATGCGAATTTCACAAAAAATACCACATCATTATGAACTTGCGCTTCATTTTTTAAAAATAAGGTCACTAACTTGCTAAAATATAATGTTCTGTTGCTTTTGTTACGTAAAAGCTTTCACATTTTTACAATTGCTTCGCGTAGCAAAATGCTAACAAGTATCGAAGAGGTTTGAGATCAAATCACATACAGTTAAATGCAGCTCTAAAATATCTTAAACTTTATCTATCTATCCATTTCTCTCAATATCTATCTATCTATCTATCTATCTATCTATCTATCTATCTATCTATCTATCTATCTATCTATCTATCTATCTATCTATCCATAACTATCTCTATCTATATTTCTATCTATCCATATCCATCTATCCATATCTATCTATCTATCTATCTATCTATCTATCTATCTATCTATCTATCTATCTATCTATCTATCTATCTATCTATCTATCTATCTATCTATCTACAGGGGGAGGGTTGCACTTGCAACATATGCTATGCAACTATGCAATATGGAGAGCTGACTACTCTCTTGGGTATGCACCCCTCCCTGCTCACGGGTGTGTCCCACCGAGACAGCCTATAAAGGCTAGTGCCTGCTGGGGAGCTCCAGGGTGAGTTGATCCTGTAAATGCAGATACGGTCAAGTTAGATAGGACCTGTCAATGATGGGTACATTGGCGACTGTGACAGGCTGAATCCCCATCATTTTACCTCAGTCAGGTTTTCTGAATTTTTTAAATGTGTGTGTTTTTTGTTGCAGAAAATGGTGGATGAAGGTGGTCATTGATATGGAGTGCTCTTTTTTGGTGTTTTGTTTCTATCTATCTATCTATCTATCTATCTATCTATCCATCTATCCGTCTATAGCTATCTATTAGACATTATTTTTCATACGATTTGATTGTAGGAGACTTCTCAAGGGCAGCTCCAGTCCTCTGGAATGACTTGCCTCACCCTATCAAACTCTCCCCTGATCTTCAGTCTTAAAGAAATCCCTCAAATCCCATCTCTTCAGATTAGCGTACCACATCACTGATGCAACTCAACCCTCTGCTCACCTACTCACACATGATTGAAGCTGTTTCTATGGCCCCACCATTCCTGAACCACTGGCACTAATGGTCCTGACATCCAGTAAAATTCCTCTTGTTTTCCTCAACCCCAATCCCTCTAGACTGCAAGATCCTATGAGCAGGGCCCTCATCACCTCTTCTTTCCATCCTATGTCTGTTTATATGTATCTTGTTCCATTTGGTTATTGTAAAGCGCTGCGGAAACTGTTGGCGCTATATAAATGATGGCAATAATAATAATATCTGCATTTTACAATTCGAATTTCCAATTTGCCAAAATGATGAATTAACTGAAAATAATAAAATGTTATAGAATATTTTCAATTCGAAATACTGTTTCTATCTAAAAACAATTGCACTCTTTCTGCGATACTAACCCCAACCCTAATACAAATGTAAACAGTAAATGTAACCCTAACGCTGGTCGTCCACTGGGTCTGTAGTCGTATGACTAACAACTTCAAGTCATCCACAGTCGTACGACTAATCCCACAACACAGAAGACATTCAACCCTGGTCCATTGCTCCCATTTTCAGTCAGACAACTTTGGACGGATACATCAGACTAACCTCCACAACCATTCGAATGGGATTTGTCATACGAAGTCGGACAACCTGGTACAACTTATGTCACAAGATGGATGCTGAAAAGCTGATTAGGTGGGGTGGAACAAAGATATTCTGTTGTGTAGAGCAGACAGATGTGACTAGCCCTGTTTGTTAATCTAATTTTGAAGTTAGGAGAAACATACTCAGCCTTTTTTTGCAGCTTGGCCATAACCCCTTATGTGTCAAGTGTATATTTAGGCACATGTCAACATTCAAGTGTCTATTGTGGTATATTCTATGGGCTACTCTTTTAATATGAAGAATATTTCCCCACAAATAATACACTAATTAAACCAGAAAAGTCTGATCTTGGTCGTCTATAGTCGGTTGCAGTAGACGACACTAGTTGTACGCAGTCTGAAGACCCTGTGGATGACAAGCCTAACAATAGCCCTAGCACAAACAGAACCAGGAAGCGTAACAGTAACCCTAACTCAAACAGAATCAGCAAGTCTAACAGTAGCCCTAACACAAACAGAACAAGTAAGCCTAACTGTAACCATAACAGTAGCCCTAACACAAACAGAACCAGCAAGTCTAACAGTAGCCCTCACACAAACAGAACAAGTAAGCCTAACAGTAGCCCTCACACAAACAGAACTAGGAAGCCTAACAGTAGCCCTCACACAAACAGAACCAGGAAGCGTAGCAGTAACCCTCACACAAACAGAACCAGGAAGCCTAACAGTAACCCTAACACAAACAGAACCAGGAAGCGTAACAGTAACCCTCACACAAACAGAACCAGGAAGCGTAACAGTAACCCTAACACAAACAGAACCAGCAAGTCTAGCAGTAGCCCTCACACAAACAGAACAATTAAGCCTAACTGTAACCCTAACAAAAACAGAACATGAAAGCCTAACAGTAGCCCGAACACAAACAGAACCAGGAAGCGTAGCAGTAACCCTAACAAACAGAACCAGCAAGTCTAGCAGTAGCCCTCACAGAAACAGAACCAGTAAGCCTAACTGTAACCCTAACAAAAACAGAGCAAGAAAGCCTTACAGTAACCCTAAGTGTAGCCCTAACACAAACAGAACCAGGAAGCGTAACAGTAACTCAACCCTAGAAGTAACCCTAATAGAAACATAAGCAGTAACTGTAACCTAGCAAAAACAGAGCAAGAAAGCCTTACAGTAACCCTAACACAAACAGAATCAGTAAGCATAACAGCAACTCTAACACAAACATGTTTTATATGTTTTTCTGTATTGTTGTGACTTTGGTGACTTGAGTGTCGGAAAATGACACGTACAACATGTGTAGCTTGTTTGGGTTGCATGTGTCAGCTTTCCTCACATCAATTTTTCTTGCTCTGTGTCTCTCATTTTTTATTTCAAACATGGGATTGCAGCCTTTGTTGATCAGTCTATGTGCGAAACATGGGCTATTAATCATTACTCCTCAGTTTTCATGTAGTAGTAAAGGGACCTGTGCCTATATCTTTCGATGGGACCTGCCTCGCGTTTGATGCTCGGCGCTTTGTAGATGACAACATGACTTTATTTTCCATAAAAATGCAGACGTTTCTGTATTTTTTAACTTTAGTGTGTGCTTGCAAACATGTTGAATCATTGTATGTCTTTTTTGTGCCTTATTTGTTTTTGTTTCAGCAGCACCAGGCTAATTTCAGTTTTGGGGTTTTGACCACTACTCCATTTTGGTGAGTCAACTTGCACCCGCCAGCGATTGTTGATTTCTATATTAACATTGAAAACTAGAGGATACCAGGCACTCTGGAGCAATTCGGTCGCCTTATTGGGAAGATGTGACATTGCATCCTGCACAACGGCCTTTCTCACTCTTGAGAAAAGTTGCGGTGTTGGACGAAATACCTCATCTTCCCAAAAAATCCACCAAATTGCTCTGGAGTACCTGGTATCCTCTTGTTTTTCATGTTTATCAAAGTGGTTGACCTCACTGGTCCCACGAGCACCATGTTTGTCTTCGGTGTCAAAATATTGCCTTGTTTATGTGTGTAATTCCCACCTTTTGAATGGCCATACTCATAACGGTCCCTCTGTGTTGCCGGCTGCATATCTTAGTGTCTTTTGTGTTTTTCTACCTGCAACTTAATCATGGGAAAGCACAGCTTGATACTAGGTGATTATATGTCTATGTGTAAAAAAATACTCGATTGACATTTTCATGGCGTACCCTACAGTAAAATTCCCATAGTGTCGTCCATGAATGTCATCATCTTTTATAGTAAATACTAGAAACTAGCTTTATGCTTGTCCAGCGTTTTGGTTCCTCTCTTCGAGTAGCTCTATCGTCTCGTTAAATAACAAATGAGGGTACTTCGGAAGATGGAGGTTTATGTCAACCAGTCTCTCTTTGTTGAAGCATGTGTTGTGTATTAATTCATTCACCGGCATTTGTGCTTAGCAGTAATCATACACAGCAAACATCAACCTCGGCTTTCGGAGGGAAAAATCAGTCGCAAACCGTTGACAGGTATATTAGTCAAATTAAAATACTTAGCGACATCTTGAGAGCTTTAATCACAAGGGATTTTGTCTTCCTCAATGAATGAGAGCAGGAATAAAATATTAAACACCAACACAATGATGCTAACTAACGTCTTTTTCACATTGCCATATTGTTCCAGACAAGAAATCCAGAGCTTGTACTTCCCTCATCAATAGAGCAAATTTGACAGCCTCAACTTAAATTTAAAATATTCTAGACATCACTGCCATCGCCATTGTTATTTCTATTTGAGGGGAAAAATGCATATATATTCACTATGGGCCCTATTACAATCTTTGCGCAAACGTCAGCGCGTTCGCAAAAACGCATTAATGCGAGGGGCAAAACCCTTTGTGCAGAACGTCGTATTACAATGTCAGCTCAACAAGAGCGCGTATATGTCTACTGCGGGTGAACCTGCGCGAGCTTACTGTACTTCGCGCGTCCTATACTTAACATTGTGAGCGCATATGCGTTTGTGTGCTGGTACATGGATGGTGTCACGGAATGGACATGAGAGCTCTTTTCAGCGAGCCACAGGACTAAAGACTGAACCCTTTTTAAAGACCATTTTTCCTGTTTTCGTTTTGGTTTTGCGTGTGAGCCTATGGACCTCTTATTTTATTGTTAGATGTGGTTTTATTGGTGTAATGTAATGAAAATGTACCCTGTATGATGTGACTGTAAAAGTATGAAAGAAACCGTTTGTATGTGTTTTTCCCCGTCGTCATTTTGCTCATCCCAGCATGGTTTCACAGAACAAAGGATCTCATGCCCCAAGATGGAGGATGCAGTGGGCCAGAGGATTGGAGGCTTTTCCAAGACCTCATCTGCCTAATCCCCTGGACAATGGGGGAGCCTGAAAGGGCAAAATAGAGGATACAGCAAGCCAGTTGATTGGAGATTTTTCCAAGACCTCATCTGCCTAATCCCTGGACAATGGGAAGGCTGAAAGGGACCTGATAGGGAACAGGAGGCTGGGAAAGGAGCCAATCAGTGCTGGTTGTGTGGGTGGGGGAGTTGGTAATCTGTTTGTATGAAATTGTATAAATTACCCTGTTGAAACCCATAAAATGCAGTTCACTGTTTTAAAGCATACAGCCACATCTGGTGTCTTCATTTCAGAGCTACAATCACTATTTCAGGAGACACTCAGCGGTCTCCTGCATCACCACTCAACCCAGGAACGGGATCCCCAAGGCAACACCGCACCATCTCTCCAGACGCCGGACCAACGCCATTTCATCCTCCAGGCCGCTCGAGCTGCCGAGTGCCGTGCCACTCGGTAGTCAGGCCGGACGCCATCAAAGGGGGGGGGTCAGATAGAGCAGGACCGCAGGCGGACTTCCATCCCGTCACATTGGTGGCAAGCGGTGAGGATAGGCTCTCTGAACCCCCAGAAAAAGCACTCAGCATGGCAGGGTACGCCAACTACAAAAAAGACACCCTGCGGAGCATCCTGGAGAGCCGAGGAGGCACCCCGGACTCAAAAAGTAAAGCCGCCCTGATCGAGGAACTGCAGGAAATGGACCAGGGAGCCGTGGGCACGCCAACCTTACCACCCACCCAGGCATTGGTCCCAGAAGATCCCTTCCAAAGGAAAGTGCGGCAGCGGCTAGCCCTCTCCGGAGCCGCCCCATCAGAAACCGCTATACACAACACCATCCAGGAGATCCGATAGGAAGAGGAGCAAGAGAAGGACCGTCAGCACGAGCTGCGGATGGCGGTGCTCCGAGCAAAATGGACTGAATACCCTGCCCCTGAACCCTACCCCGTAGAACCCTGGTTCGAGGTTGACAGCTCGACTGGAGCTTCATCCAGGGAATCTACACCCCCCAGCGATACTTCTTTTTGGATTTACAGCTCGCCTGGAGTTTTAATTGAGGAAACTGCACATCTCAGCGACCCTTGGATGGAGGCTTACAGCCCGCCTGGAGCTGCATCCGAGGACGCCACACCCCCCATCGAGTGGTGGTGCCACTGTTCCAGCACCCTCGCAGACACGAGGGCCGAATTCCCGAGAAGGCTACAGGAGGGCCTGGATTGGTATCATGGATCTACAGTTGAGCCCTCTGGGCCCGACTGGCGGGACGAGATCCGCCAAGAACTCTGGTACGATGCACTGTACCATGAAAGGGACTACCATGGTGTCAATGTTCCCTCCGGCGCTGCCATCTACCAAGTGCAGTACAATGCCAGAGCAGCATTCCTGAATGGCCGACCCCCAGAGGAGTGGGAGGCAGAGCTCCAATACCTGGTTAAGCAGGAGATCGCACTGGACGCCGCTTACCGGGCGTCCCAGTGGTTAATAGGCCCCCTGCTACCCCGCACCATCGACGGCGCCTCCACCGCAGGCCTCCACTACGGCGGCACAGGGCTGCTATACAAAAGGATGGCCAACGACCCTGGGTTTGGAGAAGAGTCGGAGTGGCAGTTGGAGGAGATACTGGAACGCCGGGAAGAGGAACTCTCATACGAGAGCAAGGACTTCGAGATAGAGGAGCTGGAGTTCCTGGTTGAGTGCGAATGGGAGCTTGAGAAGGCCTACAGAAGGTTGTTGGACGACGCTCCGCAGTCAGGCCTAAGCCCCATGACCTGGGACTGTCTGGCCGAAGAAGCAGACAGTCCAAGTGACACGGAAGTATTGGAGCCCGAGATGCTCCCATGGGTCCCCGTCGGGACCACAGTAGACGAGCCGGCCAGGTCGGAAGAAGCACGGCAGGTGCCAAGCGACCAGAATGGGCCACGTAAAGGGTCCGAGTGGCCCAGAGAGGAAGTTATCCTCCCGCCCCCGCAAGATGACACTGGGCCAGTGTCCGCTTACCCAGCAGAAGAGCTGGCAACGGGGCAGAGTGCCGCTGGCCTCTGCCCATCCTCCACCATCTGCCCCGAGGAGCAGAAGGGGATACCCTCGAGCTGCTTATCCCGCAGCCGTTGACCCCATCTGGCCCCCTGGACTTTGTTCCCACACCCGCTTACCCAGCAGAAGAGCTGGCAACGGGGCAGAGTGCTGCTGGCCTCTGCCCACCCTCCCTCGTCTGTCCCGAGGAACAGAAAGAGGATACACCCGGGCTGCTTATTCCGCAGCCACTGACCCCACCGGAGGTGGAGGACGCCATTCTCCTGCCCAGGGACCCTTCCTCGGCCTTGAACCCCCCAGCCAACATGCTGGCAATGGGGCAGAGCCTGTTTCAACTCTGCCCATCCTCCACCATCTGCCCCGAGGAGCAGAAGGGGGATACCCTTGAGCTGCTTATCCCACAGCCGCTTACCCCATCCAACCCCCTGGACTTTGTTCCTGTACCCACCTCCCCAGCAGAAGAGCTGGCAACGGGGCAGAGTGCCGCTGGCCTCTGTCCACCCTCCATCGTCTGCCCTGAGGAGCAGAAGGAGGATTTACCCGAAATGCTTATCCCGCAGCCATTGACCCCATCCGACCCCCTGGACTTTGTTCCCACACCCGCTTACCCAGCAGAAGAGCTGGCAACGGGGCAGAGTGCCACTGGCCTCTGCCCACCCTCCCTCGTCTGTCCCGAGGAGCAGAAGGAGGATTTCCCAGAGCTGCTTACCCCGCAGCCGTTGACCCCATCCAACCGCCTGGACGTCGTTCCTGCGCACGCTTCCCCAGCAGAAGAGCTGGCAACCGGACAGAGTGCCGCCGGCCTCTGCCCAACCTTCACCACCTGCCTCGGGGGAACAGAAAGAGGATACACCCGGGCTGCTTATTCCGCAGCCACTGACCCCACCGGAGATGGAGGACGCCATTCTCCTGCCCGGGGACCCTTCCTCAGCCTTGAACCCCCAGCCGACGCGCTGGCAATGGGGCATAGCCTGTTTCAACTCTGCCCATCTCCACACCCCTTTGGCCCGGAGGCCCCATGCAGCCACTGTTTCTTCCAACGGCTGACCAGGGCACTCAGGGCGCGTGCATTTAGCACCCGTTTTTCCCGGGTGCGCAATACCTCCGGAGGTAGTACAGGCGGTACTCCTCCCCAACCACAGGACCCTTATTCCGGAGGGGGTACCCCCAAAGACTTGTACCCCCAACACGCCAGGCACTGCCGCAAGAACAAATGGAGAAGCCTGGTGGCTCGCCTCCTTCCCACAGACTATGGGCCACAAAGACTGCTCCGACTTCCCCGAGTCGACCCGTGTGGGTCCAACCGTGTCCGTCGGACTCTAGAAGGGGGGAGAAATGTCACGGAACGGACATGAGAGCTCTTTTCAGCGAGCCACAGGACTAAAGACTGAACCCTTTTTAAAGACCATTTTTCCTGTTTTGGTTTTGGTTTTGCGTGTGAGCCTATGGACCTCTTATTTTATTGTTAGATGTGGTTTAATTGGTGTAATGTAATGAAAATGTACCCTGTATGATGTGACTGTAAAAGTATGAAAGAAACCGTTTGTATGTGTTTTTCCCATTGCCATTTTGCTCATCCCAGCATGGTTTCACAGAACAAAGGATCTCATGCCCCAAGATGGAGAATGCAGCGGGCCGGAGGATTGGAGGCTTTTCCAAGACCTCATCTGCCTAATCCCCTGGACAATGGAGGAGCCTGAAAGGGCAAAATAGAGGATACAGCAAGCCAGTTGATTGGAGGTTTTTCCAAGACCTCATCTGCCTAATCCCTGGACAATGGGAAGGCTGAAAGGGACCTGATAGGGAACAGGAGGCTGGGAAAGGAGCCAATCAGTGCTGGTTGTGTGGGTGGGGGAGTTGGTAATCTGTTTGTGTGAAGTTGTATAAATGACCCTGTTGAAACCCATAAAATGCAGTTCACTGTTTTAAAGCATACAGCCACGTCTGGTGTCTTCATTTCAGAGCTACAATCACTATTGCAGGAGACACTCAGCGGTCTCCTGCATCACCACTCAACCCAGGAACGGGATCCCCAAGGCAACACCGCACCATCTCTCCAGACGCCGGACCAACGCCATTTCATCCTCCAGGCCGCTCGAGACGCCGAGTGCCGTGCCACTCGGTAGTCGGGCCGGACGCCATCAAAGGGGGGGGTCAGATAGAGCAGGACCGCAGGCGGACTTCCATCCCGCCACAGATGGTATTACAATCTATTCGCAGTTTGTAACGCACAGCCTTTGTGTGCAGAATTCTAGCAACTCCTAATAGCTGGTGTTAATGGCAAATTCTATCAACCTGGCCGAACCCAAATACACCAGCCCAAAAAAAAAAAAACGCAGCAAAGTAGAGTTACACATTCTACACATACCCAAACGAATAAATTTCAGAAGTTGTGTGTGTTTTTTTTTATTGATGAAGCATATTTGCGCAGATTGACTTTGACAGGTGCAAAAACTTAACGTGAGACAATTGTGGTCCTTAATTCTGATTGACCGAATCACGTGAAAAAAACATTCCGCACACTGATTTCTGCGCGCAACGTTGCTGCGCGCGCATTTGTGCGCGTCCGTTCTACGCGTGTTATTTTTTAACGGATGAGAAAATGCGAGAGGATTGTAATACCAGCGTTGTTTTACGCATGTTAACGTTTAACCCTTCGTGCAAAAATTCACGCGTTGCGCGTGCGTTTTTGCGTGAAGAATGTAATAGGGCCCTATTATCTTAAAAAATATATATTGCTTATGTCTTAGGTAATAGAACTTTTTCCCTACATGTTAAAGGTGCTATTTGCAGATCTTTAATATAAAAAAATCCTATTTTTTGATTGAAACGCAGACGCGAAGAGTAAAAAAAAAAAATATAAGACTTGTGTCAGTCCTAGTTTACGGCCGCGGCATTCATATCTGCGGCTTTTTCCTTATTTATTTATTTCTGAACCTGGGTCTGCAGGCTGATTGTTCAATCCCAGATGTGCTGACACGCCTGATTAGGCACAGGATCTGTAGCCTGTAAAAAATCAGTGATTAGGAGGCGTCTTCGTGCGGTACATGGAGATTGAGCAAAAAAGAAGAAGAAGAAAGGCTTCAAGCGTTTACTGGCTTTAAATGCCGTCAAAGCTATGAGATTGTGTCTGCTCTTGTTTAGAACTTTATGGGTTAAAACCTCATTTACAAACCTATCCTTTCGATTCATTCTGAGTATCCTTAAAAATGCACAATATTTCCACGACGAACCTCAGATTATACAACGCAGGACCAGAATTCTATAATTCTCTGTTTAAAATAATTTGATATCAGAGTTAACGTGGTTTGAATGCAATCGACTCATTATTTTTAATATCAGTGGCCTGCAGTGATTTTGTGAGCGCTAATCACTGCTCTAGTGATTAGCGCTCACAAAATCACTGCTTTAGGTAACCTGAGGCCTGTTCAATACCTCAGCCGCTGCAAGTGCTAAGTTAGCAACTTGCATTGAACGCCGTTCAACCGCTCAGCGCTCAGCAGTGCTAACCTAGCACTTGCAGCGACCCGAGGAGATGCTTCGTGTGACGTATTAAAGATGGCCGCCGCATGAAGCCAGTAACAATGCCCTACAGCAAGATGGCCGCCGCCTCGAAGCAAGTAATAATTCCCTACAGCAATGTTAATTTTGAGGTTTTTGTTCACCAAAGCACAAAATATTTATTTATTATTTCCTCCTGCACATAGACATATATTACAGTTCAATTTATATATTGTTTCAGAAGTAAACATAACTTTTATTCATTAAAAACTATCATTTGTGGTGTGTGCAAACAAAACGGAATTGTGCTGACTGCTTCTCTTTATTATTTTTTGTCCGAGTGATCCGAAAAACAATCTGAATTTTTCATTAAGAAATTGTCGGCCATTTTGGATTCAAAATTCGCATCCAAAGGGTTCAACGACACTGCTGCAGCAAACTGAATTGCTGCGCTGCAGCAATTCAGCAGCTGCTGAGGTATTGAACAGGCCTCTGCTCCTGTGAGAGGTTTACTTGTCCTATTCTGGATTACTTGGCAGGTATTTAATAATATTGGTAGCAGAAGACATCTGCTTGGTTTGGATCGGAATATTTCCGAATACGAAATCTCTGATTCCAAAATAATCAGATTCTGCTGATTCAGCAGATCTGAGGCCTGTTCAATACCTCAGCCGCTGCAAGTGCTAAGTTAGCAACTTGCATTGAACGCCGTTCAACCGCTCAGCGCTCAGCAGTGCTAACCTAGCACTTGCAGCGACCCGAGGAGATGCTTCGTGTGACGTATTAAAGATGGCCGCCGCATGAAGCCAGTAACAATGCCCTACAGCAAGATGGCCGCCACCTCGAAGCAAGTAATAATTCCCTACAGCAATGTTAATTTTGAGGTTTTTGTTCACCAAAGCACAAAATATTTATTTATTATTTCCCCCTGCACATAGACATATATTACAGTTCAATTTATATATTGTTTCAGAAGTAAACATAACGTTTATTCATTAAAAACTATCATTTGTGGTGTGTGCGTACAAAACGGAATTGTGCTGACTGCTTCTCTTTATTATTTTTTGTCCGAGTGATCCGAAAAACAATCTGAATTTTTCATTAAGAAATTGTCGGCCATTTTGGATTCAAAATTCGCATCCAAAGGGTTCAACGACAGTGCTGCAGCAAACTGAATTGCTGCGCTGCAGCAATTCAGCAGCTGCTGAGGTATTGAACAGGCCTCAGATGTTTTGGATAGGACCTGTTCAGACTTTTCGAATACGTCTGATCTATTCGGTCATTTCTGATATTCAGAAGTGCGATGTATTAAAATATGAAATACGTATGTCGTACAAAAATACAGGTGCAGAAATCACGCACTAAAAGGGGTCACCAACATTTTGGGGGTCTCTCGTTCCCCACACTCCAGGGAATCAAATTCCCCAACCCTGCTGTGAATTCAGCATTCACCGCAGGGTCCCCGAAGTACAGGCAAAAGAGACCGAACGGATCCGATAAATCGCCCGAAAATCTGCAGATAACCCACCAAAATGATTTGAAAAATCTGATTGATCCAAGGCGTTTCAGGAAACCCGCACCTGACGATCAGCCACAAACCCGCCGAACATGTCGTTCGACCAGGCGCCGTAAAAAGCCGATAGAGATTATTCAAAGAGAGCCAGGTTGGCACCACGATTGCACCGAACAGTGAATTTTCTCGTACAGTGCAATTTCGGAGCCATTCAGCTACTCAAAAAGCAGGCAGTTCTTCAAATAATGGCGAATTGCCAGCGTAATATGGTGCCTGTTTGACAGCAGTGAAATCCCCATAGAGAAGCAATGGTTAATCCATTCAGAAAACACCGAACAGCACTGAAATGTCAGTGAATTTCCCTGATTTTCGGTGGTTTCATCCAGCAGGTTTAATCAGGCGAATCCCAAGGGTTTCAATGTAAAAAAAAAATGCTCCCATTTTAATTTGCAGCAAAATGTTCCTTTATTAATTTATTTTTTAGGATATTTTTAGGCATTTTCTGAGATTTATTTGGGGAATTTCTTTTTCTAATTCTACTTAAATAGCATTTTTTTTCTGCAACAGACCTTTTTATTATTTTTTTTCCCCCGTTTGGCAGCTTGTCGGTGTTTTCCGGTGACTGGACGGCACTCTGTTCGGCCGATCGTCTGCTTTTTCAGATGCATCAGCCGTTTTTTCGGCGGCTTATCGGATTGCTGTTTTTTTGGTGCTTTTTCGGCGGTTTTGCGGTGGTTTTTCAGATGTGTTCGGCTGCTTTTCCCTGCACTTTGGGAACCCTGCGGTGAATGCTGAATTCACTGCAGGTTTGGCGAATTTGACTCCCTGAAGTGTAGGGAACGGAAGAACACTGACATTGTGGTGGAATTTCGGTGCTCTTTGAATAACCCTGACTGTCTATATTGTTGGCCTACCTGGGATCAGCAATTGCACCCTTCACCAGAGTGATAATATAATATTTTATACGATACCAGAGTACCCTGTGGTATTTCTCTTTCCATGAATCAGCTTCCACTGGAAAGACTTTTCTTAAAATAAACAGTAGTGCATAGTACAGTGCTTGTCATCTAATCAAAATCAATACATTGGCTGAACAATTGAGCATCAAATGCTCAAAGGTGAACCCTTTCTGCCATGGGACGTTCTATGACACAAGTGTTTGGGTTTGAAAGCCACGATACGGCATAGCATGCCCCACTGGTTTTCAATAAATGCCCAATTGGCCCGCCCCCCGGCCTGCGTGTGGCACATGTCATTGGCTGCCACAAAATGGCCCAAACTCACCGGTGCATCAGCTGTATAGGCATGCAGGAGGAGGCTCAGGGGACTTGTTATTACACCTTTCAGATCCACCTGCTGGGCACCACTCACCCATTGACAAGGGGTTAAAAAAGGAGGGTGCTGAGAGAGAACTTTTGAAGCTACCGTATGCCTCATTTCATTTTCCTTTCTCTGGTTTTACCTTACGGTGTACCGTTATCTGATTTTGTTATACCCCTTTCTCTTCACCCACTCTCTGATCACTCTGACTCACCTCCACCTTAACCTCCCTGGCGGTGATCCCGAGTGTGTCTCGGGGCTAAATTTCACCGCAGAGAGCGGTAACCCCGAGACACACTCGGGCCGTATACATCATCTCTCCCTGCGCTCCCTCGGATGATCTCTGCAGTCTCCTCCAGTGATCGTGACCTCATACTTCCTGGATTCCTACTTGCGAGGAGGAAACCAGGAAGTAATGAGGTCGCGATCGCTGGAGGAGACAGCTGGGGACATCGAGGAAGCTCAGGGAGAGGTGATGTATCCAGTGGCATCCCGAGTGTTGCTCGGGATTACCGCTTCCAACATAGGAATTTAACCCTGAGCAACACTCGGGATGCCGCCAGGGGGGCAAAAAATATACCATTTTCAGACTAGAATCTTCAAATTAAATAGACCGCCAGGGAGGTTAAAGCCATTTTAGAATTTTTGGGATTTTGCCCCATCCCAGTCTAAGAGCTTGAGGAGGAGTCAATGAGCTTAACAACCAACCAATCAAGAGCTAGATCACCTTCGAAATGAGAACCAATACTTCTCTACGAAAATAATTTGATCGTAAGCCTTTGTGATAGGTGTGCATGGGCTCTTTGTCTGTGAAGCTACATGGGTCATATCAATGGACAATAAGCTTTCACAAACTGATGTTCAAGGTGAGGAAAAGACAACCAAGAGACAAAATGGTAAGGGGTTTTTATTGTTAAACACTTTTTTTCTGATTAAAAATAATAAGGTCAGTGATAGAATGAAAAGAAAAAGCTAGATTTTGCTTTTAATCACCTATTCTTGAACCATATTAAAAAGAAAAAAAAACGTGAGGTCAACATCAACGTATTCTTTAACACACATTTTGTTTCTGTTTCATCTTTATGTATGTGAGATACTAAATGTATGAAATAGCTAGTGGTGCACAGGAGAAGGTTAAACAAGTTTCAATCAATTCAATAGATTATCGCGCCCAAGGACGGGGAAAATTAATGCTCATGGACTTTCTATTGACGAGCTGGTTTCTTAATACACATGGTTTAATGAAAAAATGAAAAAAGGTATAATAATGTTCCTTAAATTTTTCAAAAAAGTCCAGAAGATCTCTGCAGTTTCCTAACCTCACATAAGTTTAGTTCGGTGAAATTTCTCCAGGGTATTATTTATCAAAATTGAGTCACGCTGTACTTGAACTTCTGTTCCTTCTGCCCCTGACATGGCTCATGAGGCTCCCTTTGCTTTCCTTTTCGCCTCACTTGTCTCTGATAGCTGGATACTGGTCTTGATTTTTGATTTCAATACCATTCTTGATTTAAATTCTTGATATCTCGACAGTTTCCGCTCTTCATGCAGTCCTGGCATCACTTATTAGACTGTGAGGGAATAAATGGATATGACTGCGACAATGTCGTTGATGGGCTTGTGATATTGTGTTCGTATTCCAGAGTACCAAAAGGCAGAGCTGGCTTGGCACCCCTCTGGTTCCATTGATACTATGCCAACTATATATGGGAGAATTGAGCACTCATTTTTCGTCGATTCTTCTGAATAGAGAGTTATCATAATGGCACATGTACGAAACAAATAACAAATGTCATAATGGAAGACATTTCGACCAGCAATTTGTTCATTTGTTTTCCATTCATGCGGCATTAAGTGGCGGCTGGCCAATTCTTCCTAGCTATACTCCATTGCTAAGAATGAAAAAAAAAAAATGGCGGTCATTCTGTCCCTTGAATACCCTCTGCCCCTGCCTGACAGGTGAGAGCATATCAGCTAATGGCTTTCCGCACATGATTACGAGATGGATTGAAAATGATGTCTGTTAGAACAGGACTTTTGCATTCTACTGGGATGGAGCGCACACAGGAAGAGGGTGAAATGTAGAACCCAGTGTCATCGAGAGGAGATGGTTTGTGATCCATCAAGCCGCACAATGGTAAATGCCATATAAGATGACATTAGGAATTCGACTAGGCGACCTTTGGGAAGCGTTGGTTTAGTAATGGTGGAGGTATGTTCTTGGTGGGATTGGCATGATGACATTATCATACTTCCTAGTATAGTCTCCAGGGCTAAAGGAGCACTCAAGATACCAAACATCTGAGGGTAGAATCATAGCAGTCCTTTTCATGGAAATCATGGGGCCACAACAAGAATCAAGATTTACATATTTGAACCTGATATTTAATTTAAAGTACATGGTGGTGGTTTAACCCCTTCTCTACGATGAACTTTGTTTGCATTTGGAAGCCAGAATTCATCCTCAAACTCACAGTATATAGGACATGACAGCCAATGTCGAGTAAGTCTCAACTGCAATTCCATGACTGACCAGCAGAGAAAGCTCCCTACCTGTCAAACAGTGCATACAGTCTTTACATGCACTGTAGCGATAATAACATAACTTTAATATCGAAAATTTTGTCTTTCACTTCATATTTAATTGTTAACTTTTCATCCCCTGTTTCAAATAAATGTTATGATAGAAAAAAATTCAGCTAAAATCACTTGGTAGTGAATGTTTTAACCCTTTCGCTGCTGAGGCTTTTCCCGCCCCTTTGCTGAGGTCATTTTTACCGGTTTTGCTCATCATGTTTAAACGTGTTTTGAAGGCTTATTTTAGTATATGACCCAGAAATATTATATATCGTTCTCTCCGTCAGACTCGGTAGATTCATAATATGTCATTATTATATGTATACGTTATGTCATGTCTGTATATTATAACAAAAAATTCAATAAAATATGTATTTTCAATAATTTACAATGTGTAAAGTGTTTTTTTTCACATCTTAACATGCGAGCAATTGCGGTTATATTTTGTATGGGGTGCGCTTGTTAAAAAAATTAGAGATGGGGTCTCGTTACATTTTTTTTGGGGGAAAATTACGCGATTTTTAACAAACGCACCGCATACAAAAATCGTTAGTGCAGCATCATTGTTCACATTATAATTGAAATGGGAACAATATTGCTGCATTAACAAACCAAAAAAAAAAAAAGTGTTTATTTTTTTTTTATAATTTTTTTTTTTTTTTTTTTTTTTATTTTTATTTTAAATTTTTTACAAAATTTTTCACTTTCATGTTTGGTATCGTTGGAACGGCCATGCTCTGGCCGATCCAACCATACCAAAATTTAACCCCTAACTGCCACGGATCGGGAGATAGGGAGTTCATTGGAGCTCCCTATCTCCACCGTTGGTGGCAGTTAAGGGTTAAGTCCAGGATTGGCGTCATCGTGCTACGCACGATGACGCCAGTCCTCAGGGGGAGTTCCCGGAGGCTTGGCCGACATCCAAGATGTCGGCCAGCTCCGGGAAAGGATCGCGAATCGGCGCTTTTCAGTGCCGATTCGCGATCCAGCTCCCCAGGGGTTAATGCCAGGCATCATTTGGAAGGGCAGGCTGTGCCCTTCCAAATGATGCCTGGGTTAACCCCCGCAGAGCCGCCGATCGGGAGGGAGAGAGGTCCGAAGGACCTCCCCCCTCCCTTTCAGGCGCCTCCTCCGCACATGCGGGGGGGGGGGCGCCTGAATTAGGTGTCATAGCGCTGCCGCGATGACACCTAATTCGGGCGGCTGTGGTCCCGGATGCGCGGCTGACATCCAGGATGTCAGCCCGCACCGGGGGGGCCAGCGATCGGCCGGAACTCGGCCGAACGCTGACCCCAATGGGAGGACGCGCTCAGCGCGTCCTCCGCATACCACGGGAATGCTGAGGACGCGCTGAGCGCGTCCTCAGCATCGAAGTGGTTAAAATGTCGACTCTAAGCCACTGATTTCCCATCATTTTTTATATAGATTTATGATAAATGAAAGCTACGTTATATATAGTTTATGAATTTTGTAACGACTAACTGACTTTATTTTTTTTCTTACCGAATGAACTTTTTTTAATAAAAAGATAGTAATAAAAAAAACAGTATTATAAATCACTCAAGGGCACAGCAGCTTTTCTCTTACCATCTTGCATATTAGACCATTGTTGGAACGACTTTAAAATTCCCACAAATGTTCTTTAGATCAGGGAGAATGCATTTATTTCAAGCATCTCCTTAAGAACACTAGATGACAAGAACAAAAATGTCAGGCATGTGGTTTTGGGTTAAATTAACCTAGAAATATGGGTTTGAAATGAACAATGTCCTCCTTCACTCATTCACAGACTTTCTATTCATCAAAAAAAAATTGTGAAGATTAAAATGGAAAATGGAATTTTATTAAAGATAGGATCATAAACTATATTTCAATGGCAACTCATATAGGAAAACACCTTTGTTTATTCATTTATAAGAATGCAGGCAGAAGAGATTTGTTTTAGGATTTTTACCTGAAATATATATACATATATATGTGTTATGGTTAAAGTCCAAAGTGCGGCTAATCTTAGGTTTTCCGGGGTAATCCTGACATTACCCTGGCATCATTGGCAAAAGTCTGAAGTGAAATGAAATGTCAGACTGTATCCGGCTAATCTGTGAAGTATCCAAAGGCCTCTGGGTACTCCGGTTTTCTGCTGTGTTTTACCCAGGTAAAACGCACATTACCCTAGTGTTGCTGGATAAAGTCCAATGAAACATTGGACTTTATCCGGGTAAACTGCAAAGTATCCAAAGGTCTCTGGGAACTCTTGTTTTCTACTGTGTTTTACCCGAGTAAAACATGTTTGGAGACATTTTGGACAATAGTGCTTATAATATACCGACTGAGGAAGGCTGTTTATGCCGAAACGCGTCTCGGTAACGCATCTGTCCATTTTTTAATAATTAATAAATTTTATACGGTTTATTTTCCATCGACTACTCTCCCTTGGATACTTATTCAACATCATTTGGAAGCTTTTGATATCTGGTCTTCAGACGGCTGGGAAGAGGTCCTGGGTATCCACCATAGTGTAAAACATAACAAGGAAAAAAGGTATCATCTGCGCTCGTTTCTATGTGTTCCATGTACAACAAAACTGAGGTTTTTGTTTGTTTCAATGGCCATTGCAACGTAAGCTCACTCGCCACTTCACGGCACCTCTTTACAGAGTGAGTACCTAACATGTACCAAAAGGCCGCTCTACTGAGCAGCTCCAAGCCCCTCCTGCTGCTTTTCAGCCAAGGAGAGGCAGAGATATGGTGGGCTTAATTTATACACGCACCAAACACTTCCCATTTGGGATTAAAAACCTTTCCATGTTTTTGTTTTTAAACTTTAAACTTTTTCCTTGTTATGTTTTATACATTAACTGGGCTGTTACTCCTGGCAGTTGCTGCCGCTCCGGTGAGTATGGGCGCGACGCCATTTTTTCTGTATTTATGTATATCATGCTTGTAACACCAGTCCGTCGTTCTGCAGCTGTTCCTCTTTCCATGTTTTTGTTTTTAATCCCAAATGGGAAGTGTTTGGTGCGTGTATAAATTAAACCCACCATATCTCTGCCTCTCCTTGGCTGAAAAGCAGCAGGAGGGGCTTGGAGCTGCTCAGTAGAGCGGCCTTTTGGTACATTTTAGGTACTCACTCTGTAAAGAGGTGCCGTGAAGTGGCGAGTGAGCTTACGTTGCAATGGCCATTGAAACAAACAAAAACCTCAGTTTTGTTGTACATGGAAAACATAGAAACGAGCGCAGATGACACATTTTTTCCTTGTTATGTTTTATACATTAACTGGGCTGTTACTCCTGGCAGTTGCTGCCGCTCCGGTGAGTATGGGCGCGACGCCATTTTTTCTGTATTTATGTATATCATGCTTGTAACACCATCTGTCGTTCTGCAGCTGTTCCTCTTTCCATGTTTTTGTTTTTAATCCCAAATGGGAAGTGTTTGGTGCGTGTATAAATTAAACCCACCATATCTCTGCCTCTCCTTGGCTGAAAAGCAGCAGGAGGGGCTTGGAGCTGCTCAGTAGAGCGGCCTTTTGGTACATGTTAGGTACTCACTCTGTAAAGAGGTGCCGTGAAGTGGCGAGTGAGCTTACGTTGCAATGGCCATTGAAACAAACAAAAACCTCAGTTCTGTTGTACATGGAAAACATAGAAACGAGCGCAGATGACACATTTTTTCCTTGTTATGTTTTATACATTAACTGGGCTGTTACTCCTGGCAGTTGCTGCCGCTCCGGAGAGTATGGGCGCGACGCCATTTTTTCTGTATCCACCATAGTGTACCCGATGCTGTATTGACTGAGCCTGTGCGGAAGAGGCTCCATATCCGGTGAGTTTAATACATCATCACCTCTCTCTATTATAATACGGTAATATACTATGGGAGCGCTGTCTATTATTCCATTACAGTCATCGCAACAAGAGTTGAAGATTGAAGAAGGGATACGCCACCCTCTATATGGCTGGAAGCTTCTAAACCTAGAGCCAGGGATTTTTTGGGCTCTTGTAAATGTGAGTTTCCACATTCCTACGAGTAATTTATCTGCCATATTCATTTTAGATTTTTTGCACGATCATCTCTTTTTATTTTTTTCTCTCCTACAAACCTCCTCTCTTCCCCTTTTTTTCCCCCTTACCTTCTTCCCCTTTCTGGCCACCCTCTCCATTATTGAGAGACGGCAAGATTTATACGGATCAAGAAAGGAGGACTACATTTGTGCATCATTTGAGTATAAAGAAAATTATTTTTTTATTCCACTATCTGGTACTTATATCATTATATTGGATTGTATCACTGAATTATTGCACATTTTTCACACATTTGGACACTGTTGCACTTTATAGACTATTTTATACCCATTGCACTGCTGGAATTTTATGTTTTGTTGCACTTTACTGTGTTTTTATGGCACAATTGCACTTCTGGTTATGTGCACATTGATTGAATATTTGTCACTTTATGACTGATGCACTTTATGATCGATATAATTCTTTGTTGAAGTTTATCCGAAAGTTTACTTTGATGCGCTACAAAGGTTCTATTTTTAATTTTACAATTATTAATAAAGTGCCAACATATTTTGCAGTGCTGTACAATAGATAGGACCAAATAAAGATTAACCTCTTCACTACTGAGATTGAGATATCTCAGGCTTTAAAGGCACCATCTGGTGCCTGGATATTGAGTTATCTTGATATGCTGAACTGCAGCCCAAAAGAAAAGAAAATAGGTTTGCTGCAAATTAATTTCATTTGTTTTTGGGCTGCAAAAGATGCCCCCAAATTTTTAGACTTGTGGGCATAATGCCGAAAGAGCTAAAACTGTGTAAAATTGTCTTACTGAATGTCCTGACATCGGACATTCAGCAAGCCGGTGCATTAGTTTCACTGAAAAACGGGCTGCAACTGTAATTCAATTTGGCAGTAGATGGCACCATCTACTGGCCAAATATGTTAGTGCAGTAAAAGATTCATCGGGAGTATTTCTAAATATGTCTTACAGTACAATTGATTAAAAATTATTTTTCAAAAAAACACTGGTTCCTGACAATGTTTTTTTTAAAATCACTTGGTAGTGAAGGGGTTAAAATTAGCATATAATTTTGATATAAGGAGAAAGCTAGAAAAGAGGAGCCTGCTCCAGTGAGTTTACAATCTGAGAGGAGTGGGGTGAGACTCAGAGGTAAGGGAAAAAAGATGAGTATGAGCCATAAAGTGGTGCATGGGGCTGTGCGGGGGATATACCAAGTAAGGTACAATGGGGGGAGTAATGGAGTGGGCTTCTCTAAAGTAATATCTTTTTAGAGACATCTTGAAAGACTGGAGGCATGGGGAGAGTCAGATGTGGTGAGGGAGGGTGTTTAATAGATAGGGGGCAGCTTGGGAAAATTCCTGCACTGCATCTATAACATAATCCAGTAAGGCTTGGCGTGTCCGTCGCCAAGCCTCTACTGCGCATGAGCTCGCAACCTGCGTACTGCTGGCTGCGCGCGCATCCAATGACCGCATCGGCCCAGCCTCTCACTGGGACCCCCCGCGCTGCCCAGCGGGATCCGCCGCCGATGGTTTCTGGAACCCCTGTCGCAGGACCTCCACTGTCACGTGCCCGCAGCCCTTGCCTTTACAGAAACCACTGGCATCCGAACGTACAAGAAATGGGCGGGCGCTAAACTCCAGTCACGTGACGCTATGCACCCAATCGCATCTCAAGTACTCGAAGTAAACGTGACGCCAACTTGAAGCCAAGTCAGCCATCTTGGAGCCGGGAGGAGCGCCAACTCTCGGCTACGCTCTCCCTAAAATTCTTATTATAGATTAAAAAAATAGGTAACAGCGCTACAAGCCATATTACCAGTCTGCCATGAACAATACCAGTCTGCCATGCACAATACCAGTCTGCCAGCCATATTACCAGTCTGCCATGCACAATACCAGTCTGCCATGCACAATACCAGTCTGCCAGCCAAATAACCAGTCTGCCATGCACAATACCAGTCTGCCAGCCATAGTACCAGTCTGCCAGTTATATTACCAGTCTGCAATGCACAACACCAGTCTGCCAGCCATATTACCAGTCTGCTATGCACAATAACAGTCTGCCAGCCATATTTACAGTCTGCGATGCAAAATACCAGTCTGCAATGCACAATACCAGTCTAGCAGCCATATTACCAGTCTGCAATGCACAATACCAGTCTGCCAACCATATTACCAGTCTGCCAGCCTTATTACCAGTCTGCCATGCACAATACCAGTCTGCCAGCCACATTACCAGTCTGCCATGCACAATACCAGTCTGCCAGCCATATTACCAGTCTGCCAGCCATATTACCAGTCTGCCATGCACAATACCAGTCTGCCAGCCATATTATCAGTCTGCAATGTACAATACCGGTCTGCCAGCCTTATTACCAGCCTGCCATGCAAAATAACAGTCTGCCATGCACAATACCAGTCTGCCAGCCATATTACCAGTCTACCATGCACAATACCAGTCTGCCAGACATATTACCAGTCTGCAATGCACAATACCAGTCTGCCAGCCATATTACCAGTCTGCCATGTACAATACCAGTCTGCCAGCCATATTACCAGTCTGCCATGCACAATACCAGTCTGCCAGCCATATTTCCAGTCTGCAATGAAAAATACAAGTCTGCAATGCACAATACCAGTCTGCCATGCACAATACCAGCCTGCCAGCCATATTACCAGTCTGCAATGCACAATATCAGTCTGCCAGCCATATTACCAGTCTGCCATGCACAATACCAGTCTGCAATGCACAATACCAGTCTGCCATGCACATTACCAGTCTGCCAGCCATATTACCAGTCTGCCAGACATATTACCAGTCTGAAATGCACAATACCAGTCTGCCAGCCATATTACCAGTCTGCAATGCACAATACCAGTCTGCCATGCACAATACCAGTCTGCCAGCCATATTACCAGTCTGAAATGCACAATACCAGTCTGCCATGCACATTACCAGTCTGCCAGCCATATTACCAGTCTGCCAGACATATTACCAGTCTGAAATGCACAATACCAGTCTGCCAGCCATATTACCAGTCTGCAATGCACAATACCAGTCTGCCATGCACAATACCAGTCTGCCAGCCTTATTACCAGTCTGCAATGCACAATACCAGTCTGCGATGCACAATACCAGTCTGCCAGCCATATTACCAGTCTGCCATGCACAATACCAGTCTGCCATGCACAATACCAGTCTGCAATGCACAATACCAGTCTGCCATGCACAATACCAGTCTGCCATCCATATTACCAGTCTGCCAGACATATTACCAGTCTGTCAGACATATTACCAGTCTGCAATGCACAATACCAGTCTGCCAGCCATATTTTCAGTCTGCAATGCACAATACCAGTCTGCCATGCACTATACCAGTCTGCCAGCCATATTACCAGTCTGCAATGCACAATACCAGTCTGCAATGCACAATACCAGTCTGCCAGCCATATTACCAGTCTGCTATGCACATTACCAGTCTGCAATGCACAATACCAGTCTGCCATGCACAATACCAGTCTGCAATGCACAATACCAGTCTGTAATGCACAATACCAGTCTGCCAGCCATATTACCAGTCTGCCATGCACATTGCCAGTAAGCCATGCACAATACCAGTCTGCCAGCCATATTACCAGTCTGCCATGCATAATACCAGTGTGTCATAATACCAGTGTGCCTAAATTCCAGCCTGACATGCCATGCATACCACGTGCCATTATATATATGCATAAAGTAAATATACGCATAATGTAAACACTACAAAAATATGCCCGCCCAACACATTCTAAGGGGTCCTATGAGTTTACAATCTAAGGGGTCCTGTTCCTGTGAGTTTACAATCTGAGGGTCCTGTTCCCGTAACCTTACAATCTAAGAGGGAAGAGGAACCTGCTCTGTCAGCTGTGCGCGCATTCATCACAGCTGCTCAGTTGGCCCTCCTGTTGCGGATGGGATGGCGATGGATGCGTTACAAATGCATTTATATAGAGAGATAGTCTTGGATAGGAAAAAAAAATATGTGGACATGAATTCTGAGCTGGCAACAACAACAATAGACTGCCCTCTGGGCAGGCTTTCCACCTAGTTTATAAATATTTTAAGAGAAAGATACAAATCATTCAATCCATATACTTATCATTGTAATTTATGGTGCTAAGAAGATCAAATATTTACCCCCGTGGAACAGGGCATAATAAGTATATGTTCCGGGTATTGAGAATCACAATGAACGAGTCTGAGCAATATTAAAAAGGAAAATTTTGAGTGTTCATCGCCATGGCAACTGCTCCTTGCTATGGAACACGTTAATCTTATGGATTAGTGTTAAGTGTGTATTGTGAATGTTTAAAGCCTATATTCATGCCTCTCAAGAGATTATTTAAAAGTTGAAAAAAGTGTCACGCAATGGCATTAAGAGAGGAAAAATAATAATTTCTATCTAAGCACAGCAGAACCTATGGACACTTAGCCGAAACGCAGTTTCTGACTCTGTCTTACGGTAAAAAAAGCCATTTATGAAAATAAGACTTTAAATACCAAGAAAAAAGTCACAGAAAACTTCTTCTACAAAAATTGTTATGCAATAGTAGTGTATCTGCTAGAAATGTGCATTTATACTGCAGCGAAAAAGTCTGTATATACATAGAGATGCATCCATTAACCTCTAAGGGACCAATGATGTACAGGGTACGTCCTGGGAAAAATTCCCATTAAGGACCAGGGACGTACCCTGTATATCATGGTCCTTTAACCCCCTTCACTCCCAATACTCACCTCTCTGGCCGGGGTCCCGCGGCGGTCTGACTTCCTTGAAGTCAGACCTCCATTTTTAAAGACCCCGGCTGTCGCACGGACACCAGTGGAAGGGTAAGAAGTAAAGGGGTGAGTGAGGGGGATACTAAGGCCATACTTTAAGTAAAGCATTTTGTAGAAAAGGAAATATTAAGAAAATATTAAATGCAATTACAGGAGTTTTGACAGAATGCAATATAAAAATACAATACAGAATAAAAAGTAACCGGAAAAAAAATAAAAGTTTAAAGAAATTTAATGAATTTATTCTTAAAAAAATTGAGAAAGGCTCAAAGTTGTTATTAAATAAAAAAATTGTGGTTTATTCAAGAAGGCATATAAGTGTCCTTTCTCTGATGGAGCTATATATAGGTTGCACAGGGTGAAGGTTGCAAAGGGGCTTGTCTACCTAATGGTGAGCAACAGCTGTGCCCAATATAACAAAAAAAAATATATATACATATGTCATAATTTTTAATAAATGTATTTATAGTCTATATATATATATATCGAGAGAGAAAACAAGTATTCGGAAGCACACAGAGACTTCTTGTTGAGATATTCAAAATGCTCAATTTTATTACAGCATAATTCAACGTTTCAGTCATTACAGGGACTTTTCTCAGGGAACTATTTGAATTATGCTGCAATAAAATTGAGTATTTTTTATACCTCGACAAGAAGTATCCGTGTGCTTCCAAATTCTTTTTCTCTCTATTTAATACTGGCAGTCGGATTGGTTACACCGGAGCAAGAACTACGGTACGTGGAGTGCAGGGTTTCTTAATTAATATTATTTGCAGATATTGTGAATATATTATTTAATTAACATTTTTATTTTTTCCTTTGTGTTCCTGCCCCAGCAAGGAGCAGAATGGTAAGAGACAGCGTGGGAAGATTTTGGACAGGGGTAGAGATTTTAATCAAATTCTAAATGGTCTTAAAATGTCATTTTAATGGTCGTATCAAATTAATAGGTTATACCAGCACTGCCTTTTTAACAATAAAATAGAAGTTCAAAATTTTTTTGAAAAATAATCCGTGGCCTACATTTTCCAACTGTAACGGATGTGTGCTGTTTTTATTAATGTCAAAGCGACGCATTTGGGGAAAGAGTGATTCCGTGCATTTGACGTCCCATAGCAGTACTATTGTGCTGGCAGTGGCTATGTAATGCACTAGGTATAAAGGTGGGCTTCTGAAAACACCATAAGAACAGCTGCACAAATTATCACAAGTAAATGCAATCATTTTAGCAAAATTAATCCTGTTATTATCTTTAAGAATAAAACATGGAAAAAGTATAGCAAGGTAAGGTAATGGGACACATTTGTTACAAGGCAGCGGTTAGATTGCGTGCCGCCACGGGTCACAATGCTGCTATGTGATGCATTGCAAGTGGCGATCTTGATAAATATACACTCAATTTGTCATACTTTATAAAACCATGAATGCAACATGTCCTTTAAAAAAATTTTTAAAAAAATTGCCGCAAACCTGACCTAACAATTAATTTTGTCTTTTTTCCCCCCTGTGATGTATTATGCACAAGAAATAAATCAGCTGATATACTATAAAAATACTCTAAAAATAAATCACCACCAAATGAGGATTACTTTTTTTCCCTCCAGACTTTGATATATTAAGCATGAAATCCATCAATTTTGTACACGGCTTAATGTTATTCTGCATTATGGCTTGATGGAGTGACTGTGACTACATATAGCATTGGCCCTTGTGCAGTGTGCTTTATATATAGAATAAATATGTCCTGTCTACATGTACAGAAAGTATGGGGGTTTATTATTATAATCCTTTATTTGATTTCATTCTTTTTTATTATTTGATTTCTTTCATTCTTATTTATTATTCTTTTTTAAATTATTCTTATAATAATAATCATTTTTATTATTTGATTTCTTTCATTCTTTTTTATTATTCTTTTTTAAATTATTCTTATAATAATAATCATTTTTATTATTTTATTTCTTTCATTCTTTTTTATTATTCTTTTCTAAATTATTCTTATAATAATAATCATTTTTATTATTTTATTTCTTTCATTCTTTTTTATTATTCTTTTTTAAATTATTCTTATAATAATAATCATTTTTATTATTTTATTTATTTCATTCTTTTTTATTATTCTTTTTTAAATTATTCTTATAATAATAATCATTTTTATTATTTTATTTATTTCATTATCTTTTATGCTTCTTCTTATTATTTATTTATTTTAATTTATTATTTTATTTTATTATTTCTAGCAGATTAATAGGTAAAATCAGCCTGACACGTAGTTGTAACTGGCCTGCAACAGGTAGCTCTTACAGAATAAAGTCAGTCACGGTTGCATCAAAATACAGTTAAAGAGTAACAAATGTAGGACATAAACATTGCAAAAAGAAAGAATCTCAACAATTCAGAAGTGCAATAGCACAGTAATGAGGACAACCAAAAGAATCCACCCACACGGAGTGATGACAGGTAGGAAAGGATGCATTTTAATAGATGTAATTTCTTTTGAAAGGAGAGAAAAGAGAATGATTTATCCCACAGCTCCATATGTGACCTTTATTTAAGAAAGGTCATTATATGGAACCATGGAGCGCTGCGGAATATGCTGGCGCTTTATAAATAAAGAATAATAATAAAGAATAATAATGGAGACATTTAACAGATGCTTCCACATCTCAGTTTTAAGGTAATGGGGGAAATGTATAAATAATAAGTAAAAAAAACACATTATATATAATATAAAAAAATGTTAACACTAGCTAATGTAAGTGAGAATAAGGAGTAATGGAATTGCTCGTTATTCTCCGGCTGCCCGCAAATTAAGAAGGGTTAACATATTGTAACTTGTTCTTATAAACGTGCCTCAAGCAAACTTTGCGGAAAGAGTTATTCAACAATATATTAACTAAACAAAAAATGGAATGGGTTCCTTCCGACTCCATAGGACACCAACCCTGTAATGATCAATTGAAAGGACAGAGAAGTCAGCCACACCACTCTCAAATTGAAGAGCTGATTTTATATGGGAGACCACTCTCCTAAATTAAATGAGCTCATCAATATTTGAAACTTGTGACCGACTTCTCTCTCTCTGTTGACAAGCAACATTTATGTTTTGGCTGGAATATGAATGGAGATGTTAGGAATTGGGGCATATAGTTACCAGCTTGTGTGTTACCAATAACAGTTTGATCAGAATAGGGTCCCTAGTGTGGGCCAGAACCCAACGCACAATGAGCAATGTGGCAGCAAAGAGAGAACAATGGACAATATGAAGGAAATGTGTTAGCATGGTGGCGGCGTGGAGGATTGAAGTCACAATGAGGAGGTAAGAATGTGTTAGCATGGAGGTAGCGTGAAAGATTGAATGCACAATGAGGAGATAAGAATGTGGTTGCATGATGGTGGCGTAAAGGATTGAAGGCACAATAAGGAGGTAAGAAGGTGGTAGCATGGGGTGGCGTGAAGGATTGAAGGCACAATGAGGAGGTAAGAATGTGTTAGCATGGTGGTGCGTGAAGGATTGAAGGCACAATGAGAAGGTTAAAATGTGGTAGTGTGGTGGTGGCATGAAGAAATGAAGGCACAATGAGAAGGTTAGAATGCGGTAGCATGGTGGTGGCGCGGAGGATTGACGGCACAATGAGTAGGTAAGAATGTGTTAGCATGGTGGTGGCATGAAGGATTGAAGGCACAATGAGAAGGTTAGAATGTGGTAGTGTGGTGGTGGCGTGGAGGATTGACAGCACAATGAGGAGGTAAGAATGTGTTAGCATGGTGGTGGCGTTAAGGATTGAAGGCACAATGAGAAGGTTAGAATGTGGTAGTGTGGTGGTGGCATGGAGGATTGACGGCACAATGAGGAGGTAAGAATGTGTTAGCATGGTGGTGGCGTTAAGGATTGAAGGCACAATGAGAAGGTTAGAATGTGGTAGTGTGGTGGTGGTGGAGTGGAGAATTGAAGGCACAATGAGAAGGTAAGAATGTGGTAGCACAGCATGGTGGTGGCATGGAGGATTGAAGGCACAATGAGGAGCTAAGAATGTGGGTGCAAATGGGCTGAATTGAAACAATGTATTACTTATATTGATGCTGTAGAAATGAGACAGCTTGGTGAGCAATATGGTGGCAGTATGGCAGTAGTTTGCGGGCAAGAATAAAATTTGGAGGAGGCCTGAATAATTTGAGAGAAATAGGGTCATGAAGGCATTATTTTACCACTGCAGTGGTACTGAGGAAAAGTGTGACACTGAGACATGGGGCATTGTGGCACCAAAATGGGAAAAGAGAGTCAGGTTTCAATATGGTAGCACACATCAAGACCATAGGAAGAAGGTACATATGGCATGGGCAGCGCAAAAAAATATTTCAAGATGGCATTGCCAGGATTCATCAGACTCAAATTGTGCAAGAGTGGTTCAGGGAGCACGAGACATCATTTTCACACATGTATTGGCCACCGCACAGTCCAGGCCTTAACCCTATTGAGAGTCTTTGGGATAATGTGCTGGAGTAAACTTTACGAAGTGCTTCAACTCTCCCATCATCAATACAAGATCTTGGCCACAAACTAATGCCACTCTGGATGGGAATAAATGCTGTGACATTGCATGAGCTTATCGAATGGCGCCACGGCGAACGCTTGCCGGAATCACAGCAAAAGGCGCGACGACCAAATATTAAAATGTGTGACTTTTTTGTCAGGCAGTGTATTTCTTCTGCTGCTGCTTTACAATATTTATTCATTACTCTGGAAGCATTTTTAAAGATTTTTGTTTTCCTGTCCATAAATATAGATTTTACTTCCTGCCATTAAAAATGTTCTGTCTGTGTTTAACGACATGAATTATAACTTTACGCTTTATTTTCCAGGTCACAAAAAACATAACACGGACAAAATTAAAATTCGACTTGGCGTGTCAAACAGCAAACACTAAGAAGAAAAATATAACTAAGACCAGTATCTTTCTATACGCTCAGGCCAACGGGACGCAGTAAACATGCATAGGTCATTATATTATACCTATATTTCTCTTTAAATATATCTTGATCTTGAAGTGGAAGAAATGATGGTGCTGGTCAGTTTCCGACGAGGCTCGGAGGACTGCATTAGTGATGTATTTTACATATATTTGAACTCTTGCTGCAATATTAAGCATTCTATTAAGAAGCAAATGCACACATTTTCAAGGAAGAGTGGGCAGCAAATTGTCAATCTGAATCTCCATGTGCAAACTTAGTGACTGTCTTGAGGGAACTCTGGAGGTCATTTATCAACTTTAAACTCCTCTTTTTCCTCCCACCATTCCATTTAGGGTGTACTAAAGAACATTTTTATCTGACTACTTCTTTTTGATGTTTACTATTATATTATATTGAATACTATTTTGATGTTTTTAGGGTTTATTTTTTTTTAAATGTAGCCAATTGCAGGTTTTCTTAACTTGCTTTAGTAAGGTATACATGAAATTATATTAATATACAGTATATACTGTGACAGTGGGATTAGGGGCTGGGTGACTGATAAACCACTGTTTGATTGGCAAGCAGATGGAGAACATCCCTTTCCCCTATAGGGTTAATAGCTGATGCCTGATTAGGGCTTCTCTGCCCTTATAGGAGCTGCTGTTCCCTCTGAGGCGGCAGTCTTTGTGCCGGTTGCAGCAGAGAACGAGGAAAAACCCTGCTGTTAAAAAGGGAAATATATTCTGTTTTGTTTTGATTATTGGTAAGCGGCTTAGCCACCCAGTATTATAGTTAGGAATTCTGAATGTTTAGTTAGACTCCGCATGAGGAGTAGGCTTTAATTTATAGTTGTTATCTTTTTATTCAATGATTACTCTGCATGTGCTGTGGCTGCCCAAATAAATAAAATACTGAATCACTGACTCGTGTGTCCAGTGTCTATACCAATATATGTATATGTAGATTAGGTAGGCCGTGTTAGTCCAGATGCCAAAATCACGTGTATAATATATATAGACTAACAGTACAGTAGCTCATGCATTTAAATATTTTAATCCTTTAAAGATTCTAACAACTATTAAACCTTTCAAGAGTTTAACTATTTTTAACCCATTTTTTACAAGCTTTTATAATAATTATATATATATATATACTATTATTATTATTATAAAACCTTGTAAAAACGGGTTAAAATAGTTAAAATCGTGAAAGGGTTAATAATTGTTAGAATCTTTAAAGGAATAAAATCTTTAAATGCATGAGCTACTGTACTGTTAGTCTATATATATAAATATATATTTATATATATGACTAAGAATATACTGTATATATCTATATATATATAAAAAAAATTATCAGAAAGGGACACACTCCAGGGCTTAGATCTCAAGATAAAAAATGATGCTTTATTATAATACCATTTAAAAGTGCCCAATAGCACTGACCGACGTTTCGGCACTCTATGGGGCCTCAAGGCAACATGACCACCTAAGCTTTTTTAGGTGGTCATGATGCCCTGAGTATGCCCTTGTCTGTCCCCCCTCCCTCCGCTCAGCCGATCGGCTGAAACAGCTGAAAACAGCTGAGAGACGTGGAGGACTTTACTCCGCCCTCCCAGCTGTCAGTCAGCAGAGCGGGACTCATATCTCTCGCTTCTGCCGACTATTGCCGAGTAGGAGACGTCATTGCGCTTTCAGCGCGATGACGTCTCCAACTCGCGGCAGTAGCTGGCGGCAGCGGCTGAGGATTAGTGTTGCGCGCATCCTCCTGCGCGCAACACTAATCCAAGAAGATGGAGCCGGGAGGAAGCCTGCTGATTGGCTGGTTTACGTGAGATGCGCGCATGCGCGCTTCTCACGTAAACCATTAGCCAAGTGAAAGATTTAGAAGGACGGGAGCGGAAGAGGAGGGAGGTGAGTATAAAAAAAAAAAGACGCCGTTGGAAACAAGTGGATTTTAGGGTATGTATTACAGTAACAAAAAAAAAAAAAATCCCTACCTATTTATTGAGGGACTAGTTATAGTTTAATGTAAAAAAACAGGGGGGGGATTTTTGATTAGAGTGTCCCTTTAACCAGAGCCATTCCAAAAAAAACACATAATCCCTTCACTACCAAGTGATTATCCAAAAATCCACTGTCAGAAAGAAGGAGCTTTTTGGAAAATCATTTTAATTAATTATACAGTAAGAAATATATTTGGGAATATTCTCAATGTACTGTATTTTTTAGTGTAATAACCTATTTGGCAGGCGCCATCTACTGGCCAAATCAAGTTATTACAGGTAGAACTACAGGCTTCAGGGTTAGTCAGAGAGAGCCGATCTGGCCACGAAATGTCACTGAACAGTGAATTCCCCCATACGGCGACATTTCGAGGCCATTCGGCTATTCAGAGAGCAGGCAGTTCGCCAAATTTTGGCGAATTACCAGCAAGTACGGTGCCTGTTTGAAGGCAGTGAAATCCCCCATAGAGAAGCAATGGTTAATCTATTCAGAGAACACCGGGCAGCAGAGAAAAGCTGCCGAAATGCTCTGCTGTTCGGTGTTTTCATTCGGCAGGTTTATTAAGGTGAATCCCATAGGTTTCAATGTTAAAAATATTCCTGGTTTTAATTCAATATCTATCAAATCATTTGTTATTTTAATCTGCACCAAAAGTCTCTTCATTTATTGATTTTTAGGATCTTTTCGGCATTTTTTGGGATTTTCTCAGCAAAATTTTATCCGTTTCTTATTTTAAAGCGGTTTTTATTTTATCTGGAAGACAACTTTCTATTATCATTCAAAGGAGCTTATATGTAAATTCCAGGCATTTTTGTTTGAAAAGTATTTTTTTCCAAAAAGTGTTTCAATTTTCACACTTTCAAATCTTTTTTTTTTTTCACCCCGTTCGTCAGCTTGTCGGCTTTTCCGTCGGCTGGTCTGCGCTGTGTACGACGACTAGCCGGATTTTTCCAACGTGTTCGGCGTGTATTTTGCGGTGGATCCGGTGGGTTTTCAGCAGTTTTTCGGCAGATGTTCGGCAGGGGGGACCCTGCGGCTAATGCTGAATTCACCGCAGGGTGGGGACCTTTGATTCCCCGAAGTGAGGGGAAGTGAGGGGAACGCACTCTCTGAATAACCCCCTGTGGCTCCGTGTCGGCTGGGGAATGTCCGATATATCAGGACATTCCTTAGCTGATTTTAACCAGTTTTAGCACCTTGGACATTATGCCCACAGAGCTAAAATTTTGAGGGCACCTTCCAGAGCCCAAAAGATAACAAAAATTCATTTGCAACAAGTGGATTTCATTTGCAATCACACAGAATAACCCCTGATCGTGTTAACACGATCTCGGGCTGCTGTGTCTGCTAGAGTTGACCATATATACTTGATCACTGTATTGAAGGGGTTAATGGGATACAAAGGAGCAGTCTAGCAACATAAGGGATTAAAATGTTTGGGCATTATATTTACGGCACGTATGAGTCTGAAGTCTATGATAAAAACTAAGATTTCCCAAACAACCAATCTGTGAATCACGGCATGAAAGGCGCTTTAATCTAAGTTTAAAATTACCGAGGAAGTTTTAAAAGTCAAATGTCAGTGCACTTCCAAAAAATATAAAATTATAGGGTCTAAGCTTCAGTAAGTCCATTTCTCCCTATACACACGTTTTAACCATGACAGCACATGGTCTAATAAACAATGTCTGCTGTTCAAAGTGTGTTGACACATGCAGCATATTTTCCCAAATTTTGACAACATTTTAAACGATTTTGATGCGATGAAGCAACGGAAAATATTTCTCCAAAGCAGTGGACAAGATTTCTGTCGGAAATAATGTTTTTTTATATATATATACACTCTAAGTACAAGATGTAACTAACTTAGCTTACGAAGGGCATTATCGTGTGCCTCTCGCTAAAACTGGAAGGCTAAGGGGAAAAATTAGCTATCGCTAGTTTCCCCTTTGCATCCCGGTGTCAAATCAGATAGTGGGGCAGGCGCTGAGTCTGGCAGCCTGACCCGTAGCAGCCGCAAGGCTCGCCGATGCTGGGGACAGCGCTAACGCTCCGTCCCAGGTATCCCTCCATGAAGTTCATAGGAGTCCATGGGGGCTTCTCCTGACACATGACCGGTAGGATCACGCCTATCGTGAGATCCTGCTGGTCGGCGGAGTGATCGTGGAGGGAGACTGGGGACTATTTCCCCCCAGTCTCCCTCTGCTCTCAGCAGCCAGAAGCAGCAGATCGGTTCGCTGATCTCGCCGTGGGATAAGAGGTGATTATTTGATTTTTTTGGGGGGTTCAGGCCAAACCCTGTGTACTTTGAGTATGTGCCACAGACATAAGGATACTCCACGCCACCCAGGACTCAACCATGAAGATATCAACAAATTTCCCGGTGGGCCGTGGCAACTAGGGCTAGTAAGAGCACTCTGACTCATCGCTGAGTGAGCTATTAGTATGGTCTGCTCCAGCCTGAGATGAACACCAAAGCTCTCCCACCAAGGAGCACCTTTTATCCCCTGTATACTGAATGGGAAGAATTTATTGAAATAGGCAGTTGTAGGAAGCGGGCCCCGACCAATGGTTTAGTAAGGGGCCCCATGAATGAATTCTGAGGGCAGCCCTGCAGGTAACATATGTGCGGTGCTCCAGGGATTCCTGCAGGAAAAAGGAAACCGTCATCTATAAAGGACTTCATGCTCTCTTAAGGTCAGTGGCATGGCACACAGCCAACGTAATAAGTGCCCAATCATTGAAGATTTCAACATGGCCACCCTCTTCTAGTCCAAATTCCAGAATTATGGTATTATCCATTTGAGAAAAGTCAGTAAAGTGGCAAATCATGTCTCTTGGACACTGATGCAACATCAGACATTGCAGTGTGGAGAAACCACTGTTTGACCTCATTTGCCATGAGTCGCCATGGCACTGCTGGAAATCTGCAAGGAACAGGATAGACAAGGCTGCTGGAGAGAATGTTGGAATGGAAGATTACAGTGGTTTCCTCCAAATATGCCAATAGCTCAGCTAGGTCCTACACCCCTGCACTTATCTCCAGGGAACTGAAAGCTAAAGGACTACCTGCATTGAGTATAGGTCACCCCTGTTAGGCAACACAATTATAAGCTACTCAAGCCAACCAAGTGCCAAACACGGCGGGTACCTGATGGTTATTTTGACGATTGAGTTGACCCGATCGTGGCAGTGAAGGAGTTATTTCTAGTGCAAAACTGGTAAGGATTTTCTGCTGGTCATCTGCGATGCTCAGTTTGGAAAACAGCTCTTAAGAGCAATATTTCTTATAACAAGAAATACTAAAAGTATCAAATGACTAAAATTACTTTGGAACTACTGTATTAAATTATTCATCCTGTAGAACGTATCATCCACTGGAGCCGCGAGGATATCTTCAAGCCCCCACACTAGCCCAGATCTGCATCCTTCCTATTCACGGACTTCGGAGAAGCAGCGACCCCAATGCAATCCTATCTTATGATTCTAGATTTAATTGCAATCTTAATACTAACTGTAATTCTTAATTAAATTAATTGCAACACAAGGGATTACAAAGACTTAGTGTGTCTGGAGCTCTAGCCCGCTGAATAATATGCATATGTATTGTATATATCACGCATATGCATGCATATATTATGCAAATATGAAGCTTAGTAGATATGCATTATATAATATTCAATCCATGGCCACATAGACATAAGACTCGTTATTAATCAGCAACAAATGGGTTAGCATTATAGCATGCTTGGTATAACCTTATCATTTTCTGCAGATGCATCTTAGAAAACAGCAAATGTCAAACCATCTTAAAAGGGCTAAACAAGAATCACTTTGTATTCCGCGGATATCTCTGTGAAGTTAGATCGTATTATTTGGCAGCGTTGTTACCCAGTATGATGGATATGTACTTTTTCTTTTCGGAAACATGTGAAATGTGTCTATTCACATTCTGCTAACAGCTTTATTTAACAAGTTTTATTAAGAGTTCGACATCCTTTTCACAGTGATTTCTTTATTCTAGGGGTTGTTCGGAGAGCACCAAAATTTCACCGACATTTCGGTGCTCTCCCGTTCCCCGCACTTCAACATTCATTGCAGGGTCCCTGTAGTGCAGGGAAAATCCGCCGAACGGATTCGAAAAATCACCGAAAATCCGTCGAAAATCTGCCGATAACCCACCGATACAATCCGAAAATATCTGATCGCATCGAAACGCCACAGAACACCCGCCAAATGTACCCGATGATCTGTCGCAAACCTGCCGAACGCGTCCGGCGATCCGCCAAACTCAGTACCAACCAGACGACCGGAAAAAAAACAATTGATTAAAAAAAAAAAAAAAAAAAAACAATTGAAACTTTCAAAATTTCAAACGCTGTTTGCACAAAAACTACTGGACGAAAATGTCTGGAATTAACATACAAGGTCCTATGAATAATAAGAAAAAGGTCTGTTACAAAACAAAAAGCTATTTAAAAAAAAATCTGATTAAAGATTTTTGACTCCCGAAAAATGCTTAACGATCCTAAAAAAATTTAAATAAAGAGACATTTTTTAATGGTTTAATAGATATTGGATTAAAAACAGGAATATTTTTAACATTGAAACCTATGGGATTTGCCTGATTAAACCTGCCGAATGAAACCACCGAAAATAACAGCATTTCACTGACATTTCTCTGCTGTTCGGCGTTCTCTGAATAGGTTAACCGTTACTTCTCTATAGGGATTTCACTGCCTTCAAACAGGCACCGTACTTTGCTGGCAATTTGCCTATATTTGGCGAATTGCCAGTTTTGAATAGCCGAATGGCCCTGAAATTGTACTTTTAAATGTCCCTTTAAATGCAGTTTAGTAAGTTTCTTACTTTTTATTACAGTGAGGACAGGGGCCGCTACTTCCAGCCCCCTTGGATTAATGCAGTTCGACAGGATCGAGACCTTTCATAGAATTTAGATTTTAATAGGGCATAAAGAATTACAAGCAAATAATTAACTATTCAATTTGAGCTTATTATCGACATTGCACAGGGAACAATGTTATAGCCTTCTATTATTCTATTACGTGAAGCTATCATTTAAGGTAAATCTAGAATTCCATTGTGGCTGATAAATACAGGTTACTTAAGATTTCAATTACTTCGACAGCAACACTTACAAATACAGAACAGATTAAAAAACACATAACAGCAAGAACAGACTATGAAGGATGCACTCGATTGAAGTGAACTGAGACCACATGTAAGATAACACACTTTATGAACTGAGATTGTACTTGCTGGGGTCGCCTGTGATTGACCTCATTGTTGGAAGTTAAAGTGGGTACATAAAGTGAGTAAATTATCAGTTGTTGTGTAAATACATAAAAGGAACATATATTTTATGTATATCTGAGAATGTCTTCTTATTTATTAATGTTAAAAAGATATGGCATGTGCTTTTAAGACATTGTTTTCATAATAAAGTCGCATATTCCAATATATCTGAAGATTAAAATGACCAATGAAATAGTCTCGTAGAGAAACAATGAGGACAGAAGGAACATCACAATCGTTAACGCCAATTTATCATAACAACATTTCATCATTTTGCTAACACACTTATAAGGTTATTCAAAGAGCTCCGAATTGCTGGCGAAAGGTAACCGAACGCTGAAATTCAGCGTACAGTTACCTTTCCTGGCCATTCGGCTATTCAGAGAGCAGGCAGTTCGTCAAATGTTGGCGAATTGCCTGAACATACGTTGCCTGTTCGAGGGCATTGAAATCCCCATAGAGAAGCAATTCTTCGTCTATTCAGAGAACACATACCAGCAGTGAAAAGTTGACGAAATGCCCTGCCATTTGGTGATTTCATTCGACAGGTTTATTCCGGCGAATCCCATAGGCTTCAATGCTAAAAATATTCCCGTTTTAATTCAATATCTAATAAACCGTTTATTATAATATTCTGCAGTAAAAAGTTTCTTTATTTTCATATTTTTGTAAGATCTTTTAGGCACTTTTTGGATTTTTTTTGCGAAATTGTTTTTTCCGTTTCTTTTTAAATCGTTTTTTCTTTTTTCTGTAACAGACCTTTTTATTATCATTCATTGGATCTTATATGTAAATTACAGGCATTTTCGTTCTGTAGTTATTTTTGCAAACAGCGTTCCACTTTTCAAACATTCAAGCGTACTGTTTTATTTTTTTCACTCCATTCGTCTGCTTTTTCCGGCAGCTGCTCTGCGCTCTGATTGGCTCTTGTTCGGGTTTCTCCGGTGTGTTCGGCGGTGTTAATCCAGATATTTTTGCCGGTTTCGGTGTGCATTCGCCTGGGTTTTGCGGTGAGTGTTCGGCAGGTTTGCGGCGACTTTTCCCTGCACTTCGACAGCCCTGTGGTGCTTGCTGAATACACCGCAGGGTCGCCAAAATGGAATTGCCAAATCACACCGAATTGAAGAGAATGAAAAGTCACCGAATGTACGGTGACTTTTCGATTCTCTTTGAATAACCCTGATAGTTGCAGAGTCTGATGTAAAGGGTAAATGGTATTCCATAACATGTTTCATAGATATGTTGCATCACTGGCGGCTCGGAGGTTAGAGAGGCCTCAGGCCAAGCTCACGTGTGAGGCTGTAATGGTAGCTGTAAATTATTGTCGCTGATTATATGTCTTACATCTTTGTGTCAGCTTAACTAATTTGTTTCATAACCCGATGAGTTACAGATTCGAAACCAGATACTAAAAGCTTCCTTGTTTTAAATTTCAGTTTCCCTATTTCTGATATCAAAATTAGCCTGGGGCAGGGCACATGTTTGGTCATGTTGCACTCATGAAACCTGGTCAGTTTTCAGACATACATTAGTGACCAGACGTTGTCCATCTCAGAAGCGTCAGCCTTTGACTATAATTAATAACAGATGCTGTTTGGTAAAGTATTTAAGGTGGGAGTTCACGTCATTCAGTCAGAGGTCTCTCCTGCCGAACGGACATGTTTCCCAGGGTCCATTGACGCCAGTCTGAGACACTCTGTCAGACTAAAATGGGACCTCCCAGTCATGCTGGAGAGAAATTGTCTGCAATTCAAATGTTGATGCTTTCTACTTCTTTATTTTACTCAAAATAAATTGATTGATTCATTCTATTTCACAATATAGACCAAACTTCCCAGTGTTTTTGGTGTCTGCACACCCCAATGAAATTACATCAATGACCAATGTGTGTTGTCTGTGACCATTGAAGCTGGTTCTGATGACGCGCCTGGCCCATTAGCCTTGGAATCCCACTTACGAATGACTACAGCCCTTCATCTCCTCTTGGCTATATCGCAAGTCTCCTATAACTTATTACTTAACCATAAAATAATGATGTAATTTTATAGTTATTAGGGATGCGAAAGACATATCTTGTGGAAATATAAGGTATTCTCTCTCCAAAGCACACATACACACAGACTGAACTGCTTCTTACCCTCTGCGCACAAACCAAGTATCAAGGTATCCAGTATCCATCATGCCCTCCAACACTGGTTTCCAGACCACCATCTTTTTGTAATTGTATTTTATGTCTGCATTTATTAATCTCTGGCTGCTTTTAAATTTCCGTTCATTTCTGTTAGAAAAACCCCATGTGTTCCTCCTTCCCTCCCTCATACATCGTAAATGGTTAACACTCTGTGAATTTTCGCAAAACCTTATTCTCTCTCCAGAGCACACAGACAAACAGACTGAACTGCTTCTTACCCTCTGCTGTCCCGCCTAACACTCCCCATCCACCTTCCACCCAGGCCCGGTCCATAATTTCAGATCTCCTTTTCAGCTGTCTCCACTTCTCTCTCTAATTACTCTCACTAAGCCCAGGCTTCTGGTCCTTCCCATGCAAGCCCTGCTAACCATCTTCACATTCCCTCTATGCCATCTGTTTCACCTACCCCAGTCACTTAGATTGTAAGCTCACGGGATGTCTGACTGAGCATTTGGTTAAGTGCTGTACTACCTGGACAGTTAGGCTAGGGTCAGACGAACGCATTTTCACGTTGTCTGTAAAAAAGTGTGTTCGAACGAATGGACGCATTTTTTCACGGAGTACGCGATAGCGGTCATACTATGCGCATTTGCGTCCGTGATTTTGTACAGATCATCAATAAAACTCTTTGTGCATCTGGACGTTATGTTGGCCGGACATTAGCATGGTCTGACATCGCCTAATCACGCACACACGCCGCTAGCGGACGCAGCGCACTCTGTACGTCAGTACTAGCGGTTTTACGTTCTCGACAAAATGCGTTCGTTTGCCACTTGCGTTGCGCAGCCGGACTTTTGTGCGACCGTACTTCGTATATTGGCCGTCATTGACCGGCATTTGCTGCTAGTGCGGCCGTGATTAAGTGCGCCTGCACGCGCGTTCGCACTGCCTCAGTCTGACCCCAGCCTTATCCTACTCGCAGGGTCATCTTTTCATCGTGTATCATGTACGTCTCCTGTTTGTGCTCCCCTATTGTAAACCGCTGCAGAATATGCTGGCGCTCTATAAATGCCTGTAACTATATCAAAGACCATTTGCAGTGACTGGCATGACTGGACATACACACTTGCGAATTGGTAGCATACCATATTTTTTTTTACAGTTGGGTTTAAGACCCGTCTCACATCATGGCCAACATCTTCTGTCATTACCTTTCTATGCTGGCCTACTATCCTCTATACAGCTGTACATTTATTCTGTACTTGGAGGCGATGTAAGACTCAACACTGGTCCCGAAAGCAGTAGACAATATATTAGATTTTATTTATATTTCCGAATATCACTGTAAGTTCATGTTGAGTATTCAGAATCCATTTAAAACTTGTCACAAACCCATATGATTGCCCTATAAAAAGAAATGCGCGAGCTACTCCTACACTCTCTCTGTCAATTCATTGTATATTGACAACAAAATAACCTAAGTGTCTATTCCAAAAAGGACTTAAAAAAGCTAGAAAAACTCTTACACATTCTGTTCAATGATAATAATATATCCACCTTCCTGTGATTTTGATTTCTGGTGCGTGTGACTCGGCCCTGATCATTTTAGAAACCAGTGTGTGGGTGACTTAAGTTTTTCTTTATAAAGTTTATGTAGCAATAAATAATTCACCAGTCAGTCACATTCAATATAGATTGTAACTCATCAGTGTTTTGATCCTGGCGTGGTGGCCTTGCCACTATTTCCTTGCTCTCTGGAACTTAATCGAATGAATTTAAACATTATATTTTGTTTTTTAGCCCTAAACGTTAACAGAACATTGCATTTTAAAAGAAAAAGTCATGAATTTCACGTAAGGAAGAACTCCGTCATGTTATGACACATAGCAGTACATATATGCTAGATTTTAGGTGGCAGCATACTCTCTCCATAAATGTTTTATGCTGGGTGCCCACTCGTACCTGGAGAGACCACATCCAAGAATTACTTGTCAAAAGAGAGCACAGACACTCCTGTGTTTCGAGGGTGAGTAGGGTAGGGCAACTTTATTAGCGATTCATTAGAGACAATGTTTCGACTCAACCAAGTTTTTCTCAAATGTGCATGCCTATTTCTTCTACAAAAAGTCTCTCATGAGACCCTGCGGCATGTGAGGGCAAAACCCAATTCTAGTTTGAGCACTGTGTTGCAAGAGAGTGGCAATGAAATCAAAGCTGGGCTGGAACTCTGTGTCTGGGTTTATAAACTCATTCTGATGTCAATCCAACCAGTTCTAACACTTGAAAGTGGGGAAAGGAGTTCCCCGTGTCTGTGTAAACCGCCGGGTTATGTAGGTTCATCCCATCTTTGAAGGCCATAGTGTTTGTAACTGAGTTGGTTTCCTCGCACATTACGGGCACCAAAACTTTAAGGGCCAGTCAACAACTGGTCCTTAAGGCTTTAAGCTTAAGCCGATAGACATATAGGACGCAGCCAATGGCTTAACCCCTTCACTGCTGAGCCATTTCACGTCTTAAAAAAAACACATTTTTCTCTTCTGTATTATTATTGTTATTATTTTTTTTCTTTACCTTAAACATGGTCATGTTTGGTATCATTGGAAAGGCCATGCTGTGGCCTTTCTAATGATTCCAAATATGACACTGCTAGCTGAAAACAGTCAGGAGATATCTGGCTTCAAAGGAACCCTTATCTCCACCCCTATCTTTCCTTAGCAGTCAATGAGGACATTCCCTACACATCCTCAGCAGTGAAAGGGTTAAAAACTCTTGAGGATCTCTTACATCCTCTTGAGTCGTGGGTGCTTCGTCAGGTTCGGCTGGGGTCAGACCAGCGCACTTTTAACGTGCGTTCTGGCGCACATAATTACGGCCGCACTAGCAGCAAATGACGGGCAATGACGGCCACTATACGATGTACGGCCGCACAAAAGTCCGACTGTGCAACGCAAGTGGAATTTGAATGCATTTTTCTGAGAACGCTGAACCGCTAGTACTGACGTCCTGAGTGCGCAGCTGCGGCATAGCGGCGTGTGTGCGTGATTAGGAGATGTCAGACACTGCTAATGTCCAGCCTACATAACGTCCAGACGCAAAAAGAGTTTTATTGATGATCCGTACAAAATCACGCCCGAAAATGCGCGTCGTCTGACCGTTTTTGCGCATTCCGTGAAAAAATACGTCAATGCGTTCGGACGCACTTTTTCACGTTCGCGGGGAAAAATGCTTTCGTCTGACCCTAGCCTTAGGGTTAATTAGAGGCTCTTACACTTCGTATAGGAGTCATTAATTTGTACCTAGCTGGAGAAGAATGAGTGATTCCACCATAACTCGGGTTGGTACTCCAGCAGCTTGGCCGGAATAGACCCTTAACGGCGAGCCACAAATGGGTAAAGGCTTGCACAATACGACTCCCCATTAATGAGTCAGTGGTGACTTGACCTGTAGGTATGGAGTTGTCTTATAATGGATACACTTCTTATCTATAAATATTAAGCAGCCTTACAACGGTGTCTTATCTACACTAGAAGACATATGGACGTGATAATGTCATTATCTGTGCTCCTCTGTATTCATTTGTTTTGCAGCACTTAATTTTATTAGATCACATATTATAATAATCTGGAAAACATGGATGCATTTTACAGCGGATGGTTCTATATCCTTTTCTTATTATTAACGAGTTAATTTACTCCACAATACTCTAGGTGATGAGATAATTACAGCCTCAACGTAATTATATAATAAATGATGGGTAGATTTGCCGGTAGGTCATACAGTAAAAGGCTCATTGGTGTAACAGCATTCAGCACTTCGCATCTGTTTGTCCTGAACTTTAAAGATGATCTGCTTATAATGGGGAAGGTCACACCATGATAAAACCTCAGCTGCTAAGCATATTTTAAAGAAACTTTCATTGGTGCAGGAGGTTTTAATGCGGCTTTGTAGATTCCCACGAATGGCAAACCTGATACTAATATTTGCGTAATATTTACTAATAGCAAATTTAAGATTAAAGAAAAATGAATCAGTACTGCGTCTTCAGATATTCTCTGCAATTAATAAAACAATAGAGGTTATCAAATTCAGCATTCACCGCAGGGTCCCCGGAGTGCAGGGAAAAGCCACTGAAAAATTAATCAAAAAAAAGACGCCGCAAAACCACTGAAAACACCCGATCCGATAAGTTGCCGAAACCCTCTGGGAAAACATTGGATCCGATCCGATAACACGCTGAACGCACACAACGATCCGCCACAAACCGTCCGAATGCGTCCAAAAAAAAGCTGAACACAGTGCCCACTAACCACCAGAAAAATCCGACAAGCCGACGAATGGGGTAAAAAAAACCAAAAATAAACACAGCAACTTTGAAACGCTGTTTACAAAAAACTACTGCATGAAAATGCCTACAATTAATATATAACGTCCTATGAATAATAATAATAATAAAAAGGTCTGTTACAGAAAAAATTTGCCGAAAAAATCCTGAAAAATGCCTAAAAAAATCCTAAAAACAATGAATAAATATAGAGACTTTTTCCTACAAATTAAAACAATAAACGGTTTAATAAATATTCAATAAAAATGGGGAATATTTTTAATATTGAAACCTATAGGATTCGCCTGATTAAACCTGACGAAGGAAGCCAACGAACAGCAGGGCATTTCTCTGACATTTCACTGCTGTTCGGTGTCTCTGAACAGATTAACCATTGCTTCTCTATGGGGGATTTCACTGCTGTTCGGTGAGTCTCTGAACAGATTAACCATTGCTTCTCTATGGGGGATTTCACTGCTGTCGAAGATCACCTGTATTTTGCTGGCAAATCGCCAATATTTACCGAATTGACAGCTTTGAATAGCCAAACGGCCACGAAATTGCACTGTACAGGGAAATTCGCTGTTAGGTTCAATTTTGGGGCCAGTTTGGCTCTCTTTGAATAACCCTGTATTTGTTTTTTCGAGAAAAAATATTCCAATTGCAACAGATGAGAATATCAGGTATAGAGAAAAAACTGTGGTTAATTAAGCATAAATTATACAGGATATTTATTAAGTAGGGAATCAGTGGTGGCGGTGGGGGGGTTGCAAATATTTTCCCAAAATTATTGACCTGCAGAAAAGTGCAATTTAGAAAGTCATCAAATTCTGAAATGTTAACCCTAAATTGGGTAAATGTCCTCTAATCCTGAGCCTCTTAACCGCTTCACTATAATGTTGTTTTCCAAACCACTGCAAGGAACCAGTGAGTTTTAAGAAAAAAACAATGCTGTACACTTACATTGAAAATGTGATGGAGAATCACAAAAGCACATTTTCAAACTGTATGCACAATTTGACAGGCAGACGGAAGTAGAATCCAAACATGGTTGATGCCATACTGTGGCGTAATAGCAAAAAGATACAGTGCCGCGTGGAAATTGCTCCAAACAGAAAATGAAAGCCACTTAATGGGATGGTGTGACATCCTGGCGCAGCCTCTGGCAGAGGTGGACATTGCCAGTGCTGTTCTGGACATTCTGCGCATCTGGAGCCCCCTCTGGCTTCTATGGATATGGCATCCAGGTTCTGGACATTTGGTTCACGCTCAAGCCTGGACCTCACCTGGACTCTGTTCTAATGGACTCATGTCCTTAAAAGCAGGCATCGCCCAAAGAAGGGCACTGCCTCATTTTGGTATTCTCTCTGATCCTAGCCTCCAGTTGTTTCATGTTCTCAGTCTGATACATGCTCTCAGTTTGATCTGTATCCCTCGTCTTGAATCTAGCCTCATTGTTATCCTGATTCATTGTATGCAGTTCTTGTTAAGCCCTAGTTTGCTTTCGTTTTTCCTGTCTGTCTTCAGGTCACGTCCTGGTCAGATATAGTCTTGTGTATTCCCCTGCCTACTTCTGCTCATGTCTGTCTGCTTATAGTTACCCAGGTCCTTGGTTGTTTGTTTATGTTTATCTAGTTTAGTATTCATTGTATATTTTAGTTCAGGTCAGTCTCTCTGCTTGCTTTCTGCTTTCTGCTCTGTTTATTAGCCCTGTATCTCGTATTGCTTTTGTGTCTCAGTATTGTGGTTTATTTCTAGTGCTCAGGTCTTTAGTTTCATGTGTGTTTTGTTCTGGTTCCTTGCTGTGTATAAGTCTCTTCTTGTAAATAAATTCCTTGTTTTATTGTATACAATTCACGGTTCATGTCTGTTCACTGCTCAAGTAGCTCATACCCTTTCTGTACCACGTCAGGCCAGGTCCCACATTACAGATGAGATGTGCTCAACATAAAAAGAGGTACGTTACCTGGAACTCTCAATAATTCCCATTCATTTGTAGTGGTCTCAAACTCTAGCCCCCCAGAGGTTTCTGAACTACACCTCCCATGATTCTCTGGCCATTTACTGCATTAAAGGAATTGTAATTCTGGGAATTGCAGGTAATAAACATCTGGGGGGGGGTTGAGATCCCTGATTTAAGGTCTATAAAAAGTTAACACCCTCATATACTACTACATAGAAAGGAAGCATCGAGGATAGAGGATAAGGTATTAACATCACTACCTTACTTGCAGATATATGCTAGATAACATGCTCACAATATATCATGCTACAGGGTTAACATGATTAACATGTGGACATAACCTCACTTTTAGTGAGGGGGGATGTGTTTAACAGATGCGGTTAGAAGGATGTGAAGTCCAGAGACTTTGGGCTCTATTTCCTAGTTTGTGCCTACATCAGGTCCTCAATATGTAAGCGTTAGTGCCAGGATAAGTGTATTTAACGTATGCCACCCATATTACATCCTTTGACCCTACCCCCGTTATTAATTTGATAGCGTAGCGTCATTTGCGCAAGCTTCCGTGATCTTACTGTACTTTGCAGAACCTATAATTACCATCAGAAGCGCAAACCTTCAATAGACTTTCGATAAGTAAGGTCCTACAAAGTCCTAGCGCTAACCGGCTGGGTGAAGTAGAGGTAACATCACTGCTCTATAACTGTGGAGACTGTGGAGACACAGGTTTGAATTCCAGCCAGAGCACCTCTCCAGTAAGTGTCCGTGGGCAAGACACCTAACAGTACATACTCGCCAACCTGGACATCTGAGGAAAGGGATTTAGGGGTTATTATTTCAGAGGATCTAAGGGTAAGGCTAGGGTCAGACGAACGCATTTTCGCGTTGTCTGTGAAAAAGTGCGTTCGAACGAATGGACGCATTTTTTCACGGAGTACGCGATAGCGGTCATACGATGCGCATTTGCGTTCGTGATTTTGTACGGATCATCAATAGAACACTTTTTGCATCTGGACGTTATGTTGGCCGGACATTAGCAGTGTCTGACATCTCAAAATCACGCACACATGCCGCTATGCGGCCGCAGCGCACTCTGTACGACCATACTAGCGGTTTGACGTTCGACAAAATGCGTTCGTTTGCCACTTGCGTTGCGTGGCCGGACTTTCGTGCGACCGTACTTCGTATATTGGCCGTCATTGCCCATCATTTGCTGCTAGTGCGGCCGTAATTAAGTGCGCCAGAACGCACGTTTAAAGTGCACTAGTCTGACCCTAGCCTAAGTAGTCAATGTAATAGAGCAGCAGGAAATGCTAGCAGAATGCTTGGTTGTGTAGGGAGAGGTATTAGCAGTAGGAAAAGGGAAGTGCTCATGCCACTGTACAGAGCACTGGTGAGACCTCACTTGGAGTACTGTGTGCAGTACTGGAGACGGTATCTCCAGAAGGATATAGACATCTTAGAGAGAGTTCAGAGAAGGGCTACTAAAATGGTGTACGGCTTGAAGGAGAAAAATTACCAGGAAAGGCTTAATGATCTTAACATGTACAGCTTGGAAAAAAGACGAGACAGAGGAGATATGATAGAAACATTTAAATACGTAAAGGGAATCCACAAGGTAGTGGAAGGGAGTATATTTAAAAGGAAACAAAGTAGCAAAACAGGAGGACATAGTCTTAGATTAGAGGGGCAAAGGTTTAAAAGTAACATCAGAAAGCATTATTTTACTGAGCGGGTGGTGGATACATGGAACAGTCTTCCAGTAGAGGCCAAAACAGTAATTGAATTTAAGCAGGCATGGGATAGGCATAAGGCTATCCTAAACAAAAGATAAATCCAGGTAAAGTATCCATGTAATTGGGCAGACTAGATGGGCCGAAAGGTTCTTATCTGCCGACATTTTTTCTATGTTTCTATGTTTCTATGACATACTTGAAAATGAGAGAAATCTCAATGTATCCTTCCTGGTAAAATGCTTTCTCAAAAAATAAATAAATAAATTACAGTTGGGATGCGAAGAGCCATATTGTAGCACCACCTAAAAGCTGGCGCTACATGATTCTGTATTTGCAAAATCATCTAGAGCACCCTAACCCCCCCCCCCAATAAATTTGAAACTCACGACTCATCCTGCGGCGAGAAAGGTGGCCCAATCCGCTGCTTATTCTGGCCGTGAGCAGAGTGAGACTGGGAACAAATAGTTTCCAGTCTTCTTTACGATCACTTTACGGCACTGAGAGAGTTTGCACAGGGCTCGCAGCCCAGAAGCACAACCCTCCATGGAGTCCTATGGACTCTAGGAGGTGACACTCACAGAAACGCTACCGCGAGTATCCCAGCGGATAGCGCTGCGATCTGAGGCCGAAGTGTCGAGCTATCATGGAATATCATGGTAACATGGGAATGTAGGATCAGATTTTCCCTATTGGTGTCCCAATGCTATTATGAACAAGGGAATAGTGCCCTTTGTTGGCTATAATTAACCAAAGACCAGAATGCACAGACTGCTGTAAATTTCCCCTAACATGTTTACTTTAATGGCTATATCACCAATAACTGCAAGGTATCGAAACGCTGAATCATTTATGATCTTGGCTATGCATTGGATAATGATATGTGACACCTTTAATGAATTTTGTGAAATGCCTTTCTCTTAGGCGTCTCTAGAGGGGGCAATTGCCCCCCTTAGGTAATTCCTTGCCCCCATGTGCCGCCCCACCAGAGATCAGCATCCAGCTTCCCCCACTTTTTCAGATTGTTGTATCTCTGCTACTTGCAACATATGTGGTCGATTGAGGTGTCATTGGAAAGGGCAGAGTCTGGCCTTTCCAATGATACCCTGGCAGGTATGTTTCCAGTTGAGGCCTTAGGGGCTGGCACTAGATATTTCAAATATCAGTTTATATAAATCACCCTGTATAATTTGATATAAAATGTTTTCTTCAACAAAAGAACTTGACATACTGTACATCTCTAATTATAATGATATGTATGTAGGTTTAGGATATTAGACAGGAAAGGTAGACATTTAATCCATTCTATTTATATCTATTTTACTGGCGTTCGTGTGGATTTCTCCTAGCAGTACAGTAGAACTGCATCAGCGTAAAGCATAGTATTCTTTCCCGGCGAGTGACTCTAACGGTTAATGTTCCATAGCATGCAGACCTGTTGGGACTTGTACACATTACTGCAGCGGTGGCTACTATCCTCTGTCCCAGTTTTTATGTTGAAGACCTAACTTTGTTTCAGGCTAATAGTCCATGACAATATGCCGAGGAAATGAGACTTTACTGAGATACAGGATATATAAAATTGTGACAAATTGCACTGACAAGGTAGAACGAGAAATATAGAAATGAAATTTTTGTGCCTGACCAGCCGATATTGATAGCGTTATTTTATAGTTTGTATCATAAAACTAATGGGATATCGGAAGAGTAATTATGGGTTTCCATTGTGAGATGTTCAGTAATCACTTGACTTACCTGGCAAAGAGTTGGGGAATAGTTGTTATTGGAAAAGAAAAAGTAAAAAAAAAAATGTTAATTCATTTCTTTCTATATACTTTATTTTGGTCCAGTTTTCCTATATTTCTAATATTTCCCAATTTATTAACATCCTTCAGATACACACACAAACATACACATATGTATGATACTACTCACGTAGATCTGCAAACACATATCTAAATATACATATATGTTGTACAGGAGACATATATACGGTATATATATATTTATTTATAAAGTATTTTACCAGGAAGGATACATTGAGATTTCTCTCGTTTTCAAGTATGTCCTCGGTTCAAGAACATTGAATTGTTACAGTAAGTACAGAGAAGCAAAGTAATAAATGCAAGATATTATAAATAACACAAATATACAAATTTACACAGAAATTAAATAAGTAAGAAATATAGTCACTATGTTACATGTTTACTGGTGCATTCTGTATTGAGATACATATATTAATAGATATCTCTTAACCACTTCGATGCGGAGGACGCGCTCAGCGCGTCCTCCGCATGGCTGCTGGTATGCGGAGGAAGCGCTGAGCGCGTCCTCCCTTTGGGGTCAGCGTTCGGCTGGGTTCCGGCCGATCGCTGGCCCCCCCGGTGCGGGCTGACATCCTCAATGTCAGCCCAGCATCCGGAACCGCAGCCGCTGAAATTAGGTGTCATCGCGGTAGCGCGATGACACCAAATTCAGGCCCCCCCCGCATGTGCGGAGGAGGCGCCTGAAAGGGAGGGGGAGGTCCTTCGGACCTCTCTCCCTCCCGATCGGCGGCATTGCGGGGGTTAACCCAGGCACCATTTGGAAGGGCACAGCCTGCCCTTCCAAATGGTGCCTGGCATTAACCCCTGGGGAGCTGGATTGCGAATCGGCGCTGAAAAGTGCCGGTTCGTGATCCTTTCCCGGAGCTGGCAGACATCTTGGATGTCGGCCAAGCCTCTGGGAACTCCCCCTGAGGACTGGCATCATCGTGCATAGCACGATGACGCCAGTTCTAGAGTTAACCCCTAACTGCCACCAACGGTGGAGATAGGGAGTTCCAATGAACTCCCTATCTCCCGATCCGTGGCAGCTAGGGGTTAAAGTTTGGTATGGTTGGATCGGCCAAAGCATGGCCGTTCCAACGATACCAAACACTACAGTGAAAAAAGTTTTTTAAAAAAAATAAAAATTTTAAATAAAAATAAAAATATATTTAAAAAAGAAATAATAAAAAAAAAAAAAACATTTTTTTTTCTTTTTTTTGGTTCGTTAATGCAGCAATATTGTTCCCATTTCAATTATAATGTGAACAATGATGCTGCACTAACTATTTTTGTATGCGGTGCGTTTGTTAAAAATCGTGTAATTTTCCCCCAAAAAAATGTAACGAGACCCCATCTCTAATTTTTTTAACAAGCGCACCCCATACAAAATATAACCGCAATTGCTCGCATGTTAAAATGTGAAAAAAAACACTTTACACGTTGTGAATTATTGAAAATACATATTTTATTGCATTTTTTGTTATAATATACAGACATGACATAACGTATACATATAATAATGACATATTATGAATCTACCGAGTCTGACGGAAAGAACGATATATAATATGTCTGGGTCATATACTAAAATAAGCCTTCAAAACACGTTTAAACATGATGAGCAAAACCGGTAAATATGACCTCAGCACAGAGGCGTGAAACGCCTCAGCAGCGAAAGGGTTAAGGTAGACTGGGGGAGATTTGATGGTGTCTGGGAAGTTATTACATATTTGCGGTGCTCTGTATGTACAGTTGCAAGAATAAGTATGTGAACCCTTTGGGATTACGTGGAGTTTTGCTTGAATTGGTCATAAAATGTGCTCTGATCTTCATCTAAGTCACAACAATTTGAAAAACACAGTCTGCTTAAAATAATACAACACAAACATTATATGTTTTCATGTGTTTATTGAGCATAACATGTAAACATTCACAGTGCAGGGTGGAAAAAGTATGTGAACCCCTAGCCTAATGACTTCTCCAAGAGCTAATTGGAGCCAGGAGTGAGCCAACCTTGAGTCCAATCAGTGTGATATTATTGGATGTGTTGCTGAAAGCTGTCCTGCCCTTTAAAAACACACACCAGTTTTGGGTTTACTGGTTTCAAGAAGCACTGCCTGATGTGAATCATGCCTCGCAGAAAAGAGCTCTCAGAAGACCTACGATCAAGAATTGTTGACTTGCATGAAGCTGGAAAGGGTTACAAAAGTATCTCCAAAAGCCTTGATGTTCATGTGTCCACGGTAAGACAGACTGTCTACAAATGGAGAAAGTTCAGCACTGTTGCTACTCTCCCTAGGCATGGTCGTCCTGTAAAGATGACTGCAAGAGCACAGCGCAGAATGCTTAATGAGGTAAAGAAGAATCCTAGAGTGTCAGCTAAAGACTTACAGAAATCTCTGGCACATGCTAACATTTTTGTTGACATATCTACAATAAGGAAAACATTAAACAAGAATGGAGTACATGGGTGGACACCACGGAGGAAGCCATTGCTGTCCAAAAAGAATATTGCAGCACATTTGAAGTTCGCAAAAGAGCACCTGGATGTTCCACAGCACTACTAGCAAAATATTCTGTGGACAGATGAAACCAAAATTGAGTTGTTTGGAAAAAACACAAAACACTATCAGGGTTATCCAAAGAGATCCGAATTGCTTGAGAAAGGTAACCGAACGCTGAAAATCAGCGTTCGGTTACCTTTCCTGGCCATTCGGCTATCCAGAGAGCAGGCAATTCGCCAAATCCTGGCGAATTGCCTGAACATATGGTGCCTGTTCGGTGCCTGTTCGAGGGCAGGGAAATCCCCATGAAAAAGTACTGCTTCGGCTATTCAGAGAACACAACCCAGCAGTGAAAGGTTCCCCTAATGTCCTGCCATTCGGTGGTTTAATTCGGCAAATTTTTCAGGAGAATCCCATAGGCTTCAATGTTACAAAATATTCCCGTTTTAATTCAATATCTAATAAACCGTTCATTATAAAATTCTGCAGCAAAAAGTCTCTTTATTTATAGATTTTTTAGGATACTTTAAGAATTTTTCTTAATTTTTTTTTTTTTTTTAAATTCCGATTTTTTTTTTTTTTTTTTTTAAGTTTACTTATTTTTTCTGTAACAGCCCTTTTTATTATCAATCCCTGGACCTCCTGTGTAAATTTCAGACATTTTCGCTCAGTAGTTTCTTTGCAAACAGCGTTTCATTTTCACAGATTCATACAAATGGTTTTGCTAATTTATTCACCTCCCTCGTCTGCGTCTCAGCTGCTTCGGCTCCTGCTCGGGCTTTTTCCGTGGTTTTCGCAGGTTAATCCAGATGTTTTTGGGGGTTTTTGGCGTGCATTCGGTGGGTTTTGCGGTTAGTTTTCGTCGGGTTTGCGGTAGCTTTTCCCTGCAATTCGGGGGCCCTGTGGTTCTTGCTGAATACACCGCAGGGTCACCGAAATGGGATCGGCAAAAGGAACCGAATTGAAGAGAACGAAAAGTCACCGAACGTGCGGTAACTTTTCGAATCTCTTTGGATAACCCTGTATGTGTGGAGAAAAAAAGGCACAGCACACCAACATCAAAACCTCATCCCCACTTTAGAACATGGCGGAGGGAGCATCATGGTTTGGGGCTGCTTTGCTGCCTCAGGGCCTGGACGGATTGTTGTCATTGATGGAAAAATGAATTCCAGAGTTTATCAAGACATTTTGCAGGAAAACGTAAGACCATCTGTCTGCCAACTGAAGCTCCGCAAAGGATGGGTGATGCAACAGGACAATGACCCAAAGCATACAAGTAATTCAACAAAACAATGGCTTCTACAAAACAAAATACGCCTTCTGGAGTGGCCCAGTCAGAGTCCTGACCTCAACCCGATTGAAATGCTGTGGCATGACCTTAAGAGAGCGATTCACACCAGACATCCCAAGAATATTGCTACACTGAAACAGTTTTGTGAAGAGGAGTGGTCCAAAATTACTCTAGATCGTTGTGCAGGTCTGATCTGTAACTACAGGAAACGTTTGTTTGAGGTTATTGCTGCCAAAGGAGAGTCAACCAGTTATTAAGTCCAAAGGTTCACATACTTTTTCCACCCTGCACTGTGAATGTTTACATGTTCTGTTCAATAAAAACATGAAAACATATAATGTTTGTGTTGTATTATTTTAAGCAGACTGTGTTTTTCAAATTGTTGTGACTTAGATGAAGATCAGAGCACATTTTATGACCAATTCATGCAAAACTCCACGTAATCCCAAAGGGTTCACATACTTTTTCTTGCCACTGTATATATCATACAATATTTGGTGAACTCCGCTTAGATATACAATAAGAATTTTTTTTTAAAAAAAGGATATATATATATATATATAGTGACAGTGTCATTAGGGGTAGGGTGGTAGACCACAGGTTTATTAGCAGGTGAATGGAGAATTCTCTTTTCCCCCTATAGGGTTAACTCATAGCTGCTGCCTGATTATTACTGCCCTTATAGGAGATGTGGTTCCCTCTGAGAGGGCAGTCTTGATGGAGCAGGGAAGGAAGCTAAATCCTGAGCCCAAAAGGAAAGTACATTTTATTTTGTTTTTGCTTATTGGTAAGTGACTTAGCCGCCCAATACTTCAGTTAGGAATGCTGAATGTTTATTTAGCCTCTGCATAAAGGAGTAGGATTTTGATTTATATTTGTTTTATTTTCATGTTTACGGTGTACCCTGCACGTACTGTGTCTGCATAATAAAGGAAAGCGTGAAGCACTGATCCCTGTGTCAAGTGGCTATATCACAATATATATTTCCAATTGCTTATTTAGCTTATTTATTATAGAATAGTGTAAAGTGAGACCAAAATAGAACTCTATAAATCTAATATATGTAATTTCTTGTGTAAAATTCACTCACAGACATTTCTCATGAGAGAAATGCAACAAATCCATTCTGTGTTGCTGGACCAATATATTTCAGGCATGCTTGTTATTTATGCCTGTTACTATTTTTATATACCTATATATATATATATATATATATATATATATATGCCTAGAGAGTCAGAGATATAAAAATTAAGCAGTCTGAAAGTGGTATTCTCTTTCATGTCTCCTGTAAATGGCCCGTTGACTGCTTTAGGATGCATTGTTAAATCGATAAAAACATAAATTGCTAAAGCATGTTACCGAATTTCTCAGCTCAGGCTTTTAACCTTCACCCCTTGAACATCCTAAACAGTCACTGGAAACTTTAAAGGTGTTAGAACATCACTTATGAAATAGAACATAAATAGGTCACGCATGCACAGTCCATATGTCCATTTTCCATAGGACCCTATACTCCAAAAATGTTATAAATTATTCCTGTTTTATGTTTTATTCTATTTTATATTTATTTCATACAAAAACCAGGGGAAATGAGTGATTATTGTACCTAGTTAATGTCATTATTCTGCCTTTCTTAAGATATTGGGGTGAAGTCATACCCTGTGTTATCCTTTTCATTTTGGAAACCAGCCTTACTTCACGATGGGCTTAAGGACATCTTACTCGACCTGAACTTTTAGGAAGGAGATAATGTCTCCTTCTCAGCTCAACGTCAGAGCAGTTGATGAGACTTCACACATTATAGCACTATATAAACACCTCAGTGGCCTTCATTTTGCTCTTGTTCTTGGAAAATATAGGGGTCATTTTCTTCAAACATAAGTGAAAATCTAAGTCAATTGAGAACTTTAGTTACCATTGGACTTTAGAAGGGCCATTACTTTATTTTTGCACTTTACCTTCCTAAAACTATGAAGTCTATTCACTATATCTGAAGTATTAGATGACTTAGCAAAAGTTGATAGTTCAGTCACGGTTCAGTTGACCTAAGAAAAAAACAAACCTAAGTTGACAACCACTTGGTTAAGAGTCTTTTGATCATAGACTTGCTATGGCTGACTAAAAAGCAGAAACAGAGGGGAACTATATTTGACACATGTAAGTCAAACAAAGACATTCCTTTTAGGCGATCGTTTGGTGGTTTCTCAACACCTAGTAAATAGATCCCATACCTACAGTAGATGTTCTAATCATCTGGGGCTTGATTCTTGATGAATTGTTAACATTTGAGAGTGGACCATAACTCTGACTCCACTTCTATCAAAGTCCTACATCAATGTTTGCTTCCCATACTGTACTTCTCGCCGTTTCGCGAAGAGGAAGGTAAGATCGGAAATGTTCTCTTACAGTAATTGGAAGGACATGTAGAACAAACAGCTCTCTGGCACCATTCCACCATACAGGGCCATCCACCACCCACACTTGCCATAAATGGAAAGGCACCGAGAACAAATAGCTCCACCCTAAAGTGTGATCCTACGAAATCACTTATGCCAAATCTATGACTTTTCTCATCTGTCCACCAGTGGCCAATCCAGAAGAGGAACAACATTTTCTCCTTTTATCATGAAAAAAAAACTGCATATAGCAATAATCACAAAACCCAGGTCAAAACAGCGTCTCATTACGACACTTTAAAATATGAAATTAAACATAAATCCATGAAATAGAGTCTCTGCGTCTTTAGAGGTTAATATCAAGGTCAAAAGTTACGGTAACATCAGTCGAATCAATTTAAAATAAAATAATGAGTCAACTTCTCATGGTTTAATTAAAACAGTCAGACGAGACGCTGTCACATAACGACGGTAATAATAATAAATATATATACTTTAAATAGAGCAGGAGTTTCTGTTCTGGAACATTATTTAAAAAAAAAAAAAAGTACAGCTTAATGTGAAAGGTCATCTCATTTGACCTTTTTCCAAAATAGACTTCCAATCCATCAAAATCAACAGTGGCTGGGATGTTAATGAGATCCTAATTAAGAATTAACAATCCATATTAATTTCATATAATGTTTTGAAATATGTAAAGTCGAGAGAATGTAATGCTGCTAATCTATATGCCAGGTGGAGACATGCCTATTTAAACACCCGACCTTGACCATGCTAATTATAATTGAGCTTCCACTCTAAGTCTGTAGTGTAATAACAAGCTTCTTTAAAAAAAAATTACGGCTTTAATGATCAGGTTCGCTTATTTATAATCCTCAAAGAGAAGGATAATGCTATTGTTTTTTAGCTTGTTGCACTCCACGGACCTCATTAGTGGAACCAGAAGAAAAGAGAAGGGGGCTATAGCGCTGCTAATTCATTTTCTACATTATTCGTAATCAACGGTTTGCAAGATCGATGAATGCACCATATGCTTCCTTAAAAGAACAGTGTTGTGCATCCAGGACGACCCCGACCTAGTAAATACCGCTTATCTGCTCTACCTGGAATCCAGCCAGAAGAGGAATGCCTAGAATTTACTTTCGTAAACTATCAGTATTGATTACAAATATAATGTTGGCTTAATGAGTGATGTTAACACGCATCAGGGAGCAGTTGTAAAGCTTTCAAATGAAAATGGAAAGAGAGCATGGGGGTTGGGCGGAAGATAGCTGGGCTCATTAGAACAGACTCCAGATGGGACATTTATCCTTAATTTTTCATAGTGGGCCTTTAATATTCATAATGCCGCAATGACTTCGAATGCGCAATGCAAAAAACAATGCACGGCTTTACGCTCATTATGAAAGAGTCGGCTATTCCGCATTGTCGCTTGAGGGGCCAAAGTATCACAAGTGCAAATTAAACAGAAATGAAGCGAAATGAATTATAGACTGCAATAAGCAATTTATGGGAAGAAAAGACAAAAAAATAGACATTTGTTCCAATGTCAAAAATACACTAATTGAAATTCTTTAAAAATGTCATGTGATGTATTTTACTATCTTATCACTAATTTAATTGTATTATTTTATTCAGATTTTCTGTTTTTCTTGACTTTTTGTCATGTTTCTAAGTAGTTTTATTGGGAACCGACACTTATGTTTATTGTAACGAGTTGATTTGGTCTAATTTTTGAATGTGTAGATTAATGCTAATATATCATTTTATAAGAAATGCATTTGTTTTTTGGATAATTTGAGATTTGTTCAGATTTTCAGCAATTTTTCTATTATACACAAGACTCCTCAATGTAGGAAATGTATTACACAAGAACAAGTTTTGCTTGTGCATTTTTTTTACCATTTTGCGTCATTGCTATCTTGAGTACAATTTGTGAGTGCTTTGTACCAAACTGGAATCAGAGCCCACCCACTCTCTATACTCACCACCCATGGCTAGTAGCTGGCGTATTATGTTGGAGCAGGTGGGCTGTTGAGTCGACCTTCTCTGATGTAACTGCTCAATCATTGTCCACTGGTATGAGAGCAGTACAGAGTTCCCTTATCTATTTGAACCATGGAGTTTGGTGGCTGGTGAGCTTCTTGGTAGCCAATCCACTCTCCGATTATCACCTCACCCAAAGCCAAGTTTTTAATACCATAATTAATTGTGTGGTACCAAGACATTGTGCAAGCGCACATAACTTACTTAACTCTTGCTTAACTCATTACTTACTTAACTAACATTTGAGAGTCCTTCCACTGCGGACGGGCGCTCCCCGGAGTCCAAAGTAATACCTGCAGTTCATGTGGACAGTAGGCCGCCTCTTCCATATGTAATGCTTGTTTTTTGTGCTGCTGAGGCGTTTGTGCAAATGACTCTAGGATGCAGAAATAAGGATAAACATGGTGCTGGTTTTATTATGATATAGCAAGAGCTGCTGAATGACCGTTGTTCACAGGGAGGACAACTGACAACTGACTCAGACAGTGCAACGGTCAACAGACAAGTTAATCTGAAGAGATGGGTTTTGAGGGATTTCTTGAAGGCCCGGAGATCAGGGGAGAGTTTGATAGGGCAAGGTAAGTCATTTCACAATGTATTCAAAACTTTGTATAGTTTGACAGCACATGTAGAAGTATACGTTGGTGTACATTAATATGACCGTACCCTTGCCTATGGAAAGGCATGATCATGCATAACAGCCTAATTAAATTTCTCACACATTCTCCGGGATCTTCTTTAATACATCAAAAGACTCCTGCGAGACCACGGCTTAATCTCATTATCTGACCTTCATGTGTGACCGAGCAGGCTTAACATTGTTTAATGAACATGTACCTTAATAAGAAAAAAAGAAGAAATTGTGTAGATTATTTATAACTTTAATGAGAAAAGAAGCAGAATTTGGTATAACATTATGCAGTTGAAGATCTCTGGCTTCCGTTAGGTGCAGCAGCAATTAATCAAATTTATGTTAACGTAAACTGAGTAATTAGCACAGGCGTTGTTTGCATCATCTTGAGGTGGAGTAGATGTAATGTGCGGAGTCACAGCAGTGTGTGATGACATCATGATTGCATGAATGAAAATCTGTAAATAGACCACTATACAACCATAGAAAGTCACATTTGAGATGTGTAAAATCCAATGGTGCACCCAGAGCTTTCCTGGATTCTAATCTGGTATTAGTTAATTAAACAGAAATAATCTGCTATAATGGCTCGCATTGAGCGCATTCAGAAGATTGCTATTGATTGGCTGCAAGAGCAGTAGTCACACATGTGTCAATCATCGTGGTTATACATCCTGCAGCAGGTGACATTTGGCCAGGAGAGGGAGACAAGGAGGTAAATTTTAAAAACGAATGGCGCTATCACCTGCTTATTGCTAGTGCTCACAGAATTGAGCATTAGCACTAGGTTAAATGAGGTGATAGCGTTACGGCCAGATCGGAATCCGATTGGTAACTGGTAAAAAAATCGCATCAGGTTAAAGCATCAGTGTTAGCGCTTGTTAGTGCAAGCTTACTTTATGTTGCTCTCCCTATACTTAACATGGGGAGCACAAAGTGTAAGCAAGGAGTAATTAGCGTTAGAATCTCACGTCCTAACGCTAATTACTAACCGCTGCGACTAACTGAAAAGTTAGCCATAGCTCTATGCTGGTGCTAACTGATTCCGCTTCTGTAGAATCAGCAAGCAGCAGCTGGAACCCCCTTCCCCATAAAAATCAAATATTCACCTCTCATCCCGCGGTGAGAACAGCGGTCCGATCAGCTGCTTCTGGCCTCTGGGACCAGAGTGAGACTGGGGGAAAAATTCCCCACTCCCCAGTCTCCCTCTTAGATCACTCCGCGGACCTGCAGGATCTCGCGAGAGGCGAGATCCTGCAGGTCATGTGAACCGGCAGCAGAAGCTTCCATGGAATTGTATAGACTCTAGAGGATGATACTCGTGGTGGTGCGTTAGCGCTGCCCCAAGCATCCTGGAGGCTTGTGGCTGCTACGGGGCAGGCTGCTGGATTCATCGCCTGCCCCAAAAGCTACTTATAAAATATGGACTCTAAAGGGAACTTTGCAAGTACAAATTTTTCCCTGCAGCGTCCCCATTTTAGCTGTAAGCACATGATAGTGCCCGAAGAGAGGGGAATTGTTAAGACTTTCAGTCAGTCCATGTTAAGTCTAGAGTGTTTCTTTAACCTCTTGCTGCCGGAGCAGTGCAGAGAGGCAAGTAGGCCTAAACACCACTGGGCGTATTTAACTCAGGCAGCCTCCCTGCAGCCAATGATGTCGATTGGCCACAGGGAAGGAAGGTAGGCCATAGGATTTGTCAGAGAGCCGCTAGGTGAGCTATGCTGTCTTTCGTTGGGTCCTTGTTTGGGGGGATTCCAGCGGAACTGCAGCAATCCAGGGGAACCGTTTGATTGTTCAGGCCCCTAGGGTGTCACAGTCCAAAAAGCACCCAGATCAGCAGGCAGGGGCATGAATGGCAGCGTGTAGCAGTAATTCCAAGCTGATGCCGCATGGTCACTGCTGCCTGAGCTCCAGGGGTCAAGAAAGGCTCAGCAACGTGGGTTCCCCATGGAGCTCCCTCCTGAAAATCACCACAACGGTAGCGCCCATGAGGAAGACCCTAACCCCGAAAGAGCACCCTGATGGATCAATTGGTTTTCAGGGCACTGAGGTTTAAAGTTTCTGCAGATGGCTCCATTAAAGTCATTGCAGTGCCGTCCTGGAATGGGATTGGTTGGCCTGTCTAGCTCCTTGGATTGTGATTGGCTGGGGTTTGGGGGCTGGGGTTTCAAACCCAGCTCATGCTTTCAATCCCAGGCTACCCCTGGTTTCAGATAACACAGTGAGCATAAGGGACAGGCTTAAAGGCATTTTGATTACGTGCTGATGAAGGGGGGAGTCACAAAAACACCACTTTAAACATTAAAACATAAACAGACAAATAGCTTACATGAGGGGAATAGCGGTGGAGTGAGGTTTTAGAACAGTCCACAGTCTCTGAGCAAGGGGTTCCGTGACAGTGGACAGTTCAGATATTCGGTTTCAACTGTGTCTTGTAAAGGAGGAACACTTAGAAGTATTTTCATTCCTTATTAACCCTTTCACTGCCAATTATTTTTCCAAAAATCACTGTTAGGAGCAATTTGGGATTATTTCCAACATATTCCTTACTGCAATGACCTATTTGACAGGCAGATCTGCCATCTGCTGGCTTAAAGAAGGTACTGCAGTTCAGGGTTCCATATATTATAAACTGGAGAAAGTCCATCAGAGACATTCCCGAGCTGGTTTCAAAAAGTGATAGAACCTCTGACATCATGGCCACGGTGCTTAAACTTTAGGGACGTGTTCTGGAGCCCAAATGTTGAAAACAAATTACATGTGCTTTTGTCATTCTCAGGTACAGATTGAGATAGCTGGATATCGGGCGACTGAGGCTGCCTTTGAAAACCTGAGTTATCTGGATCTTGGGAGTAAAAGGGTTAACAAGGATTTAAAAAAAAAAATTCTCACATGTCGCATTAGTCTCCTTGATTTGAAATAACGTAAGAGACACTGTTGATGCCCACATATAATATAGAACCATGCTAAAACCAGATAAATCTGGTCCTGTGCTCTACTTTCACTACTCTTGGGTGGCAGTGAACACTGACATTTTTCAGCTCTGAGAAAAAAAGAAAGAAAGAGGCCACTGCCAACAGGGAAAACCATTGCCATGATGGGGAGCGCCTAGTCGTTTACAATCTCTAGGTAGGTGTTACTTGTCACGCATGTTCTGTCACTTTTCTATCATAGCCAGTATTAGAGTTTTCAGCAATTTGTGCTACAGTAGCCTTTTCATTTTATCGGACCAACCTGTTCCGATAAAATGAAAAGGCTACTGTAGCACAAATTGCCTTTGTAGCCTTTGCTCCCTACATGCATTAATGAGCTTTGGACGTCCATGACCATGACATGGATACATTTGTTGTCCTTGCTTCGACCACTTTTTGGTCAGGAACACCCCACAAGACTTGACATTTTGGAGATGGTCTGACCCAGTCGTCTAGCCATCACTATTTGGCCTTTGTCACAGTCACTCAGATCTTTTCGTTCATTTTTCCTGCTTCCAACAAATGAAAATCAAGAACTGACTGTTAGTTTGTTTAAGGCTGATGTCAGACAAGCGCATTATGTGCACCCGTACTGACGTGCCTCCTGGCGTCCATCGCAGCGTTGTGGCACTTTGACTGGGCCGGCCACATGCTGTAGCGTGGGCATGAATTGCGCATGCTACAGCTGGTGTGCTGTGTCCATTTAGAAAGCCTCCCGTCGAAGCACTACAACGCCTGTTCTACGGGGCTGCAAAGCTCGTTCCTCCATAAGAGGATTGAGCCTTGCAGTGCTGATTGCACTAACTGCGCTCAGAGAGGTGGCCAGACGGCTGTCAGAGTGGAAGGAACGTCCACTCTCATGGATGTTTCTTCCACTCATAAAAATGCTCCTTTGACACCAGCCTTAATGTTGTGGCGGACCAGTGTAGATTTTAAGGGCAATTTAAGTAAACTAGAAACCTCTACATATGCGGGAATTGGAAAGGCATATGTATATTTGAATATATTTACATTTAAGGCAGATTAAGAGGATTCGTGGTTTTACACTGTCCTTTCCCTTTTATGACAATGGGATCGCGTATCCCAAAACTTGGCCATGAAGACTTTCCTGTGCCCATGTAACGGTATGAAAAAACAGTAAACAGATCCTTGTAATGAAGATAGGGATGTCATTAAGTTCACATCCATTCAATCTTTCACTGCCCAGAGTGAAACCCTTGAAAAAACAGAAAAGGGAAGGAAATTTAAACACAAATCAAACATGAAATACTTTACAGAGCAAAAATGGTGTGGTCAACATATGCAACCTGGACCGGAATGTAAAGGCTAGACTTGTGCACCGATCTTTTTTTCGGTTCGTTTCGTTTTCGTTTCGTTTTTGTATCGACTTTTCCATAATTTCGGAAATTTTCGTGTTTTCGGAACGTCTGTTCTCCTCGTTTCAAAGTGTCTATTCGTTTTGACGTAAACTAATGTTTTTTCGGATCCGATATTTCTGTCGACACGATAATTCTGTCGATACGATAATTCTGCCATTGAGATTTCTCATGTTTTACAAGAAGGATACATTGAGATGGGAATGATACAAAATTACAGAATCAGCGATATAACCAAAAAATATGTTGTCCGAAATTACTGAAATGGAACCGAAATCAGGAATGGAGCCGAAATTACGAATGGAACGAAAATGAATTTCGATTTTACACATTTCTAGTCCATTCGAAAATTCCGAACAAATTTTCGTTTCGTTTCGTGAATTTTTTCGTTTTCGGAAAATTCGGATCTGAAAATTTTCGTAAAATCGGCTGAATCCGAATGCACGAATCGGGAAATTTCGTGAAAATTCCGAAATTCCGAAACCCGAAACGCACATCCCTAGTAAAGGCTATACAAAGCAAAAGTCATGCAAACTTATTACTATATCACTGCTGCATCTGCCTGTAATTTGACTGATCTATGATTAGCCAGGAAGACAGAGAGTTGAAAGAGAGATGCAGGTAAGAAACACATTTTTTATTTCTAAGCTGGTAACGTGGGTAAAAAGGAGTTAATACGGCCAACCCAACTCCCATGATAGCCCATAAGGGTAATCCGATACACACTGTCAAAGGGTTTTTGTCATATCAGTTTCCATGCTCACCGTACCGTGAAGATCTTTCGTTTTATGTTCTGAAAGCCTGAGAAGCTACTTTCCCATATTAGATGTTACTTTATATTTGAATGAAGGATCCAGGACACACCGGTAAATGTAACACATATCAATGCGCTCTTCTTGGCAAATAGCTGTTTTTAAAATAAAGTGTTTCCATTCAGCAGATTGATTTCCTATGCATACCACTTCAACTATACACTATCAGATAATTCTTAAAATATAAGATTCTGGAAAATTTTATTTCAGAAATGTAGGCTCCTACCCTGTCTAAACCAATCATGGGGAGCCGCAAATGGCAATAGGCAGGGAGAGCCATTCATCTTTTTGAGGCTCCCTGATACCGACCCTATTTCCAGTTTACCAGTATGTTAGCAGCTCAAACCTATATTAGTGAGCTGCTAAAATAGCTTCGGAAACAAAACATTGTGGGGAGTGTCCTGTGATGGAAGTCCCCGGCACCTTTTCAATGACTTGGATTCCAAATGTCTGAGACTGGCTGGGGGGGCACTAGCAGCATTGCCCACACTACATATAGACTGTGTGCCCTTTGGAGAGGAGCAGATGCCAGCCTTGTGCTAGCAAACTACGGGTGATTATGGCAGAGACTCGTCATAGGGCATTTGGACATTACCATGATGTGTGTGTTTTGTTTTAAAAGCATGTTTCTGTTTAGCAGTTCTTAGAATTTGTATTAGTTCATCCTCATGCCACTGTACAGAGCACTGGTGAGACCTCACTTGGAGTACTGTGTGCAGTACTGTAGACCATATCTCCAGAAGGATATAGACATCTTAGAGAGAGTTCAGAGAAGGGCTACTAAAATGGTGTACGGCTTGAAGGAGAAAAGTTACCAGGAAAGGCTTAATGATCTTAACATGTACAGCTTGGAAAAAAGACGAGACAGAGGAGATATGATAGAAACATTTAAATACGTAAAGGGAATCCACAAGGTAGAGGAAGGGAGTATATTTAAAAGGAAACAAAGTAGCAAAACAAGAGGACATAGTCGTAGATTAGAGGGGCAAAGGTTTAAAAGTAACATCAGAAAGCATTATTTTACTGAGAGGGTGGTGGATACATGGAACAGTCTTCCAGTTGAAGTGGTAGAGGCCAAAACAGTGATTGAATTTAAGCAGGCATGGGATAGGCATAAGGCTATCCTAAACAAAAGATAAATCCAGGTAAAGTATCCATGTAATTGGGCAGACTAGATGGGCCGAAGGTTCTTATGTGCCAACATTTTCTATGTTTCTATGTTTCTCCCCCTCTGATTGTGCTGGGCAGATAGTCTTATCACCTGGAGGGGGGTGCTCAGACAGCAGAGTGCAATTGTTCTATTGTTCTAGACCCCTCCCAGATAACAAACATACACTGTGCAAAATGTATTAACAAACTGGTTAGCAAGAGGGAGTAGGTTCAGTGGGGGCGCTCTGATCTCTATGGTTTTGGTTCAGTTGGTGCTGCCAGATAGATAGAAGGCACAGACTCTCGAGGGGTGTGCAGGTGTGGAAATGGCAAGTTTAGGTGGTTTCTATCGGCGCTATATATTGTTATGAATTCTCAGGTTTCAAGAGTAGGTCATACAAACAGTATAATTGTGACTCTTCACCACTATTTTTTGCACTTTGTACGAATTGAAATAGTATTGCACTATCTTCTCCTTTCTCTCCTTTCTTTTGTATATTGGAGCACACCAGTGACCATAAGAGAATTGACAAAGAGAGGAACAACAAGAAACCATCACTAAAAACATCAGATTCATAAGTACTTTGAATTTGCCTTATTTTTGGCACAACCAACTTAAAACAGGACTCGAACTAAGCCTGTCAACCTCATTGAACCTTATATATTTTTAGCACGATCAGCATTATATTGCACTTTATGCACTATATGCATTAAGATTCATCAACTAATTTGCACAATTGTGTTATCGAGACACTTAGCACGAGAGCACTTTATATCGTGAAGAGTCACAATTATACTGTTTGTATGACCTACTCTTGAAACCTGAGAATTTATAACAATATATTGCGCCGATAGAAACCACCTAAACTTGTATTAACAAACTGTCTGTCTGGAAAATAAAGCATTCATTCCATTTTACCAAGGATCAAGTCTCACTGGTCGTGTAGGTTGACTTTTGGCTTCAATGCGTAATCTCTCAATAGTCTAGAAGGTGACTGTGTTTCTCCTGATGTGGTTATGGGACAGGGAAGGGATGGATAAATAACGGGCTGGTTCTGGTCCTGGACCTTTGGACAGAACCCTGTGCATTCCTGTTACATGCCCAACAAAGGCTCCCAGAGTAATTTACCAGTGTTTCTGGTTCACATGAACAGGATTATACATACCATTCACCAGGACCATTCCAGGTTGACCTTTGCTGAAATAACATTATATCTGTGTTTCGGATGAAACAAAATCTCAATAGTTTTGTTCTGCTTTCTTTCATGATACAGAGTAAACAATAAAGCTGTGGAATTCTCTGCTTGTTGAGGTGGTTGGGTCAGATTCTGAACAGACTTTTAAACTTTGACTGAATGACACCCTAAAAACATAATATTAGGGGTTGTAATATTTAATACGTGGGTAAAAGCAGTTTGATCCAAGGAGAAATCTGACGCCATTCTGGGGTCAAGTAGGATTTTTTTCCCCAGTATGTTGCATATTCGGGGGAACGCTTCAGACTGGGTTTTTTGCCTTGTTTTGAAACAACAGCAGTAGGTGATGTGTGAAAAGCTGAACTCGACGGACACACTGCTTTTTTCAGCCGGTGTAACTATGCAAATCAAATGGACCGTCTAGATAAAGTGACCACTGACCGAGGACTGATCCAGCCCTGTCAATGCAGAGGCTTAGTTCTGTCCAGAACCTCAGCTCAGCAAGCTTTCGGTTCAGGTTCCAGGGCTTTGGGACCATTGGGAACCTGCCACACCCAATGTCAATATCATCAAGATAAAGCATTGAGAGACATTGGATTGGCTGGAGCACCCAACTCCCCTGCAGTCACATGACAAGCTGCTGCTGTAAGCATGTCATGTCCTCCAGAGATCAGAGAGATCAGTGCTGCATTATGGTAAGGTTTTTAAAAGAAACTAAAGAGTTAAAACAGGTGGGACGAGTGAGGAGGGTTATAAAGGAGTTAATGTTTAACCCTTCCATTCCACCTCCCATTTTAACACTATAATATCCCTTTAAGACCATTTCAGGCTGATGCTCATCCCCTTTCTTCTGCTTTAGCCCATCAGCATTGAATTTACTTTGCACTTTTTCTCAGGAAGAACAGGCTCCCCTGGCATTTCAGTTCCGATTGCCCTTTTGGATAGAAGCAGGCTGATCTTCATACGGATTAAATTTCCTCTTTAATGGCACCAACAAGCTGGAACTTTATTATGAGACTTTAGTGGGGAAATAATGTAGGAGAGCCTTTTCTCGTGATCTCATAAACCTATTTTTTTCTTCCTTTTTTTTGATTTTTTTTATGCTGTGCATTATGATGTGCCTTTCTGAACGGCATTGCGAAGAGCTTTTTCAGTAATTTCCATCTCGCTGGTGGACATCCAGAACCTTATCTCCAAGAATCACTGACTGAGGTTATTGTATATATGCACACATATATATTTTTATTTTAAATTTTTTTTTTTTTTTTTTTTTGGGGGGGGGGGATGCCTCATCCATACTTTTCCCTCCTATCTCTAAACGGTTTTCCACAGTGTCCGAAGTAAAAATTCATTCTACCAGTTATCTTGGAGTTTTACACTTCACTATCTATCTATTGTAATAGATTTTTTTTTCCCCCTGGAGGGCTTACAATGTTTGCGTAATGAATAAACATGAGCAGCCTCAGCAAAAATCAGAAATAAACTTGTGAATACAGAATTTTTTTTATTTATTTTTTGCTGCCGAAGTGTTCTAGTAACATACAAAATGTGTTCAATGATACAACCATGTACGTTAACGTTAACCAAGACATATTACCACTAAAATATCTCTGTAGAGAAATAAAGATTAAAGCACATTTCCTTTAATAAGTCAGGAACTTATAAGTTCAGAATGTGTTCAAATACACAATTGCTTGCACTTTTATGACGATTTAGGGGGTATAATAAATGCTTTACAGCCTTAATTATTGCTTTAGGCTAAAATCCCCATTACGATCAACACGGATTGATGCACATTTTAACTGTTTTTAGTCACTGTAGAGTAATTATAGACTTCTTCCATAACAAAGATTGGAAACATTAATGTAAACGTAAGATTGAGCTGGGGATTATGTGGTAATAGTACTTATTTATTTATTTATTTTTAAAAAGTTAACGGGCAAACAAAAGTTCATTTTATCATGTTCGTGTATTTAATTAATTTATTATTTTTTTAATTCGTTATCTTTAAAATAATGTATATATAAATAATTAGAAATATATATATATATATATAATCCAGGGGACCCGTAGCCAGGATCTAAAATATTCTTAGTGCTTAGTGCAAACAGCCGCTGAAAAGTATAGTTAACCAGGAAGGCGCGAACTTCAGGGAGTCTTATAAAATATTTTTTTATTGTGCCAACAAAAGCGTCAATGTTTCAGTCCTCTGTGGGCTTTTCTCAAGCCTTGAGAAAAGCCCACAGAGGACTGAAACATTGACGGTTTTATAGGCACAATAAAAGATTAATTTATAAGACTCCCTGGAGTGCGTGTGCTCTTGATGAACTATATTTATATATATATATATATATACACATTATTGTTTACTAACCTCTTAGTAATATGTAATATGCCAATTTGTTGGCTTAAAGCCCCTGTCAAATACGTTTAGAAGCCAGTTGATCTCCCAGTATCTATGCACATAAAACTTAGCAGGGCTGTATTCTGACTTTAGGTTTCCTATCCTATCTTAGGTTTCCTGTCTTCTCTCTCTTTCTTCTGATTTCGGCAGCCAAAATATGTAGAATCATGAACAGATACAGTGGACAAAGTGTATGTCTTTCATACTGGCACTGGAGCGGGGAGATAGGGCAGGTAAGTGGGGTTTAATGAGCTAACTCTAATTTCTATACAGATGAAGGATCGATGTGAACATTTTAAGGCTTTATCTATTTGGATTAAGTAGGTCTACAGCATCAAACTTGTTAAACCACATCACTCCCAAGTGGTTTTCCATAAAACCACTCTCAGAAAGCAGTGGTTTTATGGAAAACCACTTTACAGTAGCCACACTGTGAAAATAGGCTGTGCATGCTGTTTGTCCCGTTTGACAGGCAGAGGACTCGCTCTGATGGCCAATTAGTACAGTGCCCCTGGAACTGCTATGTCTCCGACTGCAGATAAAGACATGTTGTAGTGCTTTAAATTGTTCCACCACATCCCCTACTCTGCCTGATGAGCTGGGACTTTAAAGAGTGCAATCTGGAGCCCATATGCAAATTAATGAGTTTGTAAAAAGCAAAGTTCTTCTGCATTGCACCAGCATACAACCGATCGAGTTAAAACGATCCTGGGGACCCATATGTGCTTTTGAAGATTGAATTATCTTGATTGTGGTAGTAAAGGGGTTAACTGAAATTGTAGTTAGATAGTGTAAATAGCCATGTCTGAAAGTTAACTTTCTTATAATGAAAACCTACATCAATTGAGCAATATCCTATTTTTTAAGTGAAAGAGTCGTGAAACATGGTAGTTTTCACACCAGTAATAATCTAAACCAACATTTTCATGTTCTTCTATTTTTATGTTTGCTTCTCATTAAGGCTCATCTTGGTACACAATAACTTGTAAATATAAAGTATAGTTATGCTATGTCGACCATCTTTATACTAGATCCTTAACTAATTTTTTGTTTTACTTCTTTTGAAATCATTTAAATTTAGAAAGCGTTATGAAACTATCGGACTCTTGTGTCGGACATAAACGTATCTTAACCCAAGAATCCCGTATCTCAATCGGCTTGGAAACTGTTTCTTTTTTACCTTTGCATCTCATGATTGTAGTGTCAGACACATTGAAACACAGTGTGGTTCTCACATTCAATGTTTAAGATGTCTCTTCGATATCTCAATGTACAAAACAGGTCTCCACTGTTATATGTCTTCTTTACATTTTGCTGCTCGATCCACTCGCCATATTCAAACTGTAGTATTATACTGTTCTATTATGCAGCGTCCTTTGTTGAGTGTAGACTCTCATTTATAATCGGAACTTGAGATTCCTCTGCCTCTTTTCTCCAGCAAGTGGTCGAATACAAACGGGCATCTCACTCATCTACTGGTGAGAAGATCATGTAATCCCTTATTGGTGTATTTAGTGGATTTATAAGGGCATTGGCAACAAGTTGACGAGAGTGTCTGGACCTACCAACGATGAATCCTAGGGTGCAAAAAAAGGCACACACCCTTGCAAAATAACACAAATCTGTCAGGATTACCCATTCTGTTGCAGATGATTTCCAAATTTCCGCATTGACGCATACTTCACCAGGGTCATGCTATGTCTACTTGTGGCTTTGCTGCAACTGACGCCAGACCATACGATTCCAAAAGTCTATTTGATACGGAATAATCCACATTCCTCAATAGTTATACTGTGAATTCCAAACATCGCCGTACTGACGCAACTTGTGTAACAGCGCCGGCTTTGCCTCATTCCATGCACGTACTTTCTGGCGCAATCGAATGACGCTGCCCAGTGGTGTTTCTTTGACACCTATATAAGCTTGTTTTAACTGATACATTGTCCTATTGTGGTTCTGTTTCCAGACTGTCAGGCTCAGCGCTGGTGGGGTCCCAGTCTGGTTGTATTAAGCCCGGTATGCAGTGAGTTCAGGGGTTATAGACAGACAGTACCTTGCGGTATAGCGTGGTGTCAAAAGGGCTAGGCAGGAATCGTAGTCAGGAGACGGCCAGAGGTTCAAGGGCTGGCAGAGAGGATGCAGAGTCGGTGGGCAAAGCAGAGGTCTGGAACACATAGAGAATAGGCAATCATAGGTCCTTTCAGGTCAAGGGATGGTAGATAATGCAGAAGTCCAGAGGGAGGGGCAGAGAGAACCTTTATTGCAGACACAGGGGTGTGGTGTGTGTGTGTTCTGTGTTTAACTGTGAAGGTTCTGGTCAGTGAGAGCTGAGACAAGGCAGCACTTTTCATGGATGTGCTGCAAGCACGGATTTGGCAGCAATTAGCAGGCATGGATCCTGACACAGACCCTTTAGCGCATTCTCATAGTATTGTTGTTATTATTCTGGTATATTGACCCGGCTTGTTTTTGACCATGGTTGACCTCTGGTACCCCTTGGCTCGTCTTGATTTACTTAACTACTCTTTTGCCTCTCCGTAGACTGTCCAGCCCAGCGATTTCAAGGACCGGTATCTTTCCACTTGTGTTATTGTGTTTCTAATTTGTTTTCTGTTCTTTTATTTTCCCCGACCCTTTATTATATTCCTGACCACTAAAAGGACCGGAGTTAGACTCTGCTGTTTCTTCTGTGCTCTGCATGTTGGGCCACTACCAACCTTGACATATTCAGAATGAACACATATAATAAAGGCCTTATAATAGAAGGACATACTAGATTCACAAGTGGAACGGCATTCCCCAAGCCAAGTAGTGCTGCAAGTGGTGAGGCTGCCTCCCCCCTTCCCTCCGTGCAGTCCCATTCATCCACTATACTTGTATGAAACAGAGGAGTTTCCTCTGCCACACACACATCACCAGGCTGCCGGAAGTGTCAGCACGCTCTGTGTAAATAACCAAAATCCAGTGTAAAAGAGTCACTAAAAAGCTTTCTGTTACGTCTGAGTAACACAATACAAAAAATCTCATAAAACAATTAAAATATGCAAGCATCACACAGAAACATTTAGTATATTTACTGCAAATTTTTCCCACAGACTTTACAGAAGATTTTTATGAAACCAAATTAATTATATTTAACTGTCACATCCCACGCCATACTGGAGTCCTGGTGGCCGGCAGTGCCTTCCTAGCTGCTCGCTAGACAGCCACCAAGTGATATACTGGCCGCTGGCAGTCACTGGTCGAGAAAGACACCGGCCAGGCACGGCGTGATAACGCAACGCCCGCCGTGTTTAAATGCAGATGCCTGAGACATGTTCCTTGCCCTGGCATGGTTTTCACTCCTCTCAGTGGTCCTTGTTACCTTCACATGTGTATACATATTATCGACTGTGGCTTGTCTGACGTATCTCTCCTGGCTCTTAACACCTGGCATCCCTCTGACTACCCAATTTGGCACACGTCTACTGACATCTGGCTGACGTTATATTCTAGGAAAACTGACCCCTGGCATCCCTCTGACTACCCGATCTGGCACATGACTCCTGGCATCTGGCTGACGATATATTCTGGAAAAACAACCCCTAGTATCCCTCTGACTACCCAATCTGGCACACAAATCCTGGCATCTGGCTGACATTATATTCTGGCAAACCGACCCCAGGCATCTTTCTGACTACCCGACTAGAATTAACCCTTTGTATCTGGCTCACGAACAATCCTGATTTCTGGCTCACAAGCATCCCTGGCATTAACCCCTGGTGTTAATGTTCTGTTCACGTATGCCTCTGGTTCTGTTTCTGGAAATAGGTAGTATTACCGACCATTCTAAGGATCGGCAGTGTAGAATAGCCCGTCTGCGTGAAGGGATCAGACATATATCTAGGAGGTATGTGACATTAACTCAATTTACAATATTTTTGTGCTTTACAATGCATTGTTTAACAACTGTATTCAGTGCATTCCACTTAACACACTATGGGCTAAATTACGATCTTCGCGTTAAAACGCGGGTGCAAGGGAGGAAAAACTGTGCCCACAGTTTCTCCCTTGCACCCGCTTTTAACACTGGATTACAATGCAGGCGCAAAAAATGCTGCCTGCATTGTGGAGTCCATAGGACTCCATTGAGTTTCCCCTGCCGGTCACATGACCAGCCGGATCTCGCCTCGGTCCACGTAGTGATACACAGGGAGAGACTGGGGGGACTTTTTCCTCCAGTCTTTCCCTGCTCCTGCCGGATGGAGGAGGCGGATGGAGCCGCGGTCCTTGCCGCGGGACAGAGGGTGAGTATAGTAGGGCTCAAAATTTCACGTCCCAAGCTACTAACCAGGCCATAAGAGTTACTCGCCACCAGTTGCTCCACCTAACCCCTACCCAGCTCCTAACTCTGCCCCTAGACACACCCCTTAAATTATCTTATGAAATTATACTGTTAAAGGTTTTATTTAGAATAAAGTTGCAAAAATAACATTAATACCCAGACATCAGACCCCAGATACATGTATACCCAGTCATCAGACCCCAGTGTGAGCAGAGCGAAGTGGCAGGGAAGCTCCTCTCCACCCCTCTGCCAGTGACTGAGGAAAGCTGGGTCAGGTTAGGCAGCTGATCCCTGCCACCGTGCAGCCTCGGGAAGGGGGGCTGCATGGTAACACCGCCGAAATACGCACCATGAAATAATTTATTGTGCTGCCTGTGTGTGCGTTTTCACTCGCCCTCACTTAATTTCCACTCGCCAAATGCGAGTAGGTGAGTGAAAAGTTTGAGCCCTGAGTATAGCATTACATTTTTTTATTTTTTAGGCTGGTGTTAACGGATTCTGCAGAAGCGGAATCCGTTAACACCAAGTCCTGACTCTGGTTAACTTTTCGCTAACCAGAGCCAGACGTTAATCAGCGTTAGGACTTTGTAATCCAGCACTGATTAACACTTTGTGCTCCCCATGTTAAGTATAGGGAGTGCAAAGTACAGTAACCTCGCGCTGAAAAGCGCAAGGTACCAAACGCAAACGTGTTTCTGAACCCATTTGTGTTTGGTTTGTAATATGCGGTAAACACAGCAGCAAACGTTAATGCTCACGCAAGTGAGCGTTAACATTTGCATGAAGAACGTAATTTAGCCCTATATATATAAAATATATATAAGCATACAATGTAATATAATTAACTCAAAATATCTTAAACCGCACTGTACTCTGAATATGTCTTTCATCGTTTTAAACATCAAGTTTCTTTAGTCTTCTATACAGTGTAGTGGGTTTTTATTTTCAGAGCATTATTCCGTAGCTCCAAGTGAAACATTTTCATTAATTGCTTTTGTGTTGTAAAGAGCCGCAGAGTGGAACTTAGCAAATGAAAACCAATTACTCTTTCTGGATTTTTTTCCCCTTTTTGTATATGTGTAATGCATTATTCTGTCGGATGATATTTTAACTTTCCGTACGGTATACAATCTTAAAATGAAGGCTGTCTTAGATTTCCCTTTGGCTTTTGTTGTATAGTATTTTTTGTATTGTTTTTTGTTGTTGTTGTTGTTACTATGTCATTTACATACAACTCTCTTTGGGATCTTGGTTCGTGAAAAATAAAAAACCCAGAAAACTTTATATGCATAAATAAAAAATGTGCATTTTATTTCTCTGTGTACCGCTAGGGGCCTGACTCGTTTATTTATTGTGCGGTATGAATATTGAATCTGGAAAAAGCAATTTAAACAGAGTTGACATGTAAATCAAGATTTATTTACTAGAGATACATTAGAAATATGACTCACACGAAGCTTGTTTTGAATAAACAACTAATGAAGAAATTAATAATTGTAGTTTATGACTTTACCACATTTCCTAAACCTTCCATCAACATAAGAATTATACAGTGTGTAAATCATAGAATCAGAACAATATCTATTTTATGATTCTATGATTTTGGTCAGTATAGCTTCCAGACCTGAAGAAGAGAGATACACTCTAGAAACACTGTCTAAATGTAATGTTAGTCCAATAAAAAAGGTTTAAGCGTGATTTGAAGTCCTCCTTTATTATTATTAATCTTTATTTATAAAGTGGCAGCATATTCCACAGTGCTGTACAATAGGCACAATATAGACAGGGTAACAATACATTGAATAACATTTTGACAAACCAATACAGGAAGAAACGAGGGCCATGTTCTCGTGGCAACTCGCAATCTAGAAGGGTTGGGATGGAAACAGGAGGATAGGACTGCAAGGTGGGGTGATGGACTGCAAGGTGGGAGTGATGGACTGCAAGGTGAGAGTGATGGACTGCAAGGTGAGAGTGATGGACTGGTTGTGTCAGTGAGTCGGGTGTAGGCTTCCCTAAATAGGAATGTCTTAAGGGAGCGTTTGAAGGAAGAGAAACTGGGGGAAAGTCTGACCGTACAAGGGAGAGCATTCCAGAGGATGGGGGCTGCGCTTGAGAAATCCTGCAGTCTATCATGGGAAGAGGTGATGCTGGGAGAAGCTAGGTGCAGGTTACTGTTTGATCTTAGGGAATGGGCTGGGGTGTATTTGGTGATTAGTGAGGACAGGTAGCGGGGAGCTGAGTTAGTGAGGGTTTTGTAGGTCAGAGTAAGGATTTAGAACTTAATTCTGCAGTGGATGGGGAGCCAGTGAAGGGACTCCCAGAGTGGAGCAGCAGAAACAGAGCAGCGGGTGAGATGGATGAGCCTGGCAGAGGCAATCAGAATGGATTGTAAGGGGGAGAGGCGAGAGAGAGGGAGGACAGCTAAAAGATTATTACAATAGTCAAGTCGGGAGATTATAAAGGCGCGGATGAGTTGCTTTGTGGGGTCAACGGTAAGAAATGGCTGAATTCTGGAAATATTGCGTAGTTGATAGCAGCAGGAGGAGGAAAGAGACTGAATGTGGGGATAAAGGAAAGAGCAGAGTCAGGTGTAACTCTGAGACAGCAAACGTGGTTAGAGGTGGAGATAGTGATACCCTCAACCATGATAGAGAAGTCAGGATGCGGGGAGGCATTAAAAGGAGGAAGTAGTAGGAGCTCAGTCTTGCACATGTTAATCTTTAGGTGGTGAGAGGCCATCCAAGCGGAAATGCCAGATAAACAGAACAGATAAAGTCTAACCCCCCAGACATTTTGTTTTCTTAAAAAAGAGCGTGTTGACTGGCAGAGCCGATCGGAACATCTCACGCTGCTTGCTGTGTGTGTACAAGCACTCGAGTGCTTGTACACACACACACAGCAGGCTGCTTGTGTGTGAGATGTTCCTATCAGCTCCACCAGTCAGCAGTGTTTCCGGCCCCACTAAGCTCCTCCTTCATGCTGACACCACGTTTCGTGTGGTTGGCACCGACATCAGGTGGTCACACGGGATTCGGGAAGGAGCAGAACGAAATGAGCTGTGGTGCCGTGGGAAACCCCTTCACCTCACCCCGCCTGGACTCTCTCGGATCAGGATGACCAGGCAGCCAGGTATGTGTGTGTGTATGTATATGTGTGTGTGTGTAGACTACACTATCCAAGCACTGCCTTTACTATGCCACATCACTACATCACTAATACTGCACCACCCAGTCACCATGCCACTACAAGGACAGTGGCAGCTGGGGGGTTTGACTGGGGCAGTACACCTGTCAAACCGTAGTGCAGGTGTCCTAAGGTGAGCTCAGGGAAGACAGAAACCTCCCGCGGAGAGAACACCTACACCTCAACCACTGTGCCATTTATAACCTCCTGAATCTTATCCCTGTACAGCAGTGAGTGAGCACAGAGCTCTCCCTGTATTCTGCCCTCTCCCTGGCTGCTGTAATGCAACAGTAATCTAATTTGAACTTTTTATTATAGTGAGGTTTGGTGCTGCTAATTGCTGCTGGTTTTATGTCTCTCAAGGGTGCTTAGAGAGACATGAAACAAAGGATTTCGTTTTTCACAGGGGACACACTAATCCTGCTTTAAAAAGGTGTGAAAATGTTCTTTTGATATGCTAGTGATTGCTTTTCAATGCATTATAATGCAAAATCGAGATAACTCAGTTTTGGGTGTGAATGGGTTAAGCACATTTAGGAAAGAAAAGTCGCTTTAGATGGGACATAGATTTGGAAATCACCCTTTTTTATTCTCTAGCCAAACAATACCCATCTGGCAGACATATTTGATTAACCGGTCTATTATTGCATTATTGCATAATCTGTTTCAGTACATGGATCTGGTGTCACAGTACATTTCACGATTTAAAATCTGATGTTTGACACAATGAACAATATCTCCGTGATTAAAATTAATTCAGGGGTCAAGGTTATATTTTTGAAAGTACAAAGAACCATCTTTTAATTCTTTCATGTGCAGCATCCCAATATGTTCCAATAATTGAATTGAACAACCTTGTCTGGAGCTATAAGTAATTATACATTATGTCAAATTAAAACTAGAAGCAAATGTTGTCTTGGGTTTTAGTTAAAGTACAGGAACTGTTCCTGTTGATTGCTAGGATAATGACACCTTGTATTGTCTGTTTCCTAAGAGAAGTGAAAAGACAATACTGTACTGCAATGTGTAATTCGAAATAATTAGTCCGGGTAAGACAGAGAATTACAGTAACACTTATCTTTAAAAGCTTTAAAAAAATAAAAATTAAGAATTAGCTCTAGAAAAAAAATAACGTTTAAGAGTCACAGTTTTTAGTAACGTCATTATGCAAAAATAAAACATTCTTGATTATATTATAAAAATGAATTTGAAAGTATAGAATATTTTTTTTTTTTAAAAAAAAGGATCAATTATATTTCACATTAAATACATTAAAGCAATTATTAAATAAAAATACCTGCATTTTTTTAAAATCTGTTTCTATTCATCTAACGTGCAAGCCTTCCAAATGACCAGGAGCAGCAGTTGGTACGCTTACCAACTGAGCTATCTTACTTGATAAAACAGATCTCAAATTATTTGTACGGATATAGTTTGTGTTTTTATGGTGATATCTTTCGAATATGAAAAAGAATATTCTAAATCTCCCCGACAGAATCAGAAATCAAGATTTATAATCCATCTGGATGAGTTGGGTGTCTTTTACAGGCACATTTATTAATTTTTATAAATTAATATTTAAATTTTTTGTATAAAAAATGATTATTTTATTGCGAGTTGTAAATCAACCCAAACTATGCAAAGCAATCAAGCATTGGTAGTCAAAGGGTATGACGGTCATAATATTCCAGGTATAAGTTTTGCAATCATTAAAAAAATGACATTAAAATTTATATATATAGTAAAATTATATTAAAAATGTATTTGCAAAATTATATTAAAAAATTTATATTAAATTATTTTAATAATAATATTATATTCGTTTATTTATTTTTTACTGCGTATTAATTAATTCTCATTGAATACAGAACTCTTGTAATCAAATTCAATATAATTGCATGATCTCACACTGTCTTTTCTATATTCTAAATATTTAAAACTTTTTTCTCAAGGCGGTATGTGGTCCACAGGAGGAAGTCAATAGCTTTCATCTTGATTTATAGAGATGATGATACAAGTTTAGTCTCACAGCTTGCAGCCCATTTCTATGCTAGATTGCTGCCCTCGGCATATGTTCGTAGGCAGGTTATCCATAGATGATTGTAGCTTTAATTTAGTAAACATTGCCTACAGTTTTAGCACATTGAATGAGAGCTGACGGCTCTCAGATAGCATAGCACTCGACAGATATTTCTCAATCAAAGTCTAAACTAGCTCAGCAAAATTTAAGTAAACTGACAGTCAGGGCTGCATTTATTTCCAGTCATTCAACAAATTAATTTTTCGAGCAATACATTCCAACAATGCGATTTTTAAAAACATTTTTTTTATAGATGTATATGTTGGAAAAATAAATATAAAAACTTTTTAAGTTGATGATATTTTAACAGACCAAATGATAATTTTGGAAGAAATATCAAGAAAATGGTTAACAATGATATTCAGAAATATTCAAACTAGAGAATTAAATATTTCAACCAGATGTTTTTTCCCAGTTTGCCTAATTTTATCTATTACGTGATGAAGTCACTCTTTAACCCACCGAATCTTACTATAATATTTTGATAATATTATCTGGCACCACAAAATATAATAGAAAAATTCAATATTTTCCGATTATGCAGTTTTTTAAATTATTTTTTTAGAAGCGCATGTGTAGGAAAACCCAATATCAAAACTTTTTAGTGATGTTATTTTAATAGGCCAAATGATAATTTTAGAAATTTGAGTAACATAAATGAAGAAAATGGTTAACAGTGACATCCAGAAATATTCAAACTAAAGAATTAAATATTTCAACCAGGTATATTACCTAGTATGCATAATTTGGTAATGTGATCAAGTCTATCATTAGCCCACCTAACTTTGCCTTTTCTGGTAAGATTTTCTGCTAGAACAATAATAAATATATGCAATATATTTTAATGATGCATTTTTTAAGTGTATATGTAGGAAAATTCAATATTTAAACTTTTTTCAAGATAATACCTTAATAGACTAAATGATAATTTTAGGAGTATGAGAAAATAGAAAGGTCAAGAAAAAGAGTTAACAGTGATATCCATAAAATATTCAAACTAGAGAATGTAATGTTTCAACCAGATGTTTTTCCCAGTATAGCTAACTTGACCTGTCGAGTGATCAAGTCACTCTTTAACCCACTGAATCTTGTTTTTTTTGGTAATATCTTCTAGTAACACAAAAAAATAATAACAATTGCATTTACTATATGATCTGCCTTTGTTTTGAACATCTGTCTCACTGTTATATGGTATTAAAAGATGGGCACAGGCTAGATTTGCCCTACCCCCAGGCATGTACTGGCCATTGGGACTACAGGGAGATACCCGGTGAGCCAATGGCTCAGTGGGCCAGTGTGCATGCTGGTTCATCGTGCGGCTTAGACTGCCCTTAATGGATGAGGTGAGAACTTCCTCACCTTCTGTAAAACAGAACAGTCTGCCACAGTCTCATATTAGGACCACCATGCCAGTGAGACCCGCTGCACATCCACCTCACCCTAAGACATGATGCACACTCAACCACAGTGCCGTTGCAGTGCTTTACCAAATTGCTCTGCAGCAACTCCAGTATCTGTAGAGCGATGGGTTGAATGATCTAGTTGGTTTATATAGTATTTTTGTGAGTGTTTGCATAATTAAAGCGGCTGGTCTGGATGAAGTCCAGGGCTGATTTTTTGTCCCAGTCTAGCCCTGCCTACACCCACGACTTTACCCATGCATTCCAGTTGGGTTTGCTTCTCCTTGGATTTGTGCTCCTTTGGATTGGAGCCTGTTCTTCAAGGTAGGGTTTACCAAACCTTCAATGAGAATTACTACTCTTGCTTGCGTTGACTGAGGTGGAAGAACAATAGCCAAATATAGATCCAATATCTGATGGTGGTCGCCTACACTGACCATAACTAGCAACTTGAAATAATTTTCCTTTTATCTCTTATACTGATGGGTCTTTTTCGATGTCTTATGGAGGGGAACCTCATAAAATATCCATGCATTCCATGAATTGAAGTGTGGACATTCTCTTACCTCTGCATTTCAAGGAATTGATAAATACATTCCTGTGCCTTATATCATCTACAAATAATGTATCGTTATTTGTCATTTGTGAGCATAAGGAGGAACTCTCGAGGTCTGAAGAATCAGGACGCTGTCGAAAATGTGTTTTTTGAAAATAAAAACTATTTTAAAATCTCATTGTATTTGTTATCATTTCAATTCTGTTTCAGCCTCCTGTAAGAATAACAATTAACAATAATTAAAACAAATATTAAATTTTTTTTATAGAGAAGATGTGCAAGGACGTAATTATAAAAGAAATAAAATAATAAATAATAAAAATAATAATAATAATAAAAACTCTGCATTCCTTTCTCGAGTGTCAAAGTTTTACTAGTTTTATTATTATTATTATTTTTTATTTTTTTGCTATGCTAAATTGGTTACCCATCTTCAAACTTCAAAGATGTTTAAAAGATATACCTGGCACGGGTCAACATATGCAGTAGCTGTCAATTAAACTTCCTTGACTTGACTACCTTATTTTTTTCAGAATAAGAATATAGAAAACTTCAAATCTGATTTGCATTAGAAAAAGCTTGCGTGTATGTAAACAGCTTCTCATTACGCATATTGTGTTGCATTTTCTTTCCCAGGAAAGCTTAATCTGGATATTCGATTCCGAAAAGGTCTAATAAAATATAATAAAATAATCGCAGCCCTGCCTGGTGTATTTTTCATAATCGTCACCTATTAAAAGTGTTGTAATAAGGAATTATGCAATTTCAGGCATTTATTTTTATTACAGAGTCTGAAAATTTATTTTGTAAATCAAGTTGGATATTTTCAAAGTTTTTCATATCCTTTATAAGTATTTCTGGCTTAATCCCTAACCCCCATGCTCTCTGTTATAAAAGGTATTAGTATAATTATTTGAAACATGGGCATGTAGAAAAAAAATAAAAATGTAAGTATAAATTGTCATTCTGAGATAAATTAACAGATTAAAATACTTTATTATTTTATTTATTAATTTATTATTATTTTATTGTATTTATTAACATTTGATCAATATTACTTCTTTGTTTATTGTTTACAGAAATACTTTTGGGCTAAAAGGATGTAGACCATAGAAAGCGTCCCTTGTTTTACACAATCTTAAATTGGGTCTATGTTATTGGCATGCAGAAAATGTGAGAAATATCAATAATGATTATTTAATTCCTTTCTTTTGAATATTTCTAATAATCATAATGAGACTATTAAAAATATAGCTTCTAAAACATAAACAGAATGCAGTAATAATAACTGTATGGCCTCTCTCTCTCCTGCCCCCCCTTCAATCCATTCTGAATCCCTCTGCAAGGCTCATCCACCTCACCCGTCTCTCTCTGTCTCTGCTGCTCTTCTCTGTGAGTCCCTTCACTGGTTCTACATCCACTTTAGAACTAAATTCAAAATCCTTACCCTGACCTACAAAGCTCTCACTAACTCAGTTCCCCACTACCTGTCCTCATTAATCACCAAATACACCCTAACCCATTCCCTGAGATCAAACAGTGACCTGCGCCTAGCTTCTCCTTGCATCACCTCTTCCCTAGATAGACTGTAGGATTTATCAAGTGCAGCCCCCATCCTCTGGAATGCTCTCCCTTGTATTGTCGGACTTTCACTAGTTTCCCTTCCTTCAAATGCTCCCTTAAGACATTCCTATTCAGGCAAGCCTTCCACCCGACTCACTAATACACCTCACTGCCCCAACCAGTCCATCTGTAAGGAGCTGGTTCCGGGGTGGTAGACTTGAGCCCAATGTGCAATGATCTTTGCTAAGAGTTTGTTGATGTATAAACAAAAAGAGGGTTTATTTAGGAATTCATAGAACATAAAAGCAATAGATGAATATAGAAGGGAAGGGAACACACTCAATAAACAATAACAGTAACAACTTTGACTGAAGGCAATATAAGACAAAACTAAACTATACTAAACTACGACAAAAGAGAAATATATAAAGGCTGAGTGATTTTTGCAGACAGAGGTTCCTGGGTCTGTAAAGGGTCCTGGAAATGCAGAGGGTTCAGGAAATGCATGGTAGCAGGTTCTAAGGATTCTGTAGTACACAAGGCAGCGGGTTCTGTGGGATGCAGGGCAGCAGGTTCTGAGGCTCCTGTAGTATGCAAGGTAGCGGATTCTGCGGGATGCAGGGCAGCAGGTTCTGAGGCTTCTGTAGTATGCAAGGTAGCGGATTCTGCGGGATGCAGGGCAGCAGGTTCTGAGGCTTCTGTAGTACGCAAGGCAGTGGATTCTGCGGGATGCAGGGCAGCAGGTTCTGAGGCTCCTGTAGTATGCAAGGTAGTGGATTCTGCGGGATGCAGGGCAGCAGGTTCTGAGGCTTCTGTAGTATGCAAGGTAGCGGATTCTGTGGGATGCAGGGCAGCAGGTTCTGAGGCTTCTGTAGTATGCAAGGTAGCGGATTCTGCGGGATGCAGGGCAGCAGGTTCTGAGACTCCTCTAGGATGCAAGATAGCGGATTCTGTGGGATGCAGGGCAGCAGGTTCTGAGGCTTCTGTAGTACGCAAGGCAGTGGATTCTGCGGGATGCAGGGCAGCAGGTTCTGAGACTCCTGTAGGATGCAAGGTAGCGGATTCTGCGGGATGCAGGGCAGCAGGTTCTGAGGCTTCTGTAGGATGCAAGGCACAGAGGAAGGAAATACTGGTGAGGACCAAACAGTTAGGGTCTAGATAGAGGCACAAGAGACAGCTCCCTGTCAGCTTGGCTTACACCAAGACAATGCAGAAGCATTGTGTCTTGGGAGTGGTTCCTTTTTGTAGAGGGGAAAATCAGAATGCATTAGTCAGCACCTGGTTGTTGGATCAGCCTGGTTGTAGAGGAATTACCAGTCTCCTTACAGGAAACTGGCTTGCTTTTTGGTTTCCTGCTGCGCTGGCGTCCAGGTTCCTGGGCACCATCACTCTCACCTTGCAGTCCATCCCTTTCACCTTGCAGTCATCTCTCTCACCTTGCAGTCCACCACTCTCACCTTGCAGTCCATCCCTCTCACCTTGCAGTCCTCTCATCTTGTTTTCACCCCCAACCCTTCTAGATTCTAAGTTCCCCCGGGAATAGGGCCTTTGTTTCCTCCTGTACGGTTTTATCAAATGTTGTTCAGTCTCAATGTATTGTAACCCTGTCTATGTTGTGCCCATTGTTCAGCGCTGCAGAATATGCCGGCGGCCTGGCACTATATAAAAAAAATAATAATAGTATGCAGCCATCATGCTCATTTATAATAAATACAGTTATACCAAATAATCAGATGTTCAGTGTTACGAAAAATCATTATCTTATCCCTGTAATGCAGTGAGTGACCCCAGAGCTCTTCCTGTCATGTATTCTGCCCTCTCCTTGACTATTGTAACGTAGCAGTATGGTTTGTTCTTTAGTTTTACAAGATTGGTGGGGACTTCTTCCTTTTAGCTGCATTATGGGGTGGAAGGACTGAGCTTCCTTTTAACCTCAAGAAAAACATCAACCCTTTGTTAAAAAAACAAATGTGGGGTGTTAAATGTTATTTATAAACACGTTTTATGGAATAAGGAGGTTAAAAGAAGATATTGTTTCACTCATCAGGTATCCAGGAAAGCAAAGTAAAGAGATGGGCTACTTAAGTCAAGTGATGAGAGTATATTGAGGAGGCCACCAACGTGTCATCTGGTTGTCCAGTCTTCCTCAAGTATGACATCTAGCCAAAATGTAATTGTTCTCCTCAATTAATTGCCATCACTTGACTCGATTGCCTGATCTCTCTCCTTTGTTCCACTTAATTGTATGTAGAGTTTGACTGCAGTGGTACCAATGAGCGCTTTGTTAAAGTCACGAAAAAAGAAAAATATATTTCGTTTTGTGTTTATTTACCCTTTATTTACCCTAAAATTGCTTGTTAGCTATGTCACTTTATTGACTCCTAATTCTACCTTTCCTTGTTATTCAAGTTGCAGACTTAGTGCGTACATTAAGTGTATGTGACATGTAACCTGCACCCCAACAACAAGAAAAGATGTTGAGTGCTCAACTACCTTGACTTTTAGGAGAAGTTGCGCAACTCTAGCAACAAGCCCCAGAACGTATACTAGAAAAAAAACAACCCTCTGCCTTTGAAGGGGAGCCCATACAGGCTCAGTACCATGTGAGTCGATCCGAATACGTTACAACACATGTGGTTTAAATTGATCTGCACTATGTTATAATTTCTTTTCAAGAAAATTAAGGAGACCAGTTCTGAATAAGAGGCTGGGGATGGCCGACAAATAGTCTACGTGTCCACATCACAGAGCCAAGGAGGCTCCAATTTTGTGAGTTTGTGAAAATCTACCTTAGTAGAAAAAATCTACCCAAGTAAAAACAATCTCCTTTGATGCATTGTTGCACTATGATGGTTTTTTATACTTATTCCCTTAGCGAAATATGATCTGAGTGTATCGGCTGGGTGGAGTAGAGGTAACATCACTGCTCTGTGTGGAGAGAGCCTGTGGAGTCATGGGTTCAATCCGACGAGCACCTCTCCAGTAAGTGTCCTTGGGCAAGACACCTAACGGTACATACTCGCCACCCAGGACATACTTGAAAACGAGAGAAATCTCAATGTATCCTTCCTGGTAAAATCATTTCTCAAAAAAAATAAAAAATAATAACAAATAGAGGTAATGTGCTGTATTACCACTGGAGGCGCTGCACTTTGCGTCTATTGCTAGAAAAAAAAATACACCCCAACGACATCCTGCCGATTCGAATCCTTGTTCTGTCGTGGCCTAGTTTCTGATCACTAACAATTCCACCAGTAATTTCGATGCTGGCCACTCCGTTTTCCGTTCCGTTTTCTTATGCCTCAGATGCAGCGGGTTGGTTCCAAATGACACGATATGTGGTATCATCTCGCCGCGTCACTCTTGGACCAGTTGACGCTCTGACTTGAAAAAACAACCAATAGGAGTATGGGAAACAGCATTTCAGTTCAATTCATCCTCTGTGCTGTGCCCATTGGGTGTTACCTATGTTACTGTTTTCCATGTACCGACCTCAGCATTCCTCACTGACTATTCTGATTTCTGGTATCCCAGATTTCTGTCTTTTACCACTACCCCCTCTGGTATATGACCTCAGCTCGCCCTCTGACTAGGGATGGGCTGCTGGTTCGGATCGGTTCGAAGTTCAATTCAAACATCGGCTGTTTGAAAATTTGCGAACTTCGAACTTTTTGGGACGTTCGAGGAAAGTTCTAAAAAAATTATTTAAAAAGAAATTCAAAAAAATGCTTAAAATATCCTAAAAAAATCTAAAAATAAAGAGACTCTTTACTGCAGAATACAATAATAAACGGTTTATTAGATACTGAATTATAACGGGAATATTTCCCACTCATTGTTGGTCAAACATTTCCCACTCGTCGGTGATAAAACATTTCCCATGGCTTTAAATCGTGTTTAAACATGAGCAAAGCGGTAAAAATGAGCTCAGTGCACAGCGGTGAAATGGCTCAGCACTCAGCAGTGAAAGGGTTAAAAACGTTTTTTTTCTTTTACTTTTTTTTCTTTGTTTCCTGCCCCCCAGGGCACTACCCAGAGCCCCATACACCTTTTATGGCCAATATCTTGCGTATATGCCCTCTTGGAGGGGACCTTAATTTTTGAACGTTCGAGTTCCATTGACTTGCATGGTGTTCGCATTGTGTTCGAGTTTGCTGTCAAACTTTTTCGGGTCGAATGCGAACAGAACACGGGGGTGTTCGGACCATCACTACCTCTGACTGTGCATTCTTAACTAGTTTTTATTGGCTTTTGTAAATTTAGATTGTGACTTGCTTATGGTCTTATGGTCAGGAGACGCGACAGCATGGTAAGAGGACCTGGAAGCTTATCGCCTGCCAAACATTTTCCGTTTTTATGACCTTGACTTATCGAAAAGTTCTAGCACTCACCGTGGATGGTGTAATCAAAACATAAATCAAATTCCATTAAAAAAAGTTGGCGTTGCAGATATGTTCCTTTCTATTACTTTGTAGAGGTCCTCGCAGTCATGTGGATCTCTGGGAAACCTTTGCCTTTGCCGTTATTTGAAAGACAGGTTAATATACAGCCTAAAGAATATCCACAAGTAATTCTTTATTTTTGACTCAGCTACCTTTGTCCATCTTCCGAAGCTTTTGGCAGGTAGGATCTCGAACTTATGTTAAGACTCCAAGACGGAATGGGTTAAAAATAAATAAATAAATACATTGATGAAAATAAATAAATAAATTCACATTCAGATTAAGATTCTAATTTTACCGTGCTGGAGATAAGTTACCTATCATTTTAATACATGTTTACTGGATTTGTGATGATGTGCTGCACACCTGTCATCGACGAACAAGCTGGAATGTGGTTCGGCATATTGAGTGACATCCAATTACGGAAATCTGTAGATATGCACTGGTGCTCCATGCACATTAAATTAAATAGCTATAAGTCACCGCTGTGCTTGTTTCAATATTTCCAATGACTGTTCACATTATAGATTGTACAGAGGAACTGAGTAAACAAGGACAAAACAAGGATTTATGGGAAATTGCATGGTTACCTGATAGCAGGCAGCAGTTCCCAGTGGATTGGAAATGCTTAAGGAATATAACTGTATCAAACATTTAATGTACAATAACATCAGATATGGCTTAAATAATAAATTAAGATTTTATGTAGAACTTTGGGATGATATGCCTTAATAAAGAAGTGCTGGAGGGACCGTTTAATGCGTAGAAATGGACAATTATAACGTTAAAATATGACAATAATAGGAAAAAGGAAATATCTAGATAAAATAACAGTGTAAAACATTTTCGCCTTAGTTTGATAAGTGATACTTTGACAATCCAGCCTTCGCAAAAACTCTTGGAGCTCTCATCAGACCAGACGTTGTCTGAGCCATTCGGTAACCACTCATTCTACACTAGTGGCCAAAATTATGGATACACCTTCTGACTTTGTCAGTTTTGGTTGACAAGAAAATTCCCCTGCTTCCCTGGTTTGGAAATAGTCCTGACTTGAATCCTATCGAAATTCTGTGGTCAAGATCGAAACGCGTGGTCTCGAGCAAGAATCCAAGCAACAAGCGAGGACTCATTGAGGCTATAATCAATTCATGGCATCGTTTGATCACAGAAGAGGATGTCAAAAGACTTGTAGAGTCAATGCCTAGAAGGTGTCAGGCAGTAGTTAAGGCCAAAGGCTATCCAACACCTTATTGAAAAAACACATTGTGACAAACTTGACATGATCATTTTTATGCTATATAATAGCCAAGATGCATTATGGGACATTTCCAGCCAATAGATAACTTATTTCAAGATTTTTTGTTGTTAAGGCATTCATTAACTATATATTTTTTTATATAAAAGGTACTTTAAACTGCAAAAGTTTGTAAAAATGTAAGGTTTAGCCACAATTTTGGCCACCAGTGTAGGACATGAAGGCTGAACACAACAAAGGGTTAATGGGATATGTAAAACCAAGCCTCCAACAGCATTTTCAATTATTAAAGTATGGTGAGAGCACTTCTAATGCTGACCCTAGTCTACAGAACTGGTAGCAGCAGGTTTCTTGTTGATGTTGTGTTGTGCGAGAGCCAGAGCCTGCAGACGCATGAATGGACAGACCACCACTGAGCAATCAAAAGCAAAGAATAGGATCCAGGCAATCTTTTAATGGATTATGGTTTTAACAGAGCCTCCCAGACAGAAAGGTTTCGGCTTCGATACAGCCTTTGTCAAGACCACCGTTGAGGGTGGAAATATCTAAGGGACGAGATTTCGGAAAAAGCGATTTTCAGAAAAATCGCCTCTTAGTGACTCCTACCCATTGACCACATAGCATGACAGAGGTAAGGGCATAGATTTTCTAACACTGTCATGATATGTATTCTGAGAATCTGAGCAACAGACCGTTATCTGAGCTGTGGACCATAAATGCATGTAGAGGCTGCGGCTCTAGAATAAAGCATGCTCAGAGGAGTAGTAACCGAATGGATTGTGCTCACTGGGTGGACACAATTCATACTGAAATTAACAAGTCCGAAGGAGGAGGCTCAATCTGTTTCTATAAAAGAAAGAATAATTTAGGATTATTCAGAGAGAGACGATCTGGCCTCGAAATGGCACCGAACAGTGAATTTCCCCATACGGTGCAATTTCGTGATCATTCGGCTATTCAAAAAGAAGGCTGTTTGCCAAATTTTGGCGAACTGCCAGCAAATACGGTGCCTGTTTGACGGCAGTGAAATCCCCATAGAGAAGCAATCTATTCAGTGACACCGAAGAGCAGAGAAATGTCAATGAAATGCCCTGATGTTCAGTGGTTTCATTCGGCAGGTTTAATCAGGTGAACGCCATAGGTTTCAATTTTAAAAATATTCCCGTTTTAACCAACATCTATTAAACCGTTTATTCTTTTAATCTGCAGCAAAAAGTCTCTTTATAAATTTTTAATATTAGCTTATTTTAGGCATTTTGGGATTTTTTCGCCAATTTTGTTTTCCCAATTTTCTTTTATTGCATTTTTTTATGTAACATACCTTTTTATTATTATTCATATGACCTTATAAGTTATTTCCAGACATTTTCGTTTTTTTGCAAACAGCGTTTTAAATTTGACACTTTCAATAGTTTCGTGTTTTTTTTTTTTTTTTTTTACCCCTTTCGTCATCTTGTCGGCTTTTCCCGGCGGCTGGTGGGCGCTGTGTTCGGGGAATCGTTGCCTTTTTCTGGATGTGTTCGGCGGGTTTTGCGTCAGCTTATCAGATCAGGTCCGATCTGATAATTTAGCGGATCTGGTGTTTTTTTTAATCTGCGGTTTTGCGGCGGCTTTTCCCTGCATTTCGGGTACCCTGCGATGAATGCTGAATTCACCGTAAGTTCGGGGAATTTGATTCCCCAAAGTGCGAGGAAAGAGAGAGCACCGAAATGTCTGAATAACCCCTATTGTTTCTAGTTATAAAGTATAGAGTGTAGATGCTAAAAAATATATTTTAACAATTTTAAACAAAGGCTGCAAAATACAGAATACATAAAAAAAAGTATAGGTCTGAATGGTGAATACTTTATATACCATATGAATCTCGGTTCTCTTCTGTTAAATTTAGTTTTTTGTTTTCCTTTACATATATAATTATACATTGTAACCTCAGTCCTGTGGGCAGCCTAGACTCTCAAAAATATAAAATATGAAATTGCTCAAGCCAAAACATTTTGAATAAGCCTCGTGAAAGAGCTCTGGTAATAGGATTCTTTCAATTTAATTGCAATCTATTTCTATAATTTGGTTATATTTAATTGTAATGAAGACGTTTAATTTCTATATAGTAAAGACGGAAGCTGTTGATCTATTTGAAGGTATTAAGCAAATAAACAAGCAATTAAGTTGAATAATTGACAAGACTTGCTCTATATCTTAGTCTACTGTAAACGCGTTTTGCGATGTTTAGGTGTTAATGATCCTGCTGTTTTCTCACATCCTGCTAAATATTTCCATGGGCTTTCTGAAAACATTGTAAAAGCATTATAACTTACCGTTTGATGAGGGAAAGCTGAGAAAATGTTAAGACAATTTATTATAGTATAATTGGCTATTAACTTTCAACATGCGCTTGCAACCGAAGATGGGAATAACGCACATCGTACGGAGACAGAGGTCCTCTTTTAAATGTGACTCCGATTATGGTTATTGTGCTGTTAGCAGTGTCAAAATTATAGACAAACAAAATATGACTCGGTGAGGTGAACCATAATGGTCTGATTTCAAGAAAGGACGTACTTCATACCCAACCACTGCTCAGAGATTGAGAAGACAATGGGGTTAACCAACCACTAACTGTCATTGTTTATCGTTGTTGCAAGCATTGATGCATATTGCTGTAGTTGGAGCCTCAATAAACTTTGGCGATCAAGATAGTGGATCCCCCGATAAACGTTGGTGATCCAAATGGGAAAAATCAAAGTATGGCATCTCTTGGTTGTGTCTTATCTGTGTTTCTGTTAGTGTCAATCTGTCCTTCTTTTTCTCTTTGTCTCTCTATTTATCTCTGTGTCTCTGTCTCACTATCTTTCTCTGTATGTCAGCCTCTGGATCTCTCTGTCTGTCTTTGTCTGTCTTCCTCTCTTTCTCTCTGTTTACATTTAAAAACAATGACTGGAAAAGAATAATACCTTAAAGGAACAACATTCTAGCTGTTTTCAAATAATTCATAGAGATTTCCTAATTTACATCCATTGTTTATTTCCTCCTTTTAAATAGTTTTTCCTGCTCAGAAGAAGTGTTAGCGGACTTCTCCCTCCAAGACTAAACACATCTTGCCTTACCAGCTACGTCTCAGTTAGGGATGGGCTGTCGGTTTGATTCGAACATGAGTTCGAATCGAACATCGACTGTTCGAAAGTTCAGCGAATTTCGAAATTTTTGCGATGTTCGGGAAATGTTTGACCGTTAGTGAAACACTGTTTGCAAAAAAACTACTGAACGAAAATGTCTGGAATTTACACATAACATCCAATGAATAAATGATAATAAAAAGGACTGTTACAGAAAAACAATTTAAAGGAAAAAAAACGGAAAAAATATTTGCAAAAAAATTCCAAAAAATCTGAAAATAAAGAGACTCTTTACTGCAGAATATAATAATAAACGGTTTATTAGATATTTAATTAAAACAGGAATATTTTTAACATTGAAGTCTATGGGATTCTACTGAATAAACCTGCCGAATGAAACCACCAAACAGCAGGGCATTTCGGCATCTTTTCACTGCTGTTTTTTGTTCTCTGAATAGATGAAGCATTGCTTCTCTATGAGGATTTCACTGCCCTCAAACAGGCACCGACCAGGCACCGTATGTGCAGGCAATTCGCCAACATTTGGCGAACTGCCTGCTCTCTGAATAGTCGAATGGCCAGGAAAGGGAGCCAAATGCTGAATTTCAGTGTTTGGTTACCTTTCGGCCACAATTCGGATCTCTTTGAATAACCCTGTTAGATTCTCGGTGTCGTGCACCACGGACTAAGACACAATTTTTCTGCACTTGAATGTGACAGGTGCATATCATTTTAATATTTGACCGCAGGGTCCAACCCAGCACTCTTCCACAATGCCTCAGAGGGGTTATGGTGCGAAGGCACTAGCTGGCACCCAAGGCCCAATATTTGGGTGCACTGACCCGTGTACCGGATGCATACAGGGCAGCCATCAGAAATGATGGGGCCCCTTACTGATGGGGCCCCCCGTAAACTTCCTCAACCCGTAACAGCTTTTCGTCCCTTCCAAAACAAAAAAAGGACATAACACAGTTCCAAAGCAATAAAACTCCCAGTAATGTGTGGTGTGTATGAACGTATCTGTCACGTCTGGGGCTCAGAGGGGGCCCCGCCACCCAGCGGCGCCATCGACAAGCCGGCTGCAAGGAGTTGTGCCAGCTTCCGGAGCTCGCAGGGCTGGTCAGGAGGTGGGCGCGGCATGATGACGCGCGCCCACCGGGTTTAAATACAGACAGCGCGATCCGGCTCATCGCCCTGTCATGGAGTTTGCTTCCCTCAGTGCTGAGTGTCTCCTGGTGATTCACTACTTGATTGAGCTCCGTTGTTACCTGGCTTGTTTGACAACCACCCCCGTGTACCAGTCCTTGGCTATTCCTTGACCACTCTAACTGATAGATTTTTGGCTTATATGATAGATACCCCTTGTGTACGTTTTGGCTATCCCTGACCACTCTAACACTGAGCAATTTGGGCTTGTGTTAGAATGCGTATACCGTCTGGCCTATTTCAGGTATACCCTGTCCTTTGTGTTGGTAAAACATTTCCCACATGTTGTTGGTCAAACATTTCCCACTCATTGTTGGTCAAACATTTCCCACTCGTTGTTGGTCAAACATTTCCCACTCGTTGGTGATAAAACATTTCCCACTTGTTGGTGATAAAACATTTCCCATGGCTTCAAATCGCATTTAAACTTGAGCAAAAGCGGTAAAAATGAGCTCAGCGCACAGCGGTGAAATGGCTCAGCACTCAGCAGTGTAAGAGTTAAAAACTGTTTTTTGTAAAAACTTTTTTTTCATTGTTTCCTGTCCCCCAGGGCAGTACCCGGACCCCCATACACCTTTTATGGCCAATATCTTGCATATATGCTCTCTTGGAGGGCACTTTCATTTTCAGAAGTTCGACCCCCATTGACTTGCATTGTGTTCGAGTTCGAATTCAAACTTTTTGGCTGTTCGGGTGTTCGAGTTCAAACCGAACACGGGAGTGTTCGGTCCATCCCTAGTCTCAGTGAGTCGCAAAGCAGTGCACAGAAGTTTCAGCTATCAGTGCATGAGCACGTCCCGTACGTAAAGCTCATGCAATTAGGTCAGGGAAGGGAAGTCTACAGATTATTCTTTCAATAGCAATAATTTACAAATGTATCAAATACTCACGGCTAGATATACATACTGAACGCTAATGTTAGCATTTGGATATGTAAGTGTTAACGCTAGGATAAGTGACTTTATTGCATGCCCTCTATATTACCTTCCTAACACTAAACCAGTTAAAAACCTGTTAGCGCATCAGTGATTGCATGAGCTTACTTTACTTTGCGCATCCTATACTTAACATTGGAAGTGCAATCGGTAAATAGTGTTTCGATAAGTAAGGTACTACCAAGTCCTAGCGCTAATTACTGTACCGATGAGTTAACAAATTTTTTAGCTACCCCTAAAAGATGGTGCTAAATCATTCCACTTATGCAGAATCAAGTCCCCCCAACCCCCCCATAAATCCGATACTAACCTCTCATCCAGCGTCGAGAGCTGAGCCTGATCTGCCGCTTGTCCTGGTCGCCAGGAGCAGAGTGAAACTGGGGACACATAGCTCCCAGTCTCCATCCCGCATTCAGTCAATTGGTACTGCTCGATCTTGCGAGAGCAGAGAGAGCAGTGCAACCCTCCATGGAGTCCTGTGGACTCCAGAAGGTGATACTCACGGCGATGCAGAAGTGTTACCAAGTGTATCATTGAGGGTAGCACTGCATTCCAGGGCAAAATGCAGAAGTAGCGCCTGCCCCAGAAACTAATGCTAAAATGGGAAACTACGGGGAATGATACAATTATTAACAAGAAATTGCTAAAGCACTAAAGGGCGGTGCCACTCTGGGTGACTCCTCCTCTTCACCATATGAAGATCAAATATAAAAGTGTATGAGTGCACTCTTGGATATTGTATTTAAAGAAGAATAAACTTATTTTAAGAACTCCTCTTCTCAATGAGGATGGATGGTATTTCGGGAAACTGATCGCCCACATCCAAGTTGAATCCAGGGAGGTTCTGGAAGGAACACCAATGGTCCACGGTAAGTTATGCCAGTACACTGATCCGGGTAATAACAATTTATTAAAAATAATAATCCTTGAGAAAGTCACAAAAGACGAAATGCGTTGGATTATGTAACATCTTTGATTTTATTGTTTTAATTTTTAATAAACTGTTATTACCCCGATCAGTGTACTGGCACAACTTACCGCGGACCGTTGGTGATCCTTCCAGACCCTCCCTGGATTCAACTGGATGTGGGCGATCAGTTTCCGGAAATACCATCCATCCTCATTGAGAAGAGGAGTTCTTAAAATAAGTTAATTCTTCTTTAAATACAATATCCAAGAGTGCACTCATACACTTTTATATTTAAACTACAGGGAAACCTGCAGGTGCAGGTTTTCCTTTTAGCGTCCTCATTTTAGCGTTAACATTGTAATCTAGCCCTCAGTGGGCATAAATCAAGATAATGCTAAATATTACTGCTTCATGCAGAACGGGAGCAGAGGGACCTTACTTCACCACAACATGTGATTCTTTTAGAAGGGAAATCAATTACCTAATCAAGATATTTCATATAGAATTCACCCATGATTTGATTTGATTTCCTACCTGTAGTAAACAAATTCTGAATACTGCAGAACGGCACATTTAGCACACAGCACATCAACATGAAAATATTATATTTGGTCATAAATAATATGGAAAATCTGCCAATATTAACAATCCTAATAATTATACATATCTGTAGAAAACAAACCCCATCCTCATATGTTATTGTACAATCAGAATTAGCAACAAAATTACAGGATAATACTGCTATTCGAGAGGGATTCCTCTCCATGAAGTGCCTGAAGGTTCCTGCTAAATGACCTCGGTAGACTATTTTGGTTTGTGAGCCAAGAAATTTAATTTGCTTGGTCTGTGATTAAGAGTTTTCTAGTTGGATTTACAATCTTGGCTTTGAAGGACTTTTTTTGGAATTGGAACTGGATGGTGAGGATGCTTATCCTTACAGCATAACCACTTCAGTAAGCTTAGACCTAGAGGATCTCTTTTAATCAGGGATCTCAAACTCCGGGCCCCCCAGATGTTTCAGAACTACCCTTCCCATGATTCCTTGGCCATTTATTATATTGAAAGTGTTCTGGTATTTGTAAACAATAAACATCGGGGGGCAGAGTTTGAGACACCTGATTTAAAGTATAGAGGGTTATTCACTCGCCGTCATTGTTTCATTGAAAGGACGGTGGTTTAACTTTGTAGAAATATGGTCAAGCCAAACTGTATCACCATAGTTTGGCTCCACCACTTCGTTGCGGTTAAACAATTGTCCTTTCAATAAAATACCGTTAGCGCATAAACTCACTATTCTGTCCACTCAGGGGTCAAGTCATGCAGGAATGAGTGGAAATTAGTACTTTCTCAGAAGGAATAGAGTTCCCTTTTGGCCCACACACTGAGAAGCTTTTATTCATTTTCACTCATATGTTTCCTTAGTAAGTCACCAGAATTATATGATATGTTTTACCATTATCATTAGGATTCCCTGAAACTAGGGATGCACCGATACCGATACTAGTACCGAGATCTGCACGAGTACTTAGTTTGGATATCAAAGCAGATAGCAGAGAAGAGGACTACACTCTGCGAGGGTTAGAGCAACAATGATGAAGCACTAGTAGTAAGGGGGCATAGCCCTTTATTCAGGTCAATCTGTGTCATGTGACTGGATGTGTTCAACTGAGTGTGTACAGGGATCCCAGTGCCGGTGATGAGCAGTACATGAAGAGGGGTTTTAGAGCATGTTGCTAGACATGGGACATGACCGTTCATGTGAGTGAAATGTCGAGAGAATACACAGTGGTCTTAACATAACGACTGGAGCTCCGACCTTACCGCAAGCTTTGCCATACTTTGTATATGTGTTATTGTTAATGGCTCAAAATGAAGACAGCGAGCTACTCTCATGTAGCTTTTCTCGGCTCAAGCCAGTATTCTAAATAAAAGATCTTCTCTCATAGCTTTTGCAAAATCACCTAAAACTGAAAAATAAAGATACCTAAAAATTCCTTGCTTACACCTAATCACTTGCTTACGTGATCCCACTCGAGCGAGAAGAACCCCCAAGTGACCCTGCTCTTGTGAGATCATGCAGAGCTCACTGCACTGTCCTACTTGACTTATTGGAGTCCTATGGACTCAAGGAGCTGAGGCCAGGAGCCACGAGTGGGGCCAATGAGGATATCTGCAGCTCCTAATTAGTCTACCTGGCGCTCATAATACAGTGGCTGGGTTGAGATAGGACCAGTAATAGAGCCGGTGAGGGATATTGTCTACCACGATTCTTTCTCTTAGCTGCTCCTTTTTACGGGCAACAAAGGAATAAGGCCGCCTGTCTTTTCGGTTTGTGAACATCAGTAACAGCTTGTAAAATGTAAATGTAATTAGTATGAGAGATGAGAACCCAAAGTCTGATATTAAAGGATGCTAATGTGACAGATTTGGCAAAGCAAATTGAATTTTTTTAAATATAGGATTAATAATGATATTATGCTTCTTCCATTGCATCAATTTGCTTGTACTAAAGTGTAATTTATCAATATGTCTTTTTATTTAGTTATCTCTTCTTTCCTCCCATGTTCATTTTGTTTATCTACATTTTTAACATATTATCCTTTCACATCACTCATGCTTGGTTATTCGTTCTGTCATCCTATCACATTTGTTTCTTAATGGGCATGTTCCAAATGCTCTTGTTTTCAGGATGTACTTGAAACACTGACCGGTTTCTTTAGGTTAAGCCCCTAACCCCATACACACAGTCTCCTTTTAACAGGATACTCTATTGAAAATAGAGTACCGGCTGGGTGGCATGTACCGGCTGGGTGGAGTAGAGGTAACATCATTGCTCTATAACCGTGGAGACTTTAGAGACAGAGGTTTGAATCCCAGCAAGAGCACCTCTCCAGTAAGTGTCCTTGGGCAAGACACCTAATGGTACATACTCACCAGTGAGCGAAAGAACTTAGACCTAGTGGAGTAGAGGTAACATCACAGCCCTATAACCATGGAAACACAGGCTCGAATCAAGGCAAGTGGTTCCAGTAAGTGTCCTTGGGAAAGACACCTAACAGTACATACTCACCACCCAGGACATACTTGAAAACAAGAGAAATCTCAATGTATCTGTCCTGGTAAAATACTTTCTCAAAAAAATAGAGTTCCCTTTTTGTTGCCCTTAAATAATTTGGCATATACTGGTGACAGTCTCTGGCCAATAATTATATATTTCTTTAATTATAAATTATTTTACTTACCTTTTGTCCCTCACCACGCGCTGCTCCTCCTCTTCGGCTCAGCGACACCCAAGACCGGAAGTCCCTGAAGGTTTTCTGCACAACTTGCGCAGCATTGGAAGCGCAAATCATGCAGGTGCTGTAGGACATGCGCCCTTTATGTAAAAGTGCCAAGATCCAATCCATCAGCTGCCTCACTGAGACTGCTTACGTTCGTGGACAGTCTAAGAGAGGGTGATGTTGGCACATGGTCTGCATGTTGACGGCACTAGTGACCCATTTGGCGACCAGCAGCCCGGGAAATGCAGAGTCTAAGCTGCTGGTGACGGTGCGTAGGGTGGACAAAATTAATTTACTTCGCCCAGCACTTTACCAGATCAGGACAGAGGTAGGGGGAGAAGCAGAGGTACTCTTCCCATCCTGATCTCTTTAAAAATGATGAAGTGGTCAGGATGAGTAGAGCGTCCTTTAAGAGTATGTGAAGATCTTCAAAAATCGAATATTTCCGTTTTGTAAAAATGGGAAATTTTTCCAGCTTTACACATATAGGGCCCTATTACATTTCTCAAGCAAAAACGCACGCAGAACGCGTGAATTTTTGCGCGAAGCGTTAAATGTTAACGCGTGTAAAACCACGCTGGTATTATGATCCTCGCGCATTTTTTCATCCGTCAAAAAATAACGAGCGTAAAACAGACACGCAAAAACGCGCGCGCAGCAACGTTGCGTGCAGAAATCAGTGTGCGGACTGTTTTTTCATGCGATTCAGCCAATCAGAATTAAGAACCACAATTGTCTCACGTTAAGTTTTTGTACCTGTCAAAGTCAATCAGCGCATATATGCTGCATCAATAAAAAAAAACAAGCACAACTTCTCCATTTTATTGGTTTTGGTATGTGTAGAATGTGTAACTATACTTTGCTGCGTATTTTTTTTTGGGCTGGTGTATTTAGTTTCAGCCAGGTTGATAGAATTTGCCATTAACACCAGCTTTTAGGAGTTGCTAAAATTATGCGCGCAAAGGCTGAGCGTTACAAACTGCGCATAGATTGTAATACCATCCGCGTACCAGCGCACAAACGCATTTGCGCTCACAATGTTAAGTATAGGACGCGCAAAGTACAGTAAGCTCATGCAGCGTTCGCGCAGGTTCACCCACGGTAGACGTATACGTGCATTTGTTGCGCTGATATTGTAATACGATGTTCTGCGCAAAGGATTTTGCCCCTCGCGTTAATGTGTTTTTGCGCGGGTGCAAACGTATGCACGAGGAATGTAATAGGGCCCGTAATGTAGGGATATTTTCCCGTCTCTGCGTTGTATACATCATCTCGTTGACATGTCTTGATCAGATAAAAGAGCAAGTTGAAGATATCATATTGTCGTTGTGAAATGTTTCATGCTAGGAATGCTCTTCTTCCTTTCATTAAGAGATATATAAAAGAGGTCGGTGTATTGGAATTTTCAGGCCTTTGCATTCCTAGAATAGTTCCAATAAAGAAAAAAATAGAGGTATTTGGTGTTGAATGAAAAGAATACAATTACATAGAATTTCAAGAGCTGCACGTCACCAGGGATTTTTATAATAAATTATTTATTTTTTATGTATTTTTATTAAAGCGCTTTAGTGAATTTGTATAAAAACACTATTATTTATTTGTTGTGGATTTTGCAATCTGTTTTGTGCTTAGAATATACATATTTTTTCTAGAAAAGTTTATTTTCTATTAAGAACTATTCCTGGCTTAATGGAATGACAGCTGATCAGGAAATAACGGGGCACTTTGTATGTACCGGAAGGGGTTAACCTTAAATGTAAGAGACAAAGAGGGTTATCCAAAGAGATTCGAAAAGTCACTGCACGTTCGGTGACTTTTCGTTCTCCTCAATTCGGTTCTTTATACCGATCCCATTTCGGTGACCCTGCGGTGTATTCAGCAAGCACCACAGGGTCCCCGAATTGCAGGGAAAAGCTGCCGCAAATCCGCCGAAAACGAACCGCAAAACCCAACGAATGCACGCCGAAAACCCTCAAAAACATCTGGATTAACCTGCCGAAAACCACAGAAAAATCCGAGCAGGAGCCGATCACCCGCAGTCAAGCCGCCGGAAAAAGCCGACACCGCAGACAGAAAGAAGTGAATAAATTAGCAAAACAGTTTGCATGAATGATTGAAAAGTGAAACGCTGTTTGCAAAGAAACTATTGAGCGAAAATGTCTGAAATTTGCATATGAGGTCCAGGGAATGATAATAAAAAGGGCTGTTACAGAAGAAATAAGTAAACAAAAAAAATCAAAAAACAAATCGGACTTTTAACCACTTCGCTGCTGAGGACGCGCTCAGTGCGTCCTCAGCATTCCCGCTGGTGTGCTGAGGACGCGCTGAGCGCGTCCTCCCATTGGGGTCAGCGTTCGGCCGGGTTCCGGCCGATCGCTGGCCCCTCCCTCCGGATGTCAGCCCGGCATCCGGAACAGCAGCCGCCGGAATTTGGCATGTGCGGAGGAGGCGCCTGAAAGGGAGGGGGGGAGGTCCTTCGGACCTCTCTCCCTCCCGATCGGTGACTCTGCGGGGGTTAACCCAGGCATCATTTGGAAGGGCACAGCCTGCCCTTCCAAATGATGCCTGGCATTAACCCCTGGGGAGCTGGATCGCGAATCGGCGCTGAAACGCGCCGGTTCGCAATCCTTTCCCGGAGCTGGCCGACATCTTGGATGTCGGCCAAGCCTCCGGGAACTCCCCCTGAGGACTGGCGTCATCGTGCGTAGCACGATGACGCCAGTCCTAGAGTTAACCCTTAACTGCCACCAACGGTGGAGATAGGGAGTTCCAATGAACTCCCTATCTCCCGATCCGTGGCAGTTAGGGGTAAATTTTGGTATGGTTGGATCGGCCAGAGCATGGCCGTTCCAACGATACCAAACACTACAGTGAAAAAAGTTGTAAAAAAAAAAAAAATGAAAAATAAAAATAAAAAAATTTTAAAAAAAAAATTATAAAAAAAAATAAACACTTTTTTTTTATTTTTTTTGGTTTGTTAGTGTAGCAATATTGTTCCCATTTCAATTATAATGTGAACAATGATGCTGTACTAACGATTTTTGTATGCGGTGCGTTTGTTAAAAATAGTGTAATTTTCCCCAAAAAAAAATGTAACGAGACCCCATCTCTAATTTTTTTAACAAGCGCACCCCATACAAAATATAACCGCAATTGCTCGCATGTTAAAATGTGAAAAAAAACACTTTACACATTGTAAATTATTGAAAATACATATTTTATTGCATTTTTTGTTATAATATACAGACATGACATAACGTATACATATAATAATGACATATTATGAATCTACCGAGTCTGACGGAAAGAACGATATATAATATGTCTGGGTCATATACTAAAATAAGCCTTCAAAACACGTTTAAACATGATGCGCAAAACAGGTAAAAATGACCTCAGCACAGGGGCGGGAAAAGCCTCAGCAGCGAAAGGGTTAAAAAAAAAATTCTGAAAAATGCTTAAAATATCCTAAAAAATCTATAAATAAAGAGACTCTTTACTGCAGAATTTTATAATAATCGGTTTATTAGATATTAAATTAAAACGGGAATATTTTTAACATTGAAGCCTATGGGATTCTCCTGAATAAACTTGCCGAATTAAACCACCGAATGGCAGGGCATTTCGGGAACCTTTCACTGCTGGTTTGTGTTCTCTGAATAGCCGAAGCATTGCTTTTTCATGGGGTTTTCACTGTCCTCGAACAGGCACTGAACAGGCACCGTATGTTCAGGCAATTCGCCAGGATATGGCGAATTGCCTGCTCTCTGGATAGCCGAATGGCAAAGAAAGCGTTCGGTTACCTTTCTCAAGCAATTCGGATCTCTTTGAATAACCCTGAAAGAACGTAAAATTGCTTCTTCTTCTGAGGAAGAGTGGATGTGCTAGAAGAAAAAATAAGTGAAAACCAATAAAATGTTCACTAGCGTGTGCATTAGGGTGTGCACCCATGGAACAGTTATTAATTAAAAACATATATTTAGAAGATTTTGCACAAAATACTGATTTTTCTTTAGAAATAACCAGCCTCTAATAAGAGATACACAGGGTTATTCAAAGAGATCCGAATTGTGGGTGAAAGGTAACCGAACAGTGAAATTCAGCGTATGGTTACCTTTCCTGGCCATTCGGCTATCCAGAGAGCAGGCAGATCGCCAAATTTGACGAATTGCCTGCAAATTCGGGACCTGTTCGAGGGCAGTGAAATCCCCATAGAGAAGCAATGTTTCGTCTATTCAGAGAACAAAAACCAGCAGTGAAAAGTTGCCGAATTGCCCTGCTGTTCGGTGGTATCATTCGACAGGTTTATTCAGGAGAATCCCATAGGCTTCAATGTTAAAAATATTCCCATTTTAATTCAATATCTAATAAACTGTTGATTATAATATTCTGCAGTAAAAGGCTCTTTATTTATAGATTCTTAGGATCTTTTATGCATTTTTTGGTATTTTTTTGGAGAAAAAAAATCCTTTTTTTTTTTTTAATCGTTTTTTCTTTTTTCTGTAACAGCCCTTTTTATTATCATTCGTTTAATTTTATATGTGAATTTCAGACATTTCCGTTCTGTAGTTTCTTTGCAAACAGCACTTCACTTTTCAAACATTCAAGCGTACTGTTTTTTGTTTTTTTCACTCCATTCGTCTGCGGTGTTGGCTTTTTCCGGCAGCTGCTCTGCGCTGCGCTGCGCTGTGATTGGCGGCTGCTCGGGTTTCTCCGGCGTGTTCGGTGGGGTTAATCCAGATGTTTTTGCGGGTTTCGGTGTGCGTTCGCCGGGTTTTGTGGTGAGTGTTCGTTGGATTTGCGGCGGCTTTTCCCTGCACTACGACGGCCCTGTGGTGCTTGCTGAATACACCGCAGGGTCGCCGAAATGGGATTGCCAAATCGCACCGAATTGAAGAGAACGAAATGTCATCGAACGTGCAGTGACTTTTTGGTTGTCTTTGAATAACCCTGACAGTCAGTTTTTACATTTTTCATCATCAACCAGATAAGGAGAAGCTTAAATGTCAATGAAGGAGGTGAAAGATGACCTATTCACCTAATATTGGGGTGTGTCTGGGCACATCAGGCACACCCCCTACGAAAGCTTATTTTTAATTTATGCCATTTTTACCTTTATTAGTGTTAAATAAGATAGAAACAGGAGACTTAAAAAAGAATCAAGCACAGTGACAGATATACTAACAGTTAAAAAATAAATAATAAAAAGTTATTTTATAACTAAACAACTAAAATAAATTAATAAAAATAATACAAAATAATAGATAAAGTAGAGCAGCACATTATCCAATCCTCTCCTAAATACTGCCACTAATTACTGGGGCACAAAGATGAAAGGGAGACAAAAGGACTAATTTGAGGTACTTGAGTACTAAGTGTGATACGCAGCAATATAATAATATTATTAATAATAATACATGTTACAACATTATTAATAAGCTATGTTTTAATCATTATATTATTATTATTAATATTATTACTATTTATATTATTGTTATAATTATAAATATTTGTATTATTTATATTATTATTATTATTTTAATATTATTTATATTATTATTATAAAACTTCTTTTTTTTTAGTACTATGTGCTCAGATGTGAGTATCCAATTTCAGTTTATCAGGCCCTTTGCATTCATCATTTGATATCACTCCTGGGTTAAATCATCACCCAAAGCATAAAAATGCATGATAATACTTAAAATAAATTTCAGGCACACTCAGTAATAGGATATAACACTTTTTTTATTGTTCTTTTTGTTCTTCTTCATCAGATAAAATATATAGGTAAAAATCAGGAAACGATTTTACAAATATTTTATAATAATTAACAAGTTAGCCTTAAAAAGCAAGGAAATGCCTCAAATAGAATTTCGGAAAGAGCCCGGTAAATGAAATGGTTAGTTATTTATTATATACACGAATACATTCATTGTTTCTGCGCCAGTCTAATCATAAAATGGCATAGATTAATAGCGAGTGACATTTTAACATCTATAGTGAAAGAAATGACTGTTGCAAAAGAATTATCATATGCAGTGGGACCTATTAAACTTCACTCACAAATCATGTCTTTGTTGTGTGGATGTGTGATTGGAAATGCAAAAGCTAAGCTGTCAGAATTTGTTTAACTAATGACTCCGAGTTGTTAAAAAATTTAACCGTGGATTTTTTTTGTTTTGTGCTTCAAAGAATTCATAATGTTTCTTTTATTAAGTTTGTTTGTCATCCAATATATACAATTTGTATCAATTTTTTCAGACCTCGGCAGAGTGAGTGTTATAGCAGATTATGAGATAAAATTTTGTTTAATGCCTGAAAAAAAACAAAAAACAAAATGGTATAGCTCATCAAGAGCAAAGTGCACGCATTTGTTTCCATAGAATGTCAACGCGAGATGTTAAGTAGCGTTATTATATTCTGAAAGTCCATCTTTGGTCAACAACTTTATCTGTAATTAATTCCTACCAAGGACACAAAAGACCAGAAACGCTAAACCTCAATAGTGTATTGACGATCGAGCTACAAGTTCCCTTAGTAAGCTGCCTGAAATACCTAGAGGTCATTATGAAACATGGCAGCACAGCAGGGCAGATAAGCGAACGAAACCACACTGGTGAGTTTGAGTTGACATAGGGATCAGACAAAATGATGTCATTGTTATTGTTACAACCCAAAATTTTAATTGGCCTACAGTGGCTCAAACTAAAGCAAATCAAACACACTAGGCTCCAACTGAGCCATTAAGCCAGGGATAGGCAACCTTGACCCTCCAGATGTTTTGGAACTACATTTCTCATGATGATTAGCCATCCTGATGAGTGGCTGAGCATCACGAGAGGTATAGATCCAAAACATCCGGAAGGTCAAGGTTGCTGACCTGTAACGCGTGCTATGGCGCTCAACCTGGTGTAGCGTTTTTAGGATCTTAATGGACAGATTTGTCTGGTACAAAATCTCAAAGCAAGGAGGACTGTAAGACCTGATATCCCAAGCCAGGGAGGTAGTACAAAATCCTGAATACCACGGAAGCTGTAGTGTAAACTCATGAACGTTATTCACATAGATACATTGCCTGGAAACATGAGCATGACTAGGTACAAGAGCGTAATCAAATTTACATTTGTTTTCTGACAAAGCGTTAGCGTGGTAGGTAAATTGTGTAGCCTGCAGGGCAGTCATACAATCAATGAACTTGGTGTTAATGCTGTAACCAGCAAGTGAATACAACAGATCACTGGGGCGAAGATTAGGTCTCACGAATTGACAGACTCACAATCGGCTGCCTTGTGATTAGGACTCAAACCAGATTGTTTCATCAATAGAGACCATGGGCGAGACGTGAGTTTGCCAAGGTGGCGGGCAGAATTCCAAACAGCAAACATGCAGTTTAAACATAAAAATATACACAGAACCTCTCGATACAACATCAAGGGATTAAGCAAGAGAATCGTCACAAAGAATAGCCGGGTCAGAAATGTAATACAGGGTCCTCGTACAAGCAGGTCTGCAACTGGGTAATCAATCAGCAAGAAATAAACACAGTAGGCGATGCAGGAACTTGACTCCACGTCAGGGCGATGAGCAATCTCTCGTGCCCTGCTTTAAACCCAGTGGCTCCTCGTGACCACTCCAGGCCCTGCCCCCTCAGACATCGATCGGCCATTACTAAGTGCTGGCACCCGGCCAGCCAGCAACACCGCCTGGTGCCCAGACCCCCCAGGCAGCGCTGGGGCTGGCGACGTAACATGACCCCTGTGTTAAGCCCACGGCAGGAGCTGCTTTTCCAACAGAGCCACAAGCTTTGCTTGCAAATCGGACATTGTGGCAGGTTACCGTAAATTAACGGCTCCTATAGCTTGTAGTGCAGTTGTTGATTTGCATCTAGAAAGATAAGAATGAGCTTATTCCATGGTAACTCGTTCTTCCCATCATCAAAACTGTATTTCTGATAAATATTGGTTCTCAGAAGAGGGTGTTAAGTGATATAGCTTTTTTGTAAATTTTTGCATAGCTCTAAAAATCCCATACTTACCCCTGATTCCACAGTGCAGAAGATGGCACGATCCTCTGGCTGCAAGAAGAAGAATACTGATAGCAGGGTTCTTCTGCTGCTCCTACTGCCGCTCCTGTGTGACCCCATTATTGAAAAATAGAGTTCCTTTTTTTGCCCTTAAATAATTCTGCAGATCCTATTCATCGGCTGCTTGTCAGAGACTTCTCATTACAGTGACTGTTCTCAGACAAGGTGACCTCTGCATGCTGACGTCATTAGTGACCAATATGGTGACCTGCAGCTGGGAAATTTAAAAATCCCAGCTGGTGGTGACACTGGGTGGGGTGGAGGAAGCAGGGAGAGGAGGAAAAAGGGGGGCACTCATCACATCCTGACTACATTAAACCAATAAAGTGTCAGGCAATTGGAGGTCATGAGGTCCCCCATTGTGGAGTTCTTGCACGTAAGGGGGTTCTCTGCCTAACCTCCACATGAAGAAGCTTATTGCCAGCGTGGGGCTCCATTTAATGGCAGCCAGTGCTTATAGTCATTTCAGTAAATTGTAAAGAGTGGTGTGGCCCAGGAGTTCTTTGGACCTTTTATGTCACAAATATTGCAGGCACTGGGGTAATGCACCAACCCTCTGTATCTCTCTTCACTGTTAAATAGTGGCCACCATTAACGCTGGCTTTTTATGCTAGGCCCCGCTGAAAAAACAAGCCTGACCAAGCCTTAGGTGGCCCTCGTGGGGTCACCTTCTATGCCAGGACCTTCGGTCAGTGTCCTAATGGTCAGTCTACCCCTGGTGAAGTGCCCCTTTAATGAATACACCTCATCTGGTGAATACTGTGGAAAACCTGAGCAATGGACATGGAACACCTTTGTTCTAGCGAACGACAGACCAATGAGAACCGTGTTCGTGCATCTGCAGTTGAGAATGAGACATCACGAGCAGAAAACTAGATGCAAGAAAACCAACGCATTTCAAGCATGCTATAAACACTGCACATGTCACTTCTCAACATCCATGTCACAGTGAAAAGTCTGAAAGAACAAATGACTGTAACATAAAGCGAACATAAGTACAAGGAGATTCTTATTGATGCAGAATTCGCCTTTTATTTTGTGCCTAGAGATGGACTCGCTATAAATGCTCTCAGACTTGATGTGTAACTACAACAAACCTCAAACTGACTTCAGACTTAGGTAATCAAATTAATTCAACTGTTTTGTTTTCCAGTTTGTACTGCCTGGCTTCAGGTGCACGCTCGAGTGTTTAAGTTCAATTTGATTGATCCATTTTCTCAGTTGAGTGTTGAATAAACTACTGAATGCAAAATTGTTTCATCTCAACCCTGTACTAATCTGCAAGTGATGTGTGTTTCCATAAGCAGTGTGGCATTCAGAGTTGTTCATGAATATTTTCATTTCTGAGACAAGAGCACCTGGCACTTTGCTTGCCTCTTCTGAGATTAAGAAATCTAAAGCAAGGAAGTGATTTATATCTTTGACCCCCTTCAATACAAAGTGATTTTCCATAAAACCACCAGGTCTCAGTGGGCTTTGTTTTTGAAAAATCACTTTTTTATCAATAAAACAGCAAAAAATCATTGTGAATATTCGCAAAGTATTATTTACTGTAGTAGCCCTAATTGACAGACAGACGTCATCATCTGCTGGCCAGAAAAAGCTACAGCAGCTGGGGCTCCTTGCTGAATCAAAGGAAATCTGTGTTTTCTGGCAGAGTCCCAGCTGTTCAAAATATTTTAGTACCATGGCTGTCATGGCCGATTGCAATAAACCAAATTCCAGAAATAGACCAAATTGAGTATACTCAATAGCCGGGCACCAGCAGGTGCATTTGATGATTGAGTATATTCGATCTTACGCAAAATTATATTTTCTGAGGTTACGAGCCACATACTGGAGCAACCCAAGTTCCTTGAAATGTGCCAAAGTAAAACTGAATAAAAAAAACCAGTGAATAACCCTCTACTCTTTAAAATAATTAAAATCCTAATAAATTCTAGACAAGTGATGATGATGATGTTCGTCCATCGTATTCAATGAGGACCTTGACATCTAGCAGGTTGTGGGTTGTTCACGGTGTGTTCGCAGATGGCTGATGAGGCCTATTCGAGCACGAAATGTTCTGCCACACGTCGAGCAGACATGTGTGGGTACCCCTGTTGCAACATTTGCAGTTCTGTCTTTGCGAAGTGCTCGCTTCTCTTGTGCTATGGTTGCTCTTCTGTCCTCAAATATCTGGCAGCCTTGGAGGATCAGCGAGCGCCATGTCAATCAATCTTGTGCCAATATTTCCCAGGAGGTGATATCAATATCCATGGACTTGAAGGAGGCTTTCAGTGTATCTTTGTATTGCTTCCTTTGTGCTCCGTGCGACTGCTTTCCTTGAGACAGCTCACCATAGAGGAGTTGTTTAGGGATGCGATGATCGGGCATCCTTGCAACATGACCTGCCCAGCGTGTCTGGGCTTTCATCAGCATGGTGTAAACTGATGGCAGGCCTACTCTGGAAAGGACTTCTGTGTCTGGCACCTTATCCTGCCACCGGATCCTAAGAAGTCTGTGGAGGCATGTCATGTGGAAGCGATTCAGTTGCCTAGCATGCCTCCTGTATACAGTCCAAGTCTCACTGGCATACATCAGGGTAGTTAACACTACTGCTCAGTAGACTTTGAGCTTTGTATCAAGGCTTATTCAACGGCTGTCCCATACGTTGGTCAATAGTCTGCCAAATGCAAAGCTTGCCTTGGCTACTCTGCAGTTGACCTCAATGTCAATTGTCACTGCGTGGGAAAGGGTGCTGCCTAGGTATGTAAATTGGTTCACTGCTTGCAGCTTTTGTCCCTTCACTGTGATGGTGGGCTTTTGATGTTGGGCTTTCGGAGCTGGCTGATGCATCACCTCGGTCTTCTTTGTGTTAATAAGGAGGCCAAAGTTGTTGCATGCTGCTGAGAATTTGTCAACACTGGGTTGCATTTCCTGCTCTGATCCAGCATTCAGGGCACAGTCATCAGCAAAAAGGAAGTCTCGTAGCACAGTCTCCTTTACCTTGGTGACAGCCTGGAGTCTACGCAGGTTGAAAAGCTTCCCATCGGTCCTGTATCTTAGGCTAACTCCCAAGGAAGTGTTCTGGAAGGCTTCTGACAGCATAGCTGAAAACATTATGCTAAACAGGGTCGTGCCAACACACAGCCTTGCTTGACGCCGCTTGTAACGGGAAAGGCCTCCTGAAGCTTCTCCATCGTCCAGTACACAAGCCGTCATGCCGTCGTGGAACTGACGTACCATTAAGATGAATCTATCAGGGCACCCAAACTTCGACATGATGCGCCACAGACCTTCGCGACTGACGGTGTCAAAAGCCTTGGTGAGATCTACAAAGGTAGTATACAATTCACGATTCTGCTCTTGACACTTCTCTTGGAGCTGTCGGGCTATGAAGATCATGTCCACAGTGCCGCGCTCTTTGCAGAAGCCGCACCGTGTCTCTGGTAATAAACCCTGTTCCAGGTGGTCAGTCAGGCAGTTCAGCAATACTCGTGCAAGGATCTTGCCTGCGATGGAAAGCAGTGATATTCCTCTGTGATTATTGCAGACTTGTCGATTCCCTTTCCTCTTATAGAGATGTACGATGGACGTATCTTTAAATTCCCGAGGAAGAGATCCTTGATTCCAGAAAGACTGGATCAGCAGAGTGAGTTTGTCGACAAGCACTGTACCGCAATCATTGTAGACTTCCGCTGGAATCGCATCAGATCCTGGGGCCTAGCCACTAGACAGCTGGCTGATGGCCTGTTGGTTTTCAGTATTTGTTGGTGGAGCGTCCAGGCTGTGGTTGATATCCACCTGAGGCATTCCGTCGATCGCCTCGTTGTTAATGGAAGATGACAGGTTCAGTACAAATTGGAAGTGTTCAGCCCACCGCTGTAGGATCCGAGTCTTCTCAGTAATGAGAGTTACGCCATCTAAGTCTAACAGAGGGAAGCTCCCTGATGGTTGAGGTCGGTACAAGGATCTAAGGGCTTCGTAGAACTGTTGGGCATTGTTTCGATCAGCAAATTTCTGAATTTCATCTGCTTTGGCACTCAGCCAAGAGTCCTGCATCTTACGAAGCTTGCTCTGTACGGTCCTGCGAGTGTTATTGAAGGCATTTTTCTTGGCTATTGATGACGGGTCGTTCTGATAAGCACGATGAAGCCAGTTCTTCTCAGCATGTAGGGCCTTGATCTCATCATCATTTTCGTCAAACCAGTCCTGCTGTTTCCTGTGTGAGGGTCCAAGAACCTTTAGTGCAGAAGAGTGCACAATATCCCGGAAACTTTCCCAATCCTTCTCAGCATTTCCTTCTAATTGCAGCTCTGAGAGTTGGTTGTCAAGATCTTCTGCTAGTGAGGTTGCTGTATTGGGGTTCCTCAGTTTACTGATGTTAATCAGTTTCATCACAGCTTTGTTTCCCTGCGGACATCTCTTTGGCTTGTTGTAAAAGCTTAATTTGGAGATAATAAGTCTATGGTCAGTCCAACAGTCGGCACTCGGCATGGCCTCGGTCACCCTTACATCCTGTCTGTCTTTCCTCTGCACGATGACATAGTCAATAAGATGCCAGTGCTTCGAACGTGGATGCATCCAGGACATCTTTTTGCGATTGGTCAGGCAAAAGATGGTATTGGTGATGGTTAGATCATGAACTGCACATGTCTTCAGTAGTAATAGACCATTGCTATTACATTTGCCGATTCCGTTTTTTCCAATGACGCCATCCCAGGCGGAGGGATCAGATCCTACTCTCGCGTTGAAATCGGCAAGTAGAATCAGCCTGTCAGTGCGCTTCCTGGATGAAATTAGGGCATCGAGATCTTCATAAAACTTGTCTATTACTTCATCCGGATTCGTCATTGTGGGTGCGTAGGCGCTGATCAATGTGGTTTGTTTTCCTCTCGGTAGTGGGAGATGCAGTGTCATGAGTCGGTCTATGTCACATTCTGTACACCATTTCTGTGTCTATACGTCAATCTGTGCATCGTTTCTTGTCCTTTCCATCATAATCAGGGTTATTCAAGGAGAATCGAAAAATCACTGCACATTCGGTGACTTTTTGTTCTCTTCAATTTGGTACGATTTGGCGATCCCACTTCCACGACCCTGCGGTGTATTCAGCAAGCACCACAGGGCCGTCATAGTGCAGTGGAAAGCCGTCGCAAACCCGTCGAACACACACCGCAAAACCCGGCGAACGCACACTGAAACCCACAAAAAAAATCTAGATTAACCCCGCCGAACACGCCAGAGAAACCCGGGATGAGCTGTTCCTAATATGATTATCAAGACAGTTGGTCCAGTCTGTTGACGTGAAAGTAGATGTAACCTTGGAGAAATATGAGAGTAATTGAAAATATGCGAACCATGGGAAAGATAGAGATGGATATTTATCCCGAAGCGCAGTGAGCGAAAGAGTGTTCGTGGTGGGATCTAAAGCCTGATGCAAGAAACTTAAACCTCCCCTAGACCAGTCTACCAACTGAGAACGTGTCAGGTCCCGTCCAAAATGCGGGTTTCCCATTAACAGTAAAAAGAGCGAGGACGTGGGACAAGTGCTTATTGTAAGACGGGATAGTTTCCAGGCCTTAATGGGAGTCATAATCAATGGGTTATGAGTCAATGACTCAGGAAGTTCAGTATAGGGACAATGTAATAGAAATGTAAGAGAGTGATTGGGAGACCAAGCAGTGTCCAATTGGACATCAGAAAATTTCGAGTTGTGTCTAATCCAGTCTACCGCATGTCGACACTGCGCTGCCTCGTTATATTCTCACAGATTAGGTCAATTAAACCCCCCACGGCATTTAGTTTGGTAAGGTTTAGTTAGGATAAAACGTGCTGTAGAGCCTTTTCACAAAAATCTTCGGAGGGATATATTCAAGAGCTTCTTGTCTTTAGGAGTTAGAATTATTGGCAGAGCCTGTAGTGGGTATAGAAGTTTTGGAAAAGCGATTGTTTTATGCAGATTGACCCTGCCATATAGCGCTAGCGGGAGATTATGCCATCTGTTAAAATCATTCATCACTATTTTGAGAGTTGACGGAATATTGAGTGCATAGAAATTATTTACATCAGCTGAGAGGTATACTCCCAAATACTTCAGTGAGGTCCTAGACCATTTACGTAATGTACATTGTCTTATCTTTTAATAAAACACGTTTCCCAATATATGAAATGGGCAAATATAGTGGACACTTCCAATATTCCAAATCACTCCACTACCGAAATATCGAAAGTATCCGTCATGCCAAATCAGCTGATTCTGATTATTTTACCATCTGAAAATTTTGTATTCTGAAATATTCCAAACTGAAATCTTTGCCTGAAAATCCTGCACAAAATAGTTTGATTACTCAAAAAAATAGTTTTATTTTTAAAATTTTTATTATAGTTTATCTATAAATTAGATTTCTGTTCTGTCCTAAATGTTTGAGTGAGTATTTAATTCCATGTTGGAAAAAAAAGCAAATAGTAATAATTATAATGATAATTATTATTACTATTATAATTATTATTGTAAGTTTATGTTTTTTCATGTAACGTTTCTTGTAGAGAAATGGTTAAAAAAGAAAATTTTGACATTTAAACCTTACTTTTGAGAAATACCAGGAAATTTAAGTTAATAAAATATTGATGTATCTTTTTTTTTTCTTTTTATGCAATCAGCACCAATGAAATTTAAAGTGCCAGCCGTATGATAATTTCAGGGGGGAAAAGTGCACTTTGGAGCACAATATCAATTTCATTGACTTTTTATTCCGAGACTGCAAGTATAGAAATATGTTAAGCAGTTATCTATTTGAGGCTTTAAGTCTGAATTTAGCGAGTTCAAGCATCACTGCTCTTGTCTTTTATCCAACAAAATGTGTCCTTTAAAGATATTATACAGTTTCACACCTGATTGAATAGAGAATATAAGAATATATTTTGGGGCCTATCTTTTCTGAGAGCTCTTATCGCTCCTCAATGCCCAAATTTCTACATTTCAATATCTCTAGACCAGGGTGAAATATTCAAAGAAGAAGTCACAAATATACTTCAGTTTGATGGGGAAAAAAAAAAATCAAAAATGCGTTTCTTTCTATTTGCCATTTGGTAATTTATTTGCATAATTGAAAAGGAGAGCTTGATTTAACCCTTTAAAAGTTTTAAAAAGTTTGTAGTGAAAATGCTTATAGAATATAAAATAATATCTGCATGTGCCTACATAGTGCCTTATGTGTATGGGAATCACAGTAACACCTTGCATTTTGTTCTGTTCAGGGATTTTCAGTCATTATTAACCCCCTGAATCTTATCTCTGCACAGTAGTGACTGACGTCGCAGCTCTCCCTGTTTTCTGCCCTCTCCCTGGCTGTTGTAATGCAGCATCAAAGTTTTTGAACTTTTTGTTATAGTGAGGTTTGGGGCTGCTATTTGCAGCTTGTTTACAGTAATACAGGATGAAGGAAGAGGGCTAAAACAAAGAATGCTGTTTGTCCAAAGAGGACACACTAATTGTGCTTTAAACAATATGCAAATAGAGTTTTAATATGCTAATGATTGATGTTCAATGTATTACAATGCAGAATCGAGTTATCTCAATTTTGATATGGAAAGGGTTAATCTAATAACATAGTAGCGAATAATTTATATGTGTGTGTGTGTTTGTATATAATGCAAACTTAGCTCTCATTTTATAAGTCCTGGCAATTTATTACAATATTTTTGGCAATAATTTTATTGCTAGCCCTACTGGCACGTATTAAAGTCCCATGTTTTACTACTCTTAATATGCACCGGAAAAAATCCTGTATAAGTTTTGTAGATACTCATTTTGACTAGTTTGTGTACTAGCAATTTGTCATCAGGCTGGCTCCTGCTGTTCTCATATAAAGCCTTTCAGCGGTGTAGAGCAGCTCAAATGTTATATTAGGTTCTGCGAGAGGAAGTTATTTGTATCGTAGCATTGAAAAAAAAGTTTCAAGAAAAATAATTATGAAACACAGAGAAATCATAAAACTCCTTGATAGAATTGCAAAACTGAAATTTGTAATATACTTCATTCATATCCTGAGCTTTCTGTGTTTTTTTCTCCATAATATTTTTAATAAACAAAACTAGACACGCTAAAGTTGTGCATTAAAACTAAAGAATGAGAAATAAGCAATAGAGAGGATGCTCAAGTCTGCATATATATAACTTCTGTCAAGCTGCAAAGTTTTAAAGCATGAGAACCAAAAAAAAGATTTAAAATAAGCCATTGGTCTACCTTCACTTTATGTCAACATGGCCACAATGGGAGTCATCCATAGTGCGCAGAGACTCTACAAATTAAGACTACACCCTATATACCCAGTGTGTGGATACAGACTCTAGGTGCCCTATTACATTGATAACGCTAATGTTTGCGCTTACCTGTGTGAGCGCTAACATTAGCCCTGGTGGCCCTAGCGCGGTCGCAACATATTACAATCCAAATGCTAACGGGTTTAAAAACCCATTAGCGATTTGGATCTTGAGCTTTTCAGCGCGAGCTTACTGTACTTTGCGCTCTGTATGCTTAACCACTTGGCTGCTATGGACGCGTCCAGCCAAGTGGTTCTCCTGTGCTACGGATGCGCTCAGCGCGTCCGAGCACAGGAGGCAGCAATCCGCCGGATTCCGGCGGATTGTTGCGCCCCCCGGTGCGGGCTGACATCTTGGATGTCAGCCCAGCACTCGGGAGCCCGGCGGGGACATTAGATGTCATCGCAGCGACGCGATGACATCTAATTCAGGCGCCCCCCGCATGTGCGGAGGAGGCGCCTGAAAGGGAGGGGGGGAGGTCCTTCGGACCTCTCTCCCTCCCGATCGCCGGGGAGCAGGGGGTTAAGACAGGCACCGCTTGGAAGGGCACAGCCTGCCCTTCCAAACGGTGGCTCTCATTAACCCCTGGGGAGCCGGATCACGAATCGGCGCTGAAAAGCGCCGGTTCGTGATCCTTTCCCGGAGCTGGCCGACATCTTGGATGTCGGCCAAGCTTCTGGGAACTCCCCCTGAGGACTGGCGTCATCGTGCATAGCACGATGATGCCAGTTCTGGAGTTAACCCCTAGCTGCCACCAACGGTGGAGATATCGGGTTCCAATGAACCCCCTATCTCCCGATCCGTGGCAGCTAGGGGTTAAAGTTTGATACTGTTGGATCGGCCAGAGCATGGCTGTTCCAACGATACCAAACACGACTGTGAAAAAAGTTTTTTAAAAAAAATAAAAATTAAAAATAAAAATAAAAAAATATTTAAAAAATAAATTATATAAAAAAAAATAAACAAGTTTTTTTTTTTTTTAGTTTGTTAGTGCAGCAATATTGTTCCCATTTCAATTATAATGTGAACAATGATGCTGCACTAACGATTTTTGTATGCGGTGCGTTTGTTAAAAATCGCATAATTTCCCCCAAAAAAAAATGTAACGAGACCCCATCTCTAATTTTTTTAACAAGCGCACCCCATACAAAATATAACCGCAATTGCTCGCATGTTAAAATGTGAAAAAAAACACTTTACACGTTGTAAATTATTGAAAATTCATATTTTATTGCATTTTTTGTTATAATATACAGACAGGTCATGACGTATACATATAATAATGACATATTATGAATCTGCCGAGTCTGACGGAAAGAACGATATATAATATGTCTGGGTCATATACTAAAATAAGCCTTCAAAACGCATTTAAACATGATGAGCAAAACCGGTAAATATGACCTCAGCACAGAGGCGTGAAACGCCTCAGCAGCAAAAGGGTTAACATGGGGAGCACAAAGTGTTAACTAGCATTAGGATTACAAAGTTCTAATGCTAATAACTGTCCTGCTGTGGTTACCTCGAAAATTAACCACATCTAGTACCTGGTGCTAACTGATTAAGCTTCTGCGGATTCAGTCAGCAACAGATGAAAATCACCAAAAATCACATACTCGCCTCCCATCCAGCGGCAAGAACTGCAGCTCCATCCGCCTCTTCTTGCCGTCTGGAGCAGTGAGAGACTGGGGGAAAAAGTTCACCCAGTCTCCCTCTGTAGATCACTACGCCGACCTGCCGGATCTCGTGAGGTGAGATCCTGCAGGTCGTGTGACCGGCAACGTTAGCCTCAACGGAGTTCTATGTTTTAGCGTCAACATTGTAATATGGGCCTATGTTGTTTATTCTATTGTTTCACATGGTTATATAGTATAAAAGAAAGGCAGTTCCAAAACATCCCTCTTCAACACTTTTCAGCAAGTCATAGACAATAGAGATAAAGAAAGCATGCATCTTAATACAGTGGAAATCACATACAAGGCACTTAAGAATACATAATACGGATAACATCATAGAATTCCCGGAAATAAGTTAAAATTCTTGACTAGCCAATGGGATTTTAAGACACGTTTCCTTAAGGAGTGTTCAAGCTTTTGTTATTTTTAATATCTTGCATTTTATTACTTTGTATTTCTGTACCTACTGTAAAAATGTCAATGTTCTTGAACCCAGGACATACTTGAAAACGAGAGAAATCTCAATGTATCCTTCCTGGTAAAACACATTCTAAATAAATAAATAAAATAAATGTGTACATTTTTAACTTATCCAAGCCTACTTTAAATTCTAGCTATATCTGAGTACACATCCAAAAGACAGATAAGAGGGTAGGCAATTTAACCCTTCCAAGTCATGAAAAAAGGAGTCGTTAAAGTTAATGGAACAACTCCACTTCTTAACATAACGTCTCGGTTGGGATAGAGCCCTTAATTTTTATTCTCGAGGCATTGCGGTTTTTATTTTTAATCTGAAGGGTCGCTTTGCTTCACTTTTAATCTTCATTTGAAAATCCTGCTGATATTTAGTGATGAATCTTGTATTATTATAATGCATTTTCCTTTCCCAAGTGCCTCCCGATAGCAATTTGATGTAAAATAAAAGCTTGATTCTCCGAGTTTATGAAAAGGTTAGACCGGCTCTGTATACATGGAGCTAAATGTCATCAGTAAGAATAACCAAAATAATCAACTGTTTAATATTCAGATAATTGAATTCCTTTGTACAATTCCTAATTAACGAGCGCATTGCCCATTTCCCTCGCATGCCTCATAGCTTTTACTTTCAACTTTTGCGCAGTTCTCATTAACAGAATTACAGTTGGTATCATGATCAACATCTGAATCTGTAAGCTCTGCAAATATTGTCAAGATTTGATTCAAATGGAAAAACGTTAAGTCATAATACGCTTGCTCTCTGAGTCTGCAAACAAATGGTTGACCTCATTATCCAAAGTGTGCATGATGTCAAAAATTGCATTCAACGCAAGCAAAACGAGTGCGTAACTCCGCTGCTTTTCTGTATTAAATGTATTTTAGATACAAAGGCTCAAGATTTTTTTTTTACACAGTTATTACTAATTAACAGAAGGAGGCCTTTGAAAATCATTTTTTTAACCAATAGGCAGGCTAGAAAATCAGCATCACTGTAATACTATGGTACCGAAAGAGAGGTTTCCAATGGCTTGGGGACTCTGTTTACATTAATGTTGTGAAGATAAATGTGAATAGCTGAAAAGAAAGCAAGAACTCACTCATTCACTTTTACCACAAGGTCAGATCAAAACACATTTAAGTTATGGTGGAGGGTATAAAGTGAGATTAAAAGCCTCCACATAGCAAATAATAAAGTTAATACTTGTAGAAGACATTTACACATTCCGGCAAATTCAGAGAACTGCGTCACAGAGCTCATGTGCTACATTCCCCATATGCAGCAAGGAACTCTGGGTAGCACATGCAAATTAAGTCTCCAATTTCCCACTCTCTTGCATCCTGGGTCTGTTTAAACATGGCTTTTTCTGTGGAATTCTAGCATTTACACCAAATTCCTGCAGTCTGTGACGAACAGTCCTTGGACTCAACTTCACATTACATTGCAACATTTCCTCTTGTATACACCCAGATGATTTTCTTCTTAGGCACAGTCTCTCAATTCTTCTATCATGCCATGCTGTGGTGCACCTTTTCCTGCCTTTACCAGTCTGGTTTGGTAGTGACTGAGTCTCCTTATACCTCTTCTAATTTCTTCATAACTGTAGCAGTACTATTTTCCATCGCTTTCTGGTTGCCCAGTCAACTCTTTGCCCCTTTAATTTTATTACGTTTTACAAGGTCACTAAATGAAACAACACAAAAAAACAACAACCAACTTAATAGCAATCACATAATGCACTGACAAATGTCCTCCACTCAGCTCCATACATGACACCAATAGCTGAAAGCTACTGTGCCCTTATTGGCTCCTTTCCAGAACAACATGACACCTGATTGGCTCTCTAAACACTCATGCTTATTGGCTACATTCAAATGAAGGAAAGCTACTTCATATCACCCTAAGCAAGTTTTGCTTCCTTTTTCTGATTATTTGGCTACGGGCCACATTACGTACATGGTGTGCTATCATTAGTGCTCACCTGCGTGAGCTTTAACGTTAGCCCTGGTGGCCCTAACGTGGGCGCACCATATTACAATCCAAAGGCTAACGGGTTAAAAAACCTGTTACCGTTTGGAATCTTGCGCTGTACTGTGCGAGGTTACTGTACTTTGCACTCCGTATACTTAACATGGGGAGCGCAAAGTGTTAATTAGCGTTATTTAATTAACTAGCGTTAGTATTACACTGTACTAACGTTAATTAACGTCCCGCTGCGGTTACCAGAAAATTAACCACAGCCAGGATTTGGTGCTAACGGATTCCGCTGCAGCAGAATCCATCAGCACCAGCAGTAACCCCCTCCCCAAAATTCAGATACTCACCTCCTATCCCGCGGCGAGGATCGCGGCTCCAACCGCCTCCTCCGGCCACCGGGAGTAGGGGAGAGAATGGGGGAAAAAGTCCCACAGTCTCCCCCTGCAGATCACTATGCCGACCTGCGACATGTAACCATCTGCTTCAATGGAGTCCTATGGACGCCATGGAGAGGATGCGCTCGACGACGCTTAGCGCTGCTGCGTGCATCCTGGGGCTTAGCGCCCGATAACAATGCAGGCAGCTTTTTAAGCGCCTGCATTGTAATAGCACGCTAAAACGAGGGCGCAAAGGAGAAACGTGCTGTCAGGATCACACCCTGGTGCCACCCGGTACCCGCCGGACCCGACGCTAACGCTGTCCGTCCCGTCCTCGGCGAACCACAACCGGACGCCATGGTTACCACACCTCCATCCTCCAGCACCCTATCCCCTAGACAGCGGCCGGCGCGCGCATGCGCGCTATATCAATGAGGACCTCGGCGCCGGGAGATGACATCAGACGCCAGGTATGGCGGGACCCGGTTTAAAAGAGGCTACAGAACTGTGAGTAAATGCCCAATTATTGAGTATGATTCCTAGCACATGGACTGTGTTTCATTGTCTCCAAGTCATACAGTGGCCGCCCTCCAGCCTTTACAGCCGTCCCGCCGAGCCTCGGATCTCCGACCTGCTACAGCGCATCCAGCACCTCAATTCGCTTTGGCTCTCCAGCCTTTACAGCCATCTCGCCGAGCCTCAGACCTCCGACCTGCTACAGCGAATCCAGCACCTCAATCCGCTTTGGCTCTCCAGCCTTTACAGCCGTCTCACCAAGCCTCAGGCCTCCGGCCTGTTACAGCGCATCCAGCACCTCAATCCGCTTTGGCTCTCCAGCCTTTACAGCCATCTCACCAAGCCTCAGGCCTTCGGCCTGCTACAGCGCATCCAGCACCTCAATCACCTTTGGCTCTCCAGCCGTTACAGCCATCTCGCCGAGCCTCAGACCTCCGACCTGCTACAGCGCATCCAGCACCTCAATCCGCTTTGGCTCTCCAGCCGTAACAGCCGTCTAAACCAAGCCTCAGACCCTCGGCCTGTTACAGCGTATCTAGTACCTCAATCCGCTTTAGCTCTCCAGCCTTCACAGCCGTCTCACCGAGCCTCAGACCTCCGGCCCGCTACAGTATACCACAGTATCTTACGTTCTCTCTGTGCCTTGAGATACCTATCATCTACCGTGAGTACTACAATCCCCTACGGGCCTGTTACTATATTATGGTGTTTTCATATACCGAGTACTACCCGTCGTGTCAAGCCTTCAGTATTCCTGTGCCTATCTCTCCATACCCATCAACACCTGATGTCTCGGCCACTGTCACGAATAGGGTTGTACCATTCCATCTCACCCTTCGTATAGTGGCTCTCACGATCTGGTATATTCTGCCTCTTGGGTTCCCATCGTTCCAGTACTACAGTTTCCCGTGGCAAGTCCTGACACGTGCAGACGCAGGTTTTTCTCACTAGCATCCCTGTTTTAGTGCGACCACTGTAATGTGGCCCTATACCTTTTCATAGAATACAGATAATTGAACAAACTTTGTTGCATTACATTCTTGATTAAATTATCTTTCCATTGATGTATGCTTTTATGGTATTACTCCGAAAAAAGTGGTGTTTGAGCTATCAAACCTCAAAAATACACTTTATCCAAAACGTTTCCACAATTTTGGCCACCAGAGTAAATAAAGGATATTTAAAAAATTACAATTGATACTGAGCACATCACTAAAATTCATGATAGATCTATTGGGATATCAGCAACACTTCAAAAGCATTCCATGAGAAGCTTTGTGGGTCTTATGTCACTTTGGAGTGTCATAATCACGGGTGGACTAGAAGACATGGTTTACAGTATAACATTTCTTGCAATAGCAATAAATAATGCTTTAAACAAACGTTACCTCTTATATTAGTATTCTGATGGAGTTTTGGGGAATCTGCATTCCAAAAAATTAATATATTCCCATGGACTCCAATATCTTCTCTATGCTGACGACTCCCAAATCTACCTTTCCTCCACCAATCTCTCTTCTGTGTTGGACCGCGTTACAGCCTGCCTTTCGGATTTCTCTGATTGGATGACTTCCCGTTGCCTACATCTCAACCTCTCTAAAACTGAACATCTCGTCTTCCCTCCCTCTAAATCCTGTATTTTAGTACCCATTTCCCTTCATGTGAATGGTGCCACCATTAGTTCTACCTCTCAAGCTCCTTGCCTAGGGGTCCTTTTAGACTCCAATCTATCATTTACTCCTCACATTCAGTCACTAATAAAAACCTGCTACTTCCACCTAAAAAACATTGCACACATCCATCCCTTTCTTAATCAGGACTCTCCAAAAAATGCTCATCCAAGCTCTTATTATATCCCGTCTTATCTACTGCAACCTTCTCTCTGGCCTTAAAAGATCCCAGATTCTGCCTCTGCAGTCTATTATGAATGCCTGTGCCAGGCTCATACACCTCACCTCCTGCACCTCTCACACCTCCCCCCTTTGTCAATCTCTACACTGGCTCCCTGTTTCCTTCAGAATCCAATTCAAAATACTGATCCTCACTTACAAAGCTCTCCATAACCGCGCCCCTGCCTACATCTCCTCCCTTATTAACAGGTATATCCCGTCCCAACCACTTCGCTCTGCCAATGATCTGATGCTATCAGCTTCTCGTACCCAAACCCCAACTCCGACCTTCAAGACTTCTTCCGAGCTGCCCGCATTCTATGGAACTCCCTCCCCTGCAACATCAGACTCTCCCTGTCTCTCCAGTCCTTCAAGACATTGCTGAAAACCCATCGGCTCACTCCCTAATCCCCCATTGTTCATTCTTGAACCTTCTTCCCACACTGCCCACATGCACCCTGTTACTTCTTGTACTCTATTCACACTCACCTCGCGTGTCGCCCCCTCTCCTCTTAGATTGTAAACTCTCGAGCAGGGTCTTCTCTCCTACTGTTTGTTGTGTGCAATGTGTATGTATATTTGTTATTCAGTGTCTCCCTTTTGTACAGCGCTACAGAACTTGATGGCGCTTTATAAATGCACGTAAATGTAACATTAAGCTCCATCCAGTACCCATTAAACAGGGATCTCAATCTCTGGTCCCCCAGATGTTGATTGCCTACAATTATCATAATTCTTTGAATGTAAGAAATAGCCATAGAATCATGGGAGTTTGAGATCCCTACATTAAAAGAACCATTTTTAATGTCACTCCTTCCGTGTGTATCTATTTTTTTATTTGACAGAATACATATATATGACATTATATCAAATGATAGCAAACGGTGTCATCTCTATTACAATTTATTTTATATTTTTAATATAAATTTATGCATTTACATTACACAAATTATTTTACAGGTAAAAAAATATATTTAACATTCTAAAATATAAAAATGATAAGTGCCGGTCGTACAACATTTTTTTTTTTTCCAGATAGCTTTAGAAGACAAAAAGATGTATAATTCTAAATGATCTTTGCCTATTTTGATGGGATAAACTGGCATCGCATTCTCCGGTCACCCGAAGCAAACACTGCATTAGTTCTAGTCGAATGCCGTGCAATATACCTAGCAGTAATGTAACCCAAAAAATAAATAAATAAATAAAAATGTCCAAACTGTAAAATAATTCCTCGTGTTTTATTTCCTGTGAAGAATTCTAAAGAGAGATAATTGCCATGGTGTGAAGTTCACCTAGTTTCAAATGAAGCAATCTTTACGAATCAATGACTTTCACCACAACGTAGCTTATTGCATTACTAGAGAATGTGGTTGGTCAAGTTGAAAGGACTATGATCGAAATTAAGGTTCTCAGCTGCTTTACGGTTTTATTTTGTGTCTTTTATGTTAAACAAGAGGAGAATGTTTAAATGGTTTCGTTGTGTTTCATCACTGGTAAAATATAACACTTTGGGAATTTGTGATTTTTTTTGATTCAATGCTTAGTTCTGCTAATTTTACTGTAAATTTACATATTTTAGACTTTTTTTATTGTTCAATTGCAATTGTTTTTGATAGCTTGGTTTCTCTAGTAATGTCCCAAAAGGTTTATCCAGCAAACGTATGATAGCATCGTTTTAACGAAAAAGGAATCTCCATCTTTAATCGCACTCTTTATAACATATTACTAGCACCAATAACGAAATAATACTAATAATAAGGACCCTAAGAAAATATAAAAACGTAGGGCTACATTACAATAATCGCGCTAAAACGGGGCGCAAAGGAGAAAAACCTGTGCTTGCTGGTTTCTCCTTTCTGTCCCCGTTTTAGCGCCACATTACAATGCAGGAGCTTAAAAAGCTGCCTGCATCGTTACCGGGTGCTAAGCCCCAAGATGCGTGTGGCAGCGCTAAGCACCGCCGCGAGCGTCCACTCAATGGCGTCCATAGGACTCCATTGAAACAGACAGCGCGGTCACCTGACCTCCCGGATCTCACCTCGCGAGATCCGGCAGGTCGGCGTAGTGATCCGCAGGGGGAGACTGGGGGACTTTCTCCCCCAGTCTCTCCCTGCTCCAGCCAGACAGAGGAGGCGGTTGGAGTCGCGGTCCTCGTTGTGGGATGGAAGGTGAGTATCTGATTATTTTTGGGGGGGTTACTGCTGGTGCTGACGGATTCTGCACCAGCGGAATCCGTCAGCACCAAGTCCAGGCTGTGGTTAAATTTTTGCTAACCGCAGCCAGACATTAATTTGCGTTAGTACATTGTAATACTAACGCAAATTAACACTTTGCACTCCCCATGTTAAGTATAGGGAGCGCAAAGTAAAGTAACCTCACGCTGAAAAGCGCAAGATTCCAAACGCTAATGGGTTTCTTAACCTGTTAGCGTTTGGATTGTAATATGCGGTGGCTACCAGGGCTAACTTTAATACTCACTCAGGTGAGCACTAACGTTAGCACCAAGAATGTAATGTAGCCCTCAGAAAATTAAAATCTACTTTTTGTATCTTATTTGTCACAGTCTGCCGCCCCACACCGCGGTCCTCTTCACTTACCTGCCAGTGCTCAAGGTTGTGGGTGGCCTCTGGGACAACAGCACCTGCCCTAGCTTAACCGAGGAGGGGGTCAGCATGTCCTGTGGCTGTCTGGCACTCTCTTCTGAGCTTGGAGCCTCATACAGTGGAGTCGCTCTCCTGGTCCTCCACCAGCAGGTGAGCTCTTGGCTGTGGCGTGTCATTGCTTGCTGGGGAGGCCTTGTCAAGACGCCGCCTGGGGTCTTGGGCTCTTATAACGCTGTGGCTGGGGAGCTGCAGGTCTGGGTAGCAGGAGGGCTGTCTGGAGAAGATCTCCCTCCCTCTGGTAGGGCAGTGGGAAGCAGCGGATGCTAGTAGTGGCAGATGAGATTACCTCATTTGTCTATAAATGCACACACATCACAAACCCTTTGCTACATCATTGTTACACCTCAATGCAAGAAAATTCCTCTTGACTTAAGAGGAAAACCTCTCCCTAATTGCAAGTTAAAATATAACCTTTACTAACACATACATAAATATAAATATCGAACACGTTAAAAGTTTAAGGATGGTGGTATATAGTGGTATCCGTGCTTATTCCTCTGAAAGTACAACACATTTGCTAGATACCTCTTGAAGTCTCCGTCTTGTGGGACTTGTGTTCGGAGTCCATGTATCACTAAATATCCCTTCAAGTCTCCTTGTTCTGGGGCTTGTATACTAGCCCTGGATAGACACTCTCACAATGCCACCTTCATGTATCCGTAGTAACAGCCTCCATGGTCTGCACTCCTCTGAAATCTCAGACCACCATCTGTAGAGACTCATTTCCCTGAAACACCAATAATCATATGCTTCTGATTGCTAGATCAGTGCAACATTGTTGCAATTCAATCAAGATTCATTAACCACAAAATAGCCTAACACGCGTTTCACAGTAGATTTTACAGCAATTTCATCAGGAGCTCTGGAGATTATGGTGGAGGGTGAGGTTTTTAAACCCCTTCTATGTATTTATTTAATTGCTCTCATTCATAACAGGTGTAAATAGTCACAAGCGCTGTACGCGTGAACATCTAGGTGGAGCTTGATTATACATCAAGAGTGAGCCGGCTCTTTGAAAATGGGGACACGTGACTGTTATCCCCAATTGGCGATAGAATTACTCTTCTTCCTTATTTAGGTCACGATGACCACGTGACCTGTTACCGTGTCAAGGGACACCTATCTATGGACACCTACATCTGCTCTCTACTTCCGTCATGTTCATCCATCTCGTAACGAAGCAAGCTTTCGTCATTATTCGTACACAGGGGGATTTGTTTAAACTGCTGGTTTCTCTCAAGGTCTCTATCGTTATCACATTATCACCTTATTTTCTAGATGTTATTTCAGCAGTGTTTGTTCCCTCTTGTTTCCATCTTGGTAATCAATATTTGGCAAACTGCCTGCTCTCTGAATAGCGAAATGGCCACGAAATGGCACTGTACAGAGAAATTCCCTGTTTGGTGCCATTTCGGGGCCAGATCAGCTGTCTCTGAATAACCTTATAATTTTCTTGCTGTTGACCTGTGTCTCAGTTCAAACAACACTCAAGTTCAACACTCAATATAAGAGAGACGTTGTGCAAATCTCAGTAAAGTAATTGAATATTAAAGTGACACTGTTGTGCCCTAAACAGCTTGGGCTTATTGGATAGAGCATCCAGTTCTTATCATCTGCTTCAACAACAGAATGTATGAGGAATAACAAGGTTTGTGAGGTTCCTGAGAATGAGCAACACCACCAGTGGCCTGCTTTATGGTGGAACACCGCTCAGGTCTCGAGAAAAAATTCTTGATTCCTTACCAACATTCGCTATTGCTCACATGGCATCTCGACAAACTTGTGATAGTTGGTGGCAGAAGACCAATCACACAATGATCTGCAATGTTCCTTACAGTTCTTCTCCACAAAGGATAAAGATGGTGGCTCTTAATGCTGGGCCCAGGTAAGTAGTGGTTTGTGATATCTCTTCAAAGGATAAAATATTCCAATGAACTCTTGATGCGTCTCTTGACGGGATATTTGAGGTACAGTAAACCTGCCCGCATTGAGCAGATTTTCACACTGCGCAATGTTATTGAACAGTGTGTGTGTCGATTTCCCGCAGCCACTCTTAATCAACTTCATTGAGTTCAAAAATGCTTTCGATAGCATATATAGAGACTCTCTGTGGAAAATTGCAAAATCCTATGGAATCCCTCAGCAATACATCAATATCCTTCAAAACCTATATCTCAATTCCAGCTGCTGCATAAAGGCAGATAGTGGGACCACAGACTTTTTCTGTATTGAGATTGGCGTGCGACAAGGCTGCATCCTTTCACCACTCTTGTTCCTGCTAAGCATAGGCAACATCATGAAAAGAGCAATGACAGGCCTCCGCATTGGTATCCCATGGAAAGGCAAATCCTGGCTCACTGTCCTTGATTTTGTAGATGACATTGCACTACTAGCAGAAATCAAACCTGACCTGCAAAACATGAACACAAGCCTCAAGCAAGAAGTAGGGAAGATTGGCTTATGCATCAGCACTGACAAGACAAAGACCAAGCGAGTGCAACTGTCTGTTGGAGGGCAAGCCATCACAGGAGTTGATGAGTTCACCTATCTTGGCAGCATCATATCTAAAAACGTGACACCGAAAGGGGTATTCAATGCAGGATTGGCAAAGAGACAAGCATATTCCAACGTTTTCACCAAATCTGGTCTACACCAACGATCAGCACAGCAGTGAAGATCTGCTTGTACGCCAGCATCGTCATTCCAACTACCATATATGCTAGTGAAACTTACAAGGTCATCAAAAGAACAGCCCAGAGGCTTAACCTTTTCCATCAAAGATGCCTTTGAAAAATACTGGGCATTTCCTACAGAGACCACATTACCATACCAATGAGGCAGTCCTGCGAAAAAGTAATTCATGGAAACTGGAAGAGATAGTTACTGAATGCCGAATGTGCCTGGCTGGACATATAATACGACTTCCAGACTTATGCATACCAAAGGTTACAATCCACTGGATACCACCTAAAGGAAAATGGATGAAAGGCAGGCCGTACAACATGGCATGACATGGCGTACAACATTCTAACAAGACCTCAACACCATCAGGGTTTCATGGGAAAAAGCTGAAATTGCTACGGTCAACCAGGTCCTTTGGAGAACACTTACTGCCTTTTGTACCCAAAGGCACAGGAAGCCCTAGCTAAGTAATCCTGCCTTGATGTTAAAGTAAACATCAACATTTCAACACTGCAAAGAGTGACACTAGCAGGGTTATTCAAACAGATCTGAACTGGCCCCGAAATTGAAATGAACAGTGAATTTCCCTATATGGTGCAATTTCAGGGCCATTCGGCTACTCAAAAACTGTCAATTCACCAAATATTGGCGAATTGCCAGCGAAATATGGGTGATCTTTGGCAGCAGTGAAATCCCCATAGAGTCGCAATGGTTTATCTATTCAGAGAACACCGAACAGTAGTGAAATATCAGTGAAATGCCCTAATGTTCAGTGGTTTCATTCAACAGGTTTAATCAGGCGATTGCCATAGGTTTCAATGTTAAAAATATTCCCGCTTTTATCCAATATCTATTAAACCGTTTATTCTTTTAATTTGCAACAAAAGTCTCTTTATTTATTTTTTTAGGCATTTTTCGGAATTTTTTCGGCAAAAAATGTTTTCCGATTTTTTTAACCACTTCAATGCGGAGGACGCGCTCAGCGCGTCCTCCGCATTACCGCTGGTATGCGGAGGACGCGCCTAGCCCGTCCTCCCATTGGGGTCAGCGTTCGGCCGGGTTCCGGCCGATCGCTGGCCCCTCCGGTGCGGGCTGACATCCTTGATGTCAGCTGCGCAATCCGGAACCGCAGCCGCTGGTATTAGGTGTCATCGCGGCAGCGCGATGACACCTAATTCAGGCGCCCCCCCCGCATGTGCGGAGGAGGCGCCTGAAAGGGAGGGGGGAGGTCCTTCGGACCTCTCTCCCTCCCGATCGGTGGCTCTGCGGGGGTTAACCCAGGCATCATTTGGAAGGGCACAGCCTGCCCTTCCAAATGGTGCCTGGCATTAACCCCTGGGGAGCTGGATCGCGAATCGGCACTGAAAAGCGCCGGTTCGCGATCCTTTCCCGGAGCTGGCCGACATCTTGGATGTCAGCCAAGCCTCCGGGAACTCCCCCTGAGGACTGGCGTCATCGTGCGTAGCACGATGACGCCAGTCCTGGACTTAACCCCTAACTGCCACCAACGGTGGAGATAGGGAGTTCCAATGAACTCCCTATCTCCGATCCGTGGCAGCTAGGGGTTAAAGTTTGGTATGGTTGGATCGGCCAGAGCATGGCCGTTCCAACGATACCAAACACTACTGTGAAAAAGTTTGTAAAAAAAAAAAAAATGAAAAATAAAAATAAAAAAAGTTTTAAAAAAAAAATTATAAAAAAAAAATAAACACTTTTTTTTGGATTGTTAATGCAGCAATATTGTTCCCATTTCAATTATAATGTGAACAATGATGCTGCACTAACAATTTTTGTATGCGGTGCGTTTGTTAAAAATAGTGTAATTTTCCCCAAAAAAAAATGTAACGAGACCCCATCTCTAATTTTTTTAACAAGCGCACCCATACAAAATATAACCGCAATTGCTCGCATGTTAAAATGTGAAAAAAAACACTTTACACATTGTAAATTATTGAAAATACATATTTTATTGCATTTTTTCTTATAATATACAGACATGACATGACGTATACATATAATAATGACATATTATGAATCTACCGAGTCTGACGGAAAGAACGATATATAATATGTCTGGGTCATATACTAAAATAAGCCTTCAAAACACGTTTAAACATGATGAGCAAAACCGGTAAAAATGACCTCAGCACAGGGGCGGGAAAAGCCTCAGCAGCGAAAGGGTTAATAGTGTTTAATTTTTTTCTGTAACAGACCTTTTTTACTATTATTTATAGGACCTTACATAATAACTCCAGACATTTATGTCCAGCAGTTTTTTTGCAAACAGGGTTTACAATTTTAAAAGTTGCAGTGTTTTTTTCTGGCGGCTGTTCGGCGCTGTGCTCAGCAGATCGACGGCCTCTTTCAGACGCGTTCGGCAGGTTTTCAGCGGCTTAGCGGATCGAATCCGATGTTTTCCGGCGGGTTCCTGGCGGTTTATCGGATCTTATAATTTCGGCATTTTTGCGGCGGTTTTTATTTTCGATTCAGCGGCTGTAATTTCGGTACTCTTTGAATAACTCCTTAGGAGTTTATAGAAGAGAACAGAGATAATGCCAGTAGCGTGGAAGTCGAGAGGGCCTCATGCTGGAGATTCTGTCAAAAGCCGACCACTTCATCCACCCCTTCTCTCTACCATCAGGGATCTCTGTGTACGCTTTGTCCTCATTCAAACACGATTTAGGCTAGAGTCAGACGAATGCATTTTTCACGTTGTCCGTGAAAAAGTGCGTTCGAACGAATGGACGTATTTTTTCACGGAATACGCAATAGCGGTCATACGATGCGCAGTTTCATCCGTGATTTTGTACGGATCATCAATAAAACACTTTTTGGGTCTGGACGTTATGTTGGCCGGACATTAGCAGCGTCTGATGTCTCCTAATCACGCACACACGCCGCTAGCGGACGCAGCGCACTCTGTACGTCAGTACTAGTGGTTTCACGTTCTCGAAAAAATGCGTTTGTTTGCCGCTTGCGTTGCGCGGCCGCACTTTTATGCGACCGTACTTCGTATATTGGCCGTCATTGCCCGGCATCTGCTGCTAGCACGGCCGTGATTATGTGCGCCTGCACGCGCGTTCGCACTGCCTCAGTCTGACCCTAGCCTTAGGGCGATGCCTCTCACATGGAGCTTACTGAAAGTGAAAATGTACTGTAGAGACGTTTCTGTATAGTTCACTGTGTGTGTAATGGAAAGTGGTTTTCCATATGTCCACTGGGTCCTACCATTGGATTAATGGAAAACATCTCAGCAGTGAAGGGGTTAATAATGTACATTAACAGATCGGAATGTTGCTTAATTACATTACACATGTTGGACAGTCATGAGGTTTGCTCGATCTCACTATTTTTAATATTTAAGTAACTTCTCCAAATTATTATGATGCCTTATTGTAGGTTTGTTAATGTATTTTGCGTTATGCAGCACTAAGAATTCATTGCTTCGTTGCGTCATAAAGTACTAAGAATTGGCAAAGCGTTGGAGTGTAATGCAGATAAATGGTTTCTCAACCCCACAATTTACTTTAGCATTGCGGATTGCTAAAATAGAGTTTTCCAGGTAATGAAATAAAGCCTCGGTAGATTTCTCAAATAGAAGAAAAACAAACACAAAACAAATAGCGTCTGCCAATGAAAAAGATGCAATTGGGGTTTCGGTTGTACATTCAGCATGAAAAATATTGAAAGAATATTGAATGTTATTGCCCTTTTGGGTAAGGATTGGCAAAAGCCCTTTAAAGCTGGAAATTGTAGTCTGAGAACATTTTTTGCATACAGAGATTGCTAACATCGAAACGAAGAAAAAAAAAAAGAGAAGAAAAAGTCATTGCTGTACTACCAACTAACTTAATGCAAACGCCAGGCGAATGGTTTTATTATGTATAGTGGTGTCAGTGTCAATTGGTTTCAGATTCAGAATGATCCTGCAGGTTCACGTACAAATATCAACCTGCAATCACTCTTCTAATGCCGGGGAACGGTTTGCGGTTGAGAGGAAATCTGCATTTTTGGGCTTGTTTTGAATTTCCGTTGTCGCTCCTAAAGAATTTGCATCCAAACTGCAAATTTGAAAAGGGTTCCACTTTTCTTCGTAATAACATCTGGATTTGTCATTAGGAAGGTGTTTAGGAAGAGCTCTAAAAGAATTTTCTCTTGGAGGAGAAGCTTTTCCAGCTTTATAGCAAACCTACAGCAGGGGGTCATGTTGGATGGTGATTCAATCCAACAATTATGTCAGGGGTCTTGTTCGGCAGGATTGGTCCTTGAAAAGATGATGATAATAATAAAAGCATGTCAACGCAATATTGTATATGTGGGCCAGGGTGTAACAAGCCTTTTCAACTTTCGGGGCAAGAAGGCCAGCGTACCGCCTATAATATGTTGGTGACCGTAACCAAAATAGCTGCCAGCAATGCCGTATGTCACCACTCATGCACGGCAAGGATGGCAATGGACATGCATGACTGTTACGGCCCTCGCCGCCGACACCATATAAAGGCCTAATCTGGTGCTGCTCTATAGTATGACTCTGACCTGGACTTTCTTTATAGGTGCACTCCACCCTATTGTGAGTGCTTCTGCATTGAAGTCCTTCATTGTGTCTGACTTGCGTGCAGTGAACTTGAACTCTGTCTGATATTCCATTGTTACCCTCCATTTGTGTTCCTGGCTTCCCACCTTGACTTTTCATTGCTACCCTCCATTGTTTTCCTGGATACCTATTCCTGGATTTATTCCTCATTACCCACCTGGAGATGTGGCCCTGCGGACTTCAATGACGGCTTGCCCCCTCTGATTGTGTCAAAGGGCACGCCACTTGACGTCTGCCGCCCTATGCCCTGGTGGCAGAAGTCACATGGTGTGCCCTGTGACCTAATTAGAGGGAGCTGGCCGGCCGCCTGCCCCTGCTAATAATGACTCGTGGCGTGCTGTGTGACCCAATCAGCGGGCGGCTGGCTGGCTCCCTCTGATTAGGTCATAGGGCTTGCCGGATGGCCGGCTGCCTTCTTCAGTCAGCCTAGGCTGCCTTGCCCGGTGGCTGACTATATCGGCCTGTCAACCGGCAAGGGAGGCTAGCGGCCGACTGGCCTGGGAGGCTAGCAGCCGACCAGCCTGGGAGGCTAGCGGCCTACTGGGCAAACTCCCAGTTTGCTCAATGGCCAGTCCGGGCCTGACCGTAGTTGCAATAAGCTACGGTGGACTTCGGTGCCACAGTGTTGATTAATGCATAGCCCCAGTAGTAAATCAGTGTTTAATTAGATGCACCTCCAAATAAGAAAGTTGTTTTTGTCATGACCTGAATTTAAAAAAAAATATTGACCGAAACCTGCTGCTATTTTTTTCTTTAAATATCAGCCAATGTAAATAAATCGAGTCCAACTTAGTATTAAAATTGTTTTTAGAGATGGTATTTATCATGTATCATGCATTTTTTAGTACTTTGGACTCTTCGAGGTGCATCCCTTCAAGATTTCATATGTAAAATGACATTAGCATCAATTATATATTTTCTCGAGCAGCATGATAGTATAATAATTTAATATTAAATTAATATAATTAAATGTGTAATTTATTGCACTTGTCATGACACCAAAAAAAATCAACGTATGTAACTGTGTTACATAATATCTCCCAAGTGTAATGACATATATTTATTCATAAAGTCAAGAGGCCCTATTACATTCTTCACGCAAAAATGCACGTTAAAACGTGTGAATTTTTGCGCAAAGCGTTAAACGTTAACCCGCGTAAATTAACGCTGGTATTACAATCCTCGCGCATTATTTCATCTGTCAAAAAATAACGTGCGTAAAAAAGACGCGCAAAAACGCGCACGCATTAACGTTTTGCGCAGAAATTGGTGTGCGGGCTGTTTTTTTTTCACACGATTCAGCCAATCAGAATTAAGAACCACAATTATCTCACGTTAAGTTTTTGCGCCTGTCAAAGTCAATGTCAAAGTCAAAGTATATGCTGCATCAATAATAAAAACACGCACAACTTATCAATTTTATTGTTTGGGTATGTGTAGAATGTGTAACTATACTTTGATGTATTGTTTTTTTTGGGCTGGTGTATTTGGTTTCGGCCAGGACGTTCCGATTTGCCGTTACCACCAGCTTTTAAAAGGCGTTAAAATCATGCGCGCAAATGCTGTGTGTTAACTTTTACGCATAGATTGTAATACCATCCGAGTACCAGCGCACAAACGCATTTGCGCTCGCAATGTAAAGTATAGGACGCGCGCAGTAGATTACGCTCGTGCAGGGTTCGCGCAGTTTCACCAGCGGTAGACGTTAACGTTAATTTCAGCGCAAAGGGTTTTGCCCCTCGCGTTAATGCGTTTTTACGCACGCGTAAACTTCGCGCGAAGAATGTAATGGGACCCAAGGTGTTTTAGAAAACACTAAACACAACAAATAATGTCAAACACAAAACACAACAAATAATGAAAACATAAAAATAATGTCAGAGCTACCCCCCAGAAAATAAAATAATAAAATAAACACCTTTCGATGAGGGATTGGATTAATATGGAGTTTTTTAATGGCATAACGACTAATCTGCTACACAGCTGGACTCTGCACTCATAAGCAACGATTTGATATCAGCCATGTTTGCGGTAGCCGTCAGTCTAAAGAGAGTTAAAAGGCTACGCGCTACAGAACATCTGTACATCAATCGATTAATGGAGACATAACTTATTTGTGGGTTTGTGCATTATGCTCCTAGAGAGCCTCAGGTCAATACTCGTAATATATTACAAGGAAAACAAAATCCATGCAATTTTAAAAAATGATCTAAATTTCTCATACTCTTAACATGTGTTTTTCCCGCAGCTAATGTTATGAAATGGTTTCGAGAAGTACACAAAAGCGGACGGAGAATTTGTATACATGTGTATTTATTTATTAATTTAGGGGAAGAAAACGTTATTGTGTAAAGTGCTTCCACCTTAACCCCTTCACTACCGAGATCAAGATAACTCGGGACTTCAAAAGCACCATCAGGTCCCGATATTGAGTTATCTCGATCTGCAGCTCTGAAAGACAAAAGCAAATGAATTTAATTTGCTTTTGGGCTGCAGGAGGTACCCCCAATGTTTTACCCATGTGGGCATAATGCCTGAGGTGCTAAAACCTAAAAATTGGTTGATGAATGCCCTGACATATCGAGCTTTCAGTAGCCATTGTCAGGAACCATGAGCTGCAGCTCAAACTGCTGTAACTCCATTTGGCCAGTAGATGGTGCCATCTGCCAGCCAAATAGGCTATTACAGTAAGAAATGCACTGGGAATATTCCCCAATATTTCTTACTGTATAATTAATTAACCCCTTCACTACTGAGATCGAGATATCTCTGGCTTCAAAGGCACCACCCAGTGCCCAATATCGTGATATCTTGTTCTGCAGCTCTGCAGCCTAAAAGCAAATGGAATTAATTTGCTGCAAACAAATTTCATTTGCTTTTGGGATGCAGAAGGTGCCCCCAAAGTTTTAGCCCTGTGGGCACAATGCGCAAAGAGCTAAGACTATGTAAAGTCAGCTAACTGAATGTCCTGACATCGGACATTCAGCAGCTAATACAGTTGTAGAGTGTGGTTCCCTGCAACGACTGTAACTCCATTTGGCCAGTGGGTGGCACCATCAACTGGCCAAATAAGTTATTACAGTAAGAAATTCTTTGGGAATATGCCCAAATATTTCTTAGTGTAAAATTAATAAAAAAAGATTATGAAAAAAAAAACACTTGTTCCTGACAATGTTATATTGGAAAATCACTTTGTAGTAAAGGGGTTAAAAATGATTATTCAAAAGAACCACTGGTTCCTGACAAATGTTTTTTTTTCTGTTTGAAAATCACTTGCTAGTTATGGGGTTTAATACGTTGTTACAGCAACGGAATGAACAACCAGCAACATCTTAAGTCACTTATTTTATGAGACACAAAAGTGCTTTTTGCAGGGCTACAAACTGCAGAAACATTTACTTGAATAAAGTCAACAAAAGTGACTATTAAAGTTTTTTTTACAAAAACACAAACATACAAAAAACTACCAGCCCAGGCTCTCGTTGGATGTATTTTTCATCCCAGCCTCGCTGAAAAAACTAAATTTCCTTCATACTTCCTCAAGTCTTCTACTCCTTCCAACTCTGCTTTCACTTTGAGTTTGATAATTTAACGATGAAATTTTAACTAAAATTTAACTTTGCACATTAACAGTTTTCACTCCAGTCTAGGGATGTGCATGGCTGAAAAATTAGTTTTGTTTAGGTTCGTTTTGTTACATTTTCAAATAATTTAGTTTTCATAACTAATTTTGTTTCGTATTTCGTTTTCTTCTTCGTATCGATTTCGTATCGATTTCGTAAATTCGATAGTTGATGTGTATTTGATAGTTCATTTCAAATTCGATAGTTGATATCAATTATTAAAATTTTTCTTTTATGATGATGACACAGTGTAAAATGAAATAAATTTGTTATATACCATTTTGGTTCATTTCGAATTCGTATCGTATCGATTCGTTATTTGGAAGTACTTCTGAACTACGAATTATCAAATTTCGTTACACATTCCAAATTTTTTTGAAACGAATGCACATCTCTACTCCAGTCCTCTTCTCCATCTCATGGGGTGTATACTAGGGGCAGCAAAAGTGTCGCGGAGTGGCGCAAGGCCCCAAGATGGCCGCCAGATAAATGCTCCTGTTGGGGAAAGAGCAAACTCGCTGCTTAAAAGCGGATGCCGCCCTCCGGAAGTCGTCCAGAATGACGAGGGGATCTCAATAACTCTGCAGAACTGAAGTGAGAGGGGAAACACTCAGAAAGCAGCTGCAAAACAATGAAAAAGTCCAGTCAGGACGGAGCACAAGTAGTCAGCTTCCTCTCACCTCAGCGTTTGACCACGCCCCCTTGACCATTTTCTTTGTCAAACTGTAGCATGGAAAATAAAGCTTCAGCATTAATTTTCATTCTGTGTGATTCGATTGCAAAAGGCTACATAAAACCATGTGGTTTTCCAACGATCTTAACCTTGCTGCATGTCTTGTAATTATATCGTTTGCTGCTTTGTTAGATCATGTAATAGGACAATGCAGTTGTGTCGTCTCTATGGTACGGACCAGAAAGACCAGGAAAGAGATCAACGAAGAAATGAGTTGTGATATAATGTAGTTCTATGATCCATTGTTCAACGTTTCGTAAGATACATGAAAAATATCATAAAGTATTATATTGCAAGAGGATAGTGTTGTGTGGCTTATATGCCTTGAAAAGGACAACATCAGATTAACTCAACATTTTATTAAATTGGTAGATGAATACATTTTATTATACGGCTTTTTAGAACAAGAAATACATTAAACTTTGGTTTTAATTGTCCATTCTGCAGTACCTATAGTAATTTAGCATTTTAGGTACATTATGTGCATTTTGCTCCATTTTCATTTTGTCTGGACTTATTATCGGATGAAATACCTGCATTTCAGCAATACAGTAGTATCTGAGATTCTGAATAGCTGAAATGCCGATATGAAGGAACGAAAAGGATAAAATGTTTCCGAATCGATCCCAAAATGCTCGGATCAATCGGGAAACATTTTCCTAACTCAAAACAATTATACTCTGTGCAATACTAATCCTAAAACATGCAGAAACCCTAACCCTAAAATTAATCCTAATCCTAACATAAACAGAACCAGCAAATTAAACAGTAACCCTAACAGAAAATCAAATCTAGAAGTAACTGTAATCCTAACCATAAACCTAATCCTAGCCCTAACTCTAGCCCTAACCTTAACCCAAGCAGAAACAGTAACTGTAATCCTAATAGTAATGCTAACAGTAACTTTAATTCTAGCCCTAGTCCTAACCCTATTCCAAATCTGGCCCCAGCCCTAGCCCTAAACCTATCCATAGCCCTAACCCCAACTTAAATTTAGGGGTACAGAGGGGGATATAGGGGTAATATAGAGGGGTTTGGAGGAGGTAAAGAGAGTGATGTAGAGGGGGTAGGGGTGTAGAGGGAGTTATAGAGTGGATATAGGGGCTACAAATATGTGCATCTCCAACATTTTGGACATATCCAAAAAAATTTAAACTCGAATTAGAAAGTTTTGAAAATCCTTAAATCCAAAAATTGTTTGGAGCATTTAATACCACTGATGCAATATCTCACCAAGCTATAAACATGTAGTTGGTCGTTAAATCCAACCATGTCAAGAAGCAATAGTTTTATTGACAGCCTTTTCAAATTGCCCCTGAATCCTGTAACCATCAAAAACACACATAAAACCACATCTACACAACCACACACGCACACTCACTCTAAATGCAATGATACTGAATTTATAAGAAAACCACTTTGTAGTGGAGGGGTTAATATCCAACTAGACAAAAGACTGTTTAAGAGTTAAAGCTCATTATTACTGTATACCTTATATTTGCATACAATTTTTGTCGTCTTCAGTTGAATGGGGTTGAGGACAGGATGACTTAGAAATACCATCTTGGGGACGGGACCCAAGTCTGAACACGAAATTCATGTGTGTTTCATACACCTTATACATATCCTTATAAACACAGACTTAAGGGCATCTGATATAATAATTTTAATATATTTTCCTCCTCCATGAGGTCAGGTGAGGTATCGTCTACTTTGGTGTCATGTCATCCCTAATAAAGTTATTGAATATGTAACAATTCCGATTACAGATATAAGGATCAGGAATAATCAACATATTGTTACATAAAAATCTTTTTTCACATGCCAGAATTAGATGTAATATTTTTCAACTAATTGAGACTCCCTGCATTTGGAAAGAAATCTGTATACAAGTAACATGTCAATTATTTCACCTACAGCATTTTCAGTGTCATGTTAAAATCACTGATTTTGTGTTTCTTTCAGCATCAACTTGCACATAATTAGTAGTGATTTTTCGGTATTTATTGCAAGAGAAAAAGACAAGACCCTAATTGACCAGAGTACTCAGCCAACGTATTTAAGTGCTTCAAAAACTGTCTGTAATAATAATAATGATAATAATAATTACATCGATTCTTGGCTGTTTTAGTTTTATATATAACGTGCCCTACATTGTTAAATTACGATGTCCTGATTGAAGCTAACCAACTGAAAGTCGTACATTATTATTCTATGCGTACCAAGATTTACCATTAGAACTAATTTCTTGTTCTGGCTTCAAGGTTCCTCTTTTTCTGTTTGACGATGAAGACATTCGTGAATGTTAAGCGACCTAACCTACAAGACATGCTTTGCATACAAGAATTAGGCTCATGTTTTATTGGCTCTCAGAGCTCTTTAAATGTAATTGGTTTCTTTAATTATAGTCATGCCTGATGTGTCCCCATCCTATTTCTCGACTTTCCTAGATGCATTTTATTTTGTGCAACCCTAACCCATTAACTACCAATATCAACGTTACTTGATCTTCAAAAGTACCTGCTGGTGCTCCAAGATTGAGTATACTCGATCTGGTCTTATGCTGAAGCAATGCAAAAGAAGTTTGTTTACTGAAAACAAAAATTGTTGGCATATGGGCTTCAGATTGTGCCCCTAAAGCTCCAGCACATCGGACATTACAGCCGATGTGCGAAAATGGTTTGAACAGCTGGTACATGTCTGCGTCCCTTATCGAAGATATGGCAGACCCACCTGCACTGTAGCACTTTTTTAGCCATCTGCCTGTCAAATAGTGCATACAGTAAAACAGTAAGGCTATGTGCTGTATGGATTCCACAGCACCTTGATATCATTTGGCTACTATGGAGTGGTTTTCCATAAAACTATTGGTTCCTGACAGTGGCTTTATGGAAATTTCTTTGTAATGAATGTGTTAATAAATACTCTGTATTTCATCCAAAGCACCAGTCTTTCCTGTTTGTTCTAGGGGAATGGACTTGTAGGTGGGAATGGATATTTTAAGAACAAAGACTTTGCACTTCACTGTATCGTCTGACCAACGCTAGAATCTGATATCTGGAATCCATCTCCATGGAGGCTTGGTCGACATACAAGCTGGGGTTCAAGATTTTCTAAAAAACCAAACAAACCAGTATCACATGACATTTGCATTCTAATATGTTTTACTGATCAGAGAGAATCAGCCACAAAGGCCCATGGGAAAAAACTGTCTAGAATTCAAGGATACCCATCAAGACCTATAGGGTTATTCAAAGAGATTAGAAAAGTCACCGCACGTTCGGTGACTTTTCGTTCTCTTCAATTCGGTTCCTTTTGCCGATCCCATTTCGGCGACCCTGCGGTGTATTCAGCAAGCACCACAGGGTCCCCGAATTGCAGGGAAAAGCTGCCGCAAACCTGACGAAAACGAACCGCAAAACCCGGCGAATGCACGCCGAAAACCCTCAAAAACATCTTGATTAACCTGCCGAAAACCACAGAAAAACCCGAGCAAGAGCCGATCACCCGCAGCGAAGCCGCCGGAAAAAGTCGACACCGCAGACAGAAAGAAGTGAATAAATTAGCAAAACAGTTTGCATGAATGTTTGAAAAGTGAAACGCTGTTTGCAAAGAAACTACTGAGCGAAAATGTCTGAAATTTACATATGAGGTCCAGGGAATGATAATAAATAAAGAGGGCTGTTACAGAAAAAATAAGTAAACTTAAAAAAAAAAAAAAAAAAAATGGGACTTTTAAAAAAAAATAATAAAAAAAATAAATAAATAAAATATCCTAAAAAAATCTATAAATAAAGAGACTCTTTACTGCAGAATTTTATTATGAACAGTTTATTAGATATTGAATTAAAACGGGAATATTTTTAACATTGAAGCCTGAATAAATTTGAATAAATTTGCCGAATTAAACCACCGAATGGCAGGGCATTTCGGGAACCTTTCACTACTGGTTTGTGTTCTCTGAATAGCCGAAGCAGTGCTTTTTCATGGGGATTCACTGCCCTCGAACAGGCACCGAACAGACACCGTATGTGCAGGCAATTCGCCAGGATTTGGCGAATTGCCTGCTCTCTGGATAGCCGAATGGCCAAGAAAGGTAACCGAACGCTGATTTTCAGCATTCGGTTACCTTTCTCAAGCAATTCGGATCTCTTTGAATAACCCTGTATATAGTCATTCAACCAGGGATGTCAAATTGTACGTTGTTCTTAGATCTTTGGGGCCAGTCGAAGTCTGACATTTTCAACCATTGCTCTCCTTCCCAGTTAAAATGATGAGATAAAACTTTATAAAATAATAGCAGAGTGGTTATATTTTTAAATGCTTAGTGTCATATATGTGCCAACTTTGTTCCAAACAGTCGTTTTGCAAATTTTGCAACATTCTTTCAACAAGATCCAGAAACGTGCCTTCCTTGTACCCGCCTCCAAGCCAAATGGACTTAATGTCGCAACTAAAGGGTCTCAAGGGGGTCCCGGGCACACAGTGCCGCTAACTGGTCGAGTGCCAGGGGCTCCGGCGGTCCCCGGCGGCTGGTCAGGGGGTGGGGCACGGTGTGATGACACGGAGCCACTGGCCTTTAAGTAAAGAGCGCACACACTGTGTCATTGCCTTGACGTGAAGTCATTTTCCCGCATCGCTGAGTTACTCGTTTCGAGTCTCTGCTTTTCTGATTCATTCTCTGTTATACTGACCCGGAGTCTAGGAGAACCTTGATTGTGATTGACCTGGACTGTCTTATGACCATTCTCTCTGATACAGCCTGTATGTATGGTTTACTTAGAGCAGACTCAGAACGAGTGCTGATCCTTCCACACGCTGACTCAGAATATATACTGACCCTGCAGAACGCCAACCCAGTTTGTATGAGTGCCCTCTCTGTTGCCAACTCTGATTGAATGCAAACTCTCTCTGTTGCTGACCCGGATTGTCTTATTGACCACACTTATTCTTTAGTGTTTGATATAAATAACCTGCACTGGCCTAATGCAGGCTATACCTCACTTGTCAACAAAGTTAACCCTTGCTATCCCAGTGTAAGCTCAGTCCTGACATCTACTGCTTATCTGTATCCACTGTTGCTGATCTGTTTGTTTTCCCTGGCTGGGAGTGATAGGGTTAGCAGTCCTAGCCACTCAAGGATAGGAGGGCTTAGAGGTCTGTCTAAACCACGGTTATCGAGTGTGAACGTGACACTTAATGGTAAAGCATTCATAAAGCTAAAGTGCTAGTCGACACCAATAGTGATGTTGATGGCCTACGATGTCCAGAATTCTTTGAACGGTGTAGCTGGCCAGAGAGTCACAGAGGTTATGGTTCAGAAACATCTGAGGGTCCAGAGTTTGGGATCCCTGCTCTAGCCACGTGGAGAAGTCAATGCTATTTGCGTGGTCAGTGCCCTGAGTGCATTTTCCCCTCTCTTTCCTCTGGAGGAGGGTCTTGGAGGGCTAATTCAACCCTCTGAGTGCAGTTTCTTAGACCCACCCAGATCCTATTCCTGACCACTGAGCTCTGGTTTTGGAAATCTGGGCCCTTCTGGACCTAGCTAGCAGCAATGGCTCTCAACACACTTGGTATTGAGAGACATTAGATTGGCTGCCTCCTTGTGGTCACATGACATGCTGACGTTTATAAGAAGTAGCCACATATAACATCTGGACCACTGCCGAGGGCGCCTGGAGATGGTTTGCAAGTCACTTTTAAACAAAAGTAAAAGGAAAAGAGCACAGTTGATGCATCAGGGTTTCATTTTTCAACCCCCTACACTCTCCCGACTTAACCGTAGAGCTGACTCTTACCCCCCAGATCTTTCTGAACTACAACTCCCATGATTCTCTGGTCATCTATTTCATTGAAAAGCTTCTGAAAATTGTAGGAAATCAACATCTGGGACACTGTGCTTTGACAGCCCTGTCCTAGAGTATCCGCAGTAGGCTGTCATAGCCCCATAAAGCCCCAGGGCCAGATGGAATTCACCCGCGAGTACTAAGAGAGCTATGTGTTTAAATATGTAAACCTTTGTTCTTAATCTTTCAAGATTCTTTTCTTTCAGGAATAGTACCAGAGGATTGGAGAAAAGCTGACGTGGTCCCTATATTTAAGAAAGGTTTAAAATTTGTGCCTGGGAATTATAGACCTGTGAGCTTAACATCTGTGGCTGGGAAAGTATTTGAGGGGTTACTAAGGGATAGTATTCAGGAATTTATTGGGAGGTATAATGTAATTGGCAAAAATCAGCATGGTTTCATGAAACACAGATCATGTCAGACTAACCTAATTACGTTCTATGAGGAAGTAAGTAGAAGTATAGATCAGGGGTCGCAGTGGATGTGATTTACTTAGATTTTGCCAAAGCTTTCGACACAGTTCACACAAAAGGTTACTATTTAAATTAAGAAAAAATGGTCTAGATGAAAATACTTGTTCTTGGATAGAAAACTGGCTAAAAGATAGGGTACAGAGAGTGGTCATAAATGGTACATTTTCAAGATGGACACCAGTGGTAAGTGGTGTCCCTCAGGGGTCTGTTATAGGACCAATACTATTCAATTTATTTATAAATGACCTTGAGATAGGCATTGAAAGTCATGTATCAGTGTTTGCAGATGACACAAAGCTAGGAAAAGTAATACAATGTGAGCAGGATGTTACTTCGCTGCAGAGGGATTTAGATAGATTGGGGGACTGGGCACTTAAATGGCAGATGAAATTTAATCTAGATAAATGTAAAGTTATGCACTTTGGAGTGAAGAACACACAAGCAATGTATACCCTAAATGGTACGGAGTTAGGGAAATCCAAGCAGGAGAAGGATTTGGGAATAATCATAGACTTCAAACTAAGTAACAATGTGCAATGTCAAACAGCAGCCGCCAAGGCCAGGAAGGTATTGGCATGCATTAAAAGGGGAGTTCACTCACGGGATGAAAACATAATTTTGCCACTGTATAAATCAATGGTCAGGCCGCACCTTGAATATGCCGTGCAATTTTGGGCACCGGTCTTAAAGAAAGATATTATATCGCTAGAAAAAGTGCAGAGACGGGCAACTAAATTAATAAGGGGAATGGAAGGGTTAAGTTATGAGGAAAGACTAACAAGCTTAAACCTGTTTAGTTTAGAGAAAAGGCGCCTTAGAGGGGATCTGATAACCTTATATAAATATATACGGGGCCATTATCAACCATTGTCTGATAGCCTATTCATTAACAGGACTATACACAGGACAAGGGTCATCCATTTAGACTGCAAGAAAGAAAATTTAGCTTAAAGCATAGGAAGGTTATTTTACAGTGAGAACAATAAAGCTGTGGAATTCTCTGCCTGTTGAGGTGGTTGGGTCAGAGTCTGTACAGACTTTTAAAAAACGACTGGATGACTTCCTGCAGACACAGAATATTAAGGGTTATAATATTTAATATGTGGGTAAAAGCTTCTTGATCCAAGGAGAAATCTGACTGCCATTCTGGGGTCAAGAAGGAATTTTTTCCCAGTATGTTGCATATTGGCAAGCATTCAGACTGGGTTTTTTGCCTTCTTTTGGATCAACAGCAGTAGGTTATGTGGGAGAGGCTGAACCCGATGGACGCATGTCTTTTTTCAGCCTATATAACTATGTAACTATGTAACTATGTAATAGCAGAAGAGTTTGCAGCTTACCTGGAAGAGCATGGAAAGCAATCAGTATTAACGATAACGAGTGGAACTGTTATATATATATAGAGGCTCACTCATTACTGCCGGCATCTCAGATGGAATGGGGCACTCAGTGTTTAAAATATTAATTTGCACTTAAAATACATTCATTGTCATTACATGACATTACATGCATCCTCCTGCATATGTAAGAATCGAGTTTGCATCTATAATATTTCCGTTTGACATTCAAGGCTGCCGCACATCTGTGGCTCTCATTTACAGAAAGCCTCTTAACAATCATGTCACAAAGTAGCAAGAAGTGGGGAAGCTCTGACATTTAGCATTTGTTTGTTTATGAGACTTTTTGTAAGTTAGCATGGAAATTCAGCTTATTAGCGCCCTGTTTGCTAATATATGGTAACGCATAAATAGCGCAGTGTATATCGGGATGCGCCGTGCCTGTAATATACGTTATAGCTAGCTAGCGGATGGGAAACGCGTCGGTACGGTACGTTTCCAAACATTCTAATAAAAACATACACACATCATTTTCACTTCCCCAGATCTCGCACGCAGAGCATCTCTTCCTTTGTAACAATAATTCATGCCGCACATGTCATATTTGTTATGTCCAGTAAAGCTGAACGTAACGGTGTCAGAAACAATTGTTGGGGAAAACAATTACTTGCTAAACCTAAATATCGCACATCATTCCATCTGTTAGAGACACAGAAGGAAGGAGAATTCTAGCATGTGTAACAGGTACGGTTCATGAATAATTCAAAGTTGGGAAGATGAGAATGTGTTTCAAATAAAAATATATATATATATACTTCCATCTGCATGCAGAAGAGTTTTTCACAAGCTGCCGTGTCTTCCATTCGTTAATATTACAGGATTGGTCGAATGCTTGAACGCAGATTCCAACATTTTAATGGATTATTTATCAAAAATATAGAGGCATATTAATACATTTTACATTTTTAACGCAATCCAAAATGACGTATATTGGTGTTTATTTGCACAAATGCTACAGGATTCTATAGGAGTTATATAAATTCACCGAACAGGGAATTTCGCCATACGGTGACATTTCGTGGCCATTCGGCTATTCAGAGAGCAGGTAATTCGCCAAATTTTGGCAAGCTGCCAGCAAGTACAGTGCCTGTTCGACAGCAGTGAAGTCCCCATAGAGAAGCAATGGTTAATTTATTCACAGACACCAAACAGCAGTGGAAAGTTGCCAAAGTGCCCTGCGGTTCGGTGGTTTCATTCGGCAGATTTATTCAGGCGAATCCAATAGGCTTCAATGTTAAAAATATTCCCGTTTGAATCCAATATCTAATAAATCATTTATTATTTTAATCTGCAGCAAAAAGTCTCTTTATCTATAGATTTTTTTAGGATCTTTTAGCATTTTCAAGCATTTTTCGGCAAATTTTTTCTTTTTTTTTTTAATAGCGTTTTTTCTTTTTTCGGTAACAGACCTTTTTATTATCATTCATAGAACCTAATATGTAAATTCAAGACATTTTCCTTCAGTAGTTTTCTTGCAAACAGCGTTTCAATTTCGGCTTTTTCCAGCAGCTGGTCTGTGCTGTGATCGGCGACTCATCGGCTTTTTCTGACGTGTTCGGCGTGTTTTTTTTGTGGCGGTTCCGACGGGTGTTCGGTGAGATTTCAGTGAGTTTTGTTCGATGTGTTTTCGACGGGTGTTCAACGTAAAATGTAATATTCAACCTGACTCGTTTTAATGCTGAAAGTCTATTAGGTAACCCTCCAAAAATGTGGAAAAACTGCAGCTATTTTCTAAAAATGATCTATATTTGTAACAGTAATGAGTTTTCGTACCTTACATAGAAAGATATTTAGGGCCGTACTCGAGCGTTAACGAGTGAGCTGTAAAGATGATGGCAGCACGCAACGACACTAACGACTCTGGAGTTACTTTAAAGTCACACTTCCATATTATTCTGTATTTTGATTTAGCAAAATTATAAAGAAGCGGAAAAATATAAAATGCGATAATTCACAATATCCTGCTGCAACAGCCGGATCATAACGTAAGTTGACAGCTCTGGTTGGTCAAGTTGTACTTAACGACTTAGGCCCCTGTTACACGCTTCGTGCAAATTTTTTTGCGCACGGAAAAAACATTATCGCGTGCAAATTAACGCACTAGTACGCTCCGAGTGCAGTTTTTCAGCCTTCAACTTTTTACGTGCGCAAATCCGACGCGCAAATTCGTATGCAAATGAACGTTGCGTGCAGGAATCGGTGGGCAGACGTTTTTTTCACGGGATTCAGTCAATCAGAATTAAGAACCACCATCTTCTAAAGTTAGGTTGTTGTGGCTTTCAAAGTCAATCTGCGTATATGTGCTGCAACAATTTTTTTTTTGACAAATTATTAATTTTGTTGTTTGGGTATGTGTAGAATGTGTAACTGTACTGTGCTGTATTTTTTTTTATTGCGGAGTTATTTCGTTTCGGCCACAACGATCATATTTGCAGTTAACACCAAGTTTTCAAAGACGTGACGAAAATTTGCGCAAACGTCGCTCGTACGACTGTAATACCATCCGCACTAACGCATTTGCTCTCACAATGTTAAGTATAGGACGCGCGCAGGAACTTGCGCTCGCGCTGGGTTTGCGCAGGGTCGCTCGCGTTGGACGTTAACGCAAATCATTTGCGCGAACGTCGTACTACGACGTTTCTTGCAACTGGTTGTGTCCTCGCGCAAGCATTTGCACGCGCAAAAAATGTGCTGTGTGAAGCGTGTAATAGAGGCCTTACTCGTTAACCATAATAGCTCACTAGCTCACTTGAAATAAGTCTCTATCTTTGTAATAGTTATTATAACATTATTCTTCCTGATATATTTGCACACGGACACATGTTCAGGTTATCGTTCAAGTACTTTGTATATAATGTCTTCGGTACCAAGGGATTTTCTAGGAAGCTGCCGTCAGGAACCAGTGGTTGCCTGGAAAATAATTTTTAATTAATTGTACAGTTAAAAAATATTTGTCAATATTCCCATAGTATTCCTTATTATAATAACCTATTTGGCAGGCAGATGTTGCCATCCGCTGGCCAAATGGTGTTACTGCAGTTCTGGTCTCTGTGCAGGATCAGCTGGGGAGATGTCAGTAAGACACATTTATCAGCTGGTTATAAAAAGGGTTATCACCTCAATCATCACACCATGGTGCTAAAACTTTAGGGGCAATATCGTGGCAACAGGAGGCGCCTTGCAGACCGATTATTCTCAATCTTGGTAGCGAAGGGGTGTTAAATGGAGAATAATGAGCTATGAAAGTTGCAGCTAGTAAAAAAATTAAACCTGGTGTCCTCACAACCCCTAAATAGTTTTAAAAATAGTTTTCAGCAGGCTAAATCAACAAATAATTTTAGATTGAAACATCTCGTACCTCTACATCTGGAGGAGAGTTGGTATGTGGTCAAGGATCCAACATCTTTAAGGAAGATGATCTTTCCCTGGCACGTGACACTACTCCATGTTTGTGGGTGACATTAATTACACTCAGGGGGTCAGGTCCAGGGGGGACGTTTGGGAACGAAGTTCCTGCACTATGTTTGCAGAGGGAACTGAGTTCCCATTGGTTTCACACACTATAGGGATTATTCGAAGAAAGCCGAATTGGCTCAGAAATTGCACTGAACGGTGAATTTCCCCGTACGGTGCAATTTCAGAGCCAGTCAGCTATTCAAAAAGCAGGCAGTTTGCCAAATATCGGTGAATAGCCAGAAAAATACAGTGCTGTTCGACGGCAGTGAACTCCCCATAGAGAAGTGATGGTTTACCTATTCACAGAACACCGAACAGCAGAGAAATGTCAGTGAAATGGCCTGATTTTCAGTGTTTTCATTCAGCAGGTTTAATCAGGCGAATCCCATAAGTCTCAATGTAAAAATAATCTATTTTTTATTGAATTTTTATTAAACTGTTTATTCTTTCAATCTGCAGCAAATTGTATTTTTATCTATCTATTTTTTAGGACTTTTTAGGCATTTTTCGGGATATTTTCAGCAAAAAAATGTTTTTTAAATAGCGTCTTTTTTCTGTAACAGACCTTTTTAATATTATTCATAGGATCTTACATTATATGTAATTTTCAGGCATTTTCATGCAGTAGTTTTTTTGCAAACAGCTTTTAAAAGTTGCAATGTTTTTTATCCCGTTTGTCGGCTTGTTGGCTTTTTCCTGCAGTTGATCGGCGCTCTGTTCGGTGGATCATCGGCTTTTTTCAGATGCGTTTGGGGGCTTTGCAGCGGATCGTCGGATGCATTTGCCATTTAATCTGCAGTTTTGCAGCGGTTTTTGCGTTCGTATCGACGGTTTTAATGGCAGTTTTTCAGATGCGCTCGGGCGGCTTTTCCCTGCACTTCGGGAACCCTGCGGTGAATGCTGAATTCACTGCAGGGTCTGGGAATTTGATACCCCGAAGTGCGGGGAATGAAAGAGCACCGAAATTCGGGTGGAATTTCGGTGCTGCTGGATCAACCCTTTATACAGCTTGTATTCAGGTGTTCAATCATACATTTGCCTGTTTATTTACAATTAATAGACACTTTATCATATATTTCTGCTAAAATCCACATAAATACATAAATATATCAGATTTGAGTGTGTTTGTTTGAAGTGCGAGATGATCAGTGATACTTAAGGGGCAGTAATCTTGGTCAGCTCCCACACATTTAGCCCTATTACATTCTTCGCGCATACGTTTGCGCCAGGGCCGGCCCAACCATGGAGCAGGGTGGAGCAGCCGCTCCAGGCAGCCCTTTGTCAGGGGCAGCATTTTGCCACCCTGTCAAAGGCCGTGGCATGGAGAGCGCTTGGCCCGAACAAGGCACGGCCCTCCAGCAGGCTGGTGTTTCGTGCAGAAAGCCAGCTGCGCCTGCCCCACTAGCAGGACTTACCCACCCCTTATTAGGGAGAGACTGGCTGCTTCATCTGCCCATTGAGTGATACATCAGATCTCGGATTAGAGATATGGGGGTGCTCCAGACCTGTCTGACCCCCTGGATAATATCGGTGCCCATCTGTCTATCTCGGGGGCTCCGTTTAATGTGTTGGTTGTTTCCGGGGGAACAGGTTTAGAGCTGGACCTGCTTCCGGGGGATGGACTTGACACCTGGTCACTCCAGGAATGCGTTGCTGGCCAGGATCCGGGATGCTGCAGGCCCAGGGCTCCATGGCTGAGTCTGTGGATGGATACGAGCAGGGGAGGGATGACGGGTTCCAGGGAGAGAGGCCCTGTCGCACCTACTACTGCCTTTACCTGTACCAGGCAGGGAGGTCAGACCTGTGTATAACACTCACTGTGCATGTTGTTATTTTGCAGCCGCTCGCAGCCAGTGAGTTTTATTGCTGTGGAGCTCCGATAAGCTCATACACGCCGCACAATACTGCGTTTTATTGCTGTGGAGCTTTGTAATAAGCTCATACACGTTGCATGTTTGTTTGTTTTTTTGGGGGGCAGCAATTCGTCCATTGCTCCAGGCAGTGCAGTGGCTTGGGCCGGCCCTGGTTTGCGCCCGCGCAAAGACGCATTAACGCGAGGGGCAAAAACCCTTTGCGCAGAACGTCATATTACAATCTCAGCGCAACAAACGCGCGTATACTTCTACCGCGGGTGAACCTGCGCGAACGTTGCGCGAGCTTACTGTATGACGCGCGTCCTATACTTAACATTGTGAGCGCAAATGCGTTTGTGCGCTGGTACGCGGATTGTATTACAATCTATGCGCAGTTTGTAACGCACAGCCTTTGCGCGCATGATTTTAGCAACTCCTAAAAGCTGGTGTTAAAGGCAAATTCGATCAACCTGGCCGAACCCAAATACACGAGCCCAAAAAAAAATACGCAGCAAAGTATAGTTACACATTCTACACATACCCAAACAATAAAATGGAGAAGTTGTGTGTGTTTTTTTTATTGATGCAGCATATATGCGCAGATTGACTTTGACAGGCGCAAAAACTTAACGGGAGACAATTGTGGTTCTTAATTCTGATTGGCTGAATCGCATGAAAAAACAGTCCGCACACTGATTTCTGCGCGCAACGTTGCTGCGCGCGCGTTTTTGCGCGTCCATTTTATGCTCGTTATTTTTTGACGGATGAAAAAATGCGCAAGGATTGTAATACCAGCGTTGTTTTACGCGCGTTAATGTTTAACGCTTCGTGCAAAAATTCACGGGTACTGTGTGCGTTTTTGCATGAAGAATGTAATATAGAGCCCTTACTTTTTTAGGACTTGACCTCTGGTTACACTCATATTTTTATATTTGAATTGCAACCTGCTCTGAATATTGATTTTATTTATATTTAAATGTACATGCATTTAAAGTGAACCGTTTTACAAAATGTTCGATTTTTATATTTATTTGTATTTTACAGTCTTCCGTCGGTGGAGAATATGGTCAGCGCTAATACTGCAAAAGTCAAACCTCAGCTGCTAAGTTTCTGAAGTCGATTTATATGCCACCCAGATAGCAGAGACCTTTACTGTTGCCACACATAGTAAAAATGTGGCTTTTTCATTAGTACCAGTGAAGCTGTCAGTGAAAGGACTTGGGTAATAAAATAAAAGCACAGAATAACAGTGTTTCAGCCTTCCTTTTGTGTTCCCTGTCACATCACTAGAACCTGCAAGCTGTTGATAATGGAATCAGAAAAAAGTGATTAAAAATTTGGGGACGTTAATCGGGAAATAAAGAAATAATATCGTAATAACGATTACAATACAACAGATACAGCCCTATCTTCAGGGATGCCATTAGAAATCGAGGGGCCACTTACTAAACCAGTGGTCAGGGCCCCCCTCTCTCAACTACCCCTTTCAATCAGCTAATTAAAAATATAGCATTTTGCCTTTTTCTGCAAACCTTATTCTACTGGGAATGGGTAAAATCCCTGGTGGTCCAGTAAGGAGGTAAAAAGTGTTCCCTAGATCATACTAATCGATCTCTCCGCTATGAGCCAGATTGCTCTGACCGGCCCTTAGATGCCGCGTGTGACAGATCTCAGTATCCCAACAGGGTCATATCTGCCAATGCCGCTAACTTGCTGGACCCCTGTGTTCTCCTCATGACTCTCGTGCCTTTCTCCTGGTCCTTAGCCGCAGCTTAAAGACGGGTACACATAGAGAGCCTTGCTAGCGCCCCCCAGAAATAAGCCATGGCTGTAGATCTGAAACTTTGTGCTGGAACAGCGAACAAAATATAGCTGCTACCCAAAAAATAAGTCATGACTGCATGTAGGGTCAGAATAGTACTGGTTTAATCAGGGACACACACATACATTTAGAAGGTCACACATGGATCATTTACATATACAAACCCCCCTAGAAACCACTGAGGGACCCAACCAGACCGATTTATTTATTTATTTATTTATAAAGGATTTTACCAGGAAGGATACATTGAGATTTCTCTCGTTTTCAAGTATGTCCTGGGTTCAAGAGCATTGAATTGTTACAGTTGTTACAGAAATACAAAGTAATACAATGCAAGATTTAACACAAAACAAATATACAGATTAAACAGAAAATAAATATGTAGGAAATAGTCATTATGTTACATGTTTACAGGTGCATTCTGTGTTGAGGTATGTTAGTAAGGAGCTCTTAAGTGACTTTAGACTGGGGGAAGATTTGATGGCGTCTGGTAGGTTATTCCATAATTGTGGTGCTCTGTAGGAAAATGAGGATTGAGCCAATGGGACACATTTGCCTTTAGGAAGGTGAAACATAATTAGATTAGGTAGACAGATAACTTAAACATTGTGAAACACTTCTAAACGAGTCAAGACAATGGGAATCAGGATGATAACAGATTCCAGAGAGCAGATTCAATCTACAGATAAGCAAATTCTTGAGACAGGGTAAACTGGGATGTTAATACTTTCAACAGATATCAGATACACAAGGACCAGATAATAGACAGATAGACAATAGCATTATTACATAATCACAGATTATGCCAACATTTTGCACACAAAAGGGCAATGGGCTAATATTGATTATAAGTCCTCCAACCTACAAATATGCCTCCATGCCCATGCACCCCAAATCCAAAACGACTTACGTCACACTGCACCCCACAGGGAAAATTGCTGGTGTCTTGGTTGACCAGTTATGAGAGACATGGAGTGGTCATTACCTATTTGGCACTTAAGGTGCACATAGGGATTGGCAAGGCCCCCCTGGATCAACTGGGCCCCTGAACATGCCATGGGCTGTCTCCCTTTGTTGGCTACCCTGTCTATGTCATTATGGCTAACGGCTAAATTGGTAAGAATAACTGGCCCACTAATTAACTATAACAGCTCCCCTCCTGTTCCAACCTAGTTACAAAGTCTATATACTCTGTATACTCTGTATACATTAGTTTACTTTTTATATACTTTATATATATTTTATTCATATTTTTTATGTGTTTGCAAAATCACTTAACACAAAAAAATATATAATATAATCCTAAATCACCTCTGTTCCCATAGCGCAGAGGAGAACACTTGTACAAGGAAACTGGAAACATATAATAATATGTGCTCAGGTATCAATAGGGTCCTATGGAGACAGTACCAACAATATTGTCGGTTGCTATTAGCAGCTCCCTACTATCATGATGACAGAAGTCTCTAATATAGAGACTCGTTCATAAGAGAGCTGATAATTGAGAGCCAAAAGGACTATTTTCTCCTGCCTGAGCTGCCAATTAGCACCTCACTACAGCCGGCCCAGCCAGAATATGGATCATAATGTCCACAGCACAATACAACGTAAGAGGGTACAGAATTCTAGTTTATCAGTATCAAATAGCCCAGGAATAACTATGCAAGAACTGTGCATTGACACACAATTCAGGGATGGCAAGTCTAAAGCTTGTGAAGGCATAGGTAACACAACTGAGGTTCAGTTGCAACATATGATTGCATAATTCATCTGCAATGTTATTGCACCCTTATGTTTGAAGATCTTCAGCTATATATTGGAATGAGGGAGATAGATACACAGATAGAGATAGATAGATAGATAGATAGATAGATAGATAGATAGATAGATAGATAGATAGATAGATAGATATGGATAGATAAATATAGAGATAGATAGATGTATATGGATATACAGTCTGGTCCAGAAATATTGGGACATCAACACAATTCTAACATCTTTGGCTCTATACACCACCACAATGGAGTTGGAATGAAACAAACACAATGTGCTTTGGCTGCAGACTGTCAGCTTTAATTTGAGGGTATGTACATCCAACTCAGGTGAACGGTGTAGGACTTACAGCAGTTTGCAGATGTGCCTCCCACTTGTTAAGGGACCAAAAGTAATGGGACAATTGGCTTCTCAGCTGTTCCATGGCCAGGTGTGTGATATTCCCTCATTACCCCAATTACAATGTGCAGATAAAAGGCCCAGAGTTCAACAATCAAGAGAAGACTTCACCAGATTGAATACAGAGGGTTCACCACAAGATGTAAACCATTGGTGAGCCTCAAAAACAGGAAGGCCAGATTAGAGTTTGCCAAACAACACCTAACAAAGCCTTCACAGTTCTGGAACAAGATCCTATGGACAGATGAGACCAAGTTCAACTTGTACCAGAGTGATGGGAAGAGAAAAATATGGAGAAGGAAAGGAACTGCTCATGATCCGAAGCATACCACCTCATCAGTGAAGCATGGTGGTGGTAGTGTCATGGCGTGGGCATGTATGGCTGCCAATGGAACTGGTTCTCTTGTATTTATTGATGATGTAACTGCTGACAAAAGCAGCAGGATGAATTCTGAAGTGTTTCGGGCCATATTATCTGCTCACATTCAGCCAAATGCTGCAGAACTAATTGGACGGCACTTCTAAGTGCAGATGGACAATGACTCAAAGCATACTGCAAAAGCAACCAAAGAGTTTTTGAAGGGACAGAAGTGGAATGTTATGCAATGGCCAAGTCAATCACCTGACCTGAATCCCATTGAGCATGTATTTCACTTGCTGAAGACAAAACTGAAGGGAAAATGCCCCAAGAACAAGCAGGAACTGAAGACAGTTGCAGTAAAGACCTGGCAGAGCATCACCAGGGATGAAACCCAGCGTCTGGTGATGTCTATGCGTTCCAGACTTCAGGCTGTGATTGACTGCAAAGGATTTGCAACCAAGTATTAAGAAGGGAAAGTTTGATTTATGATTATTATTCTGTCCCATTACCTTTGGTCCCTTAACAAGTGGGAGTCACATCTGCAAACTGCTGTAAGTCCTACACCTTTCACCTGAGTTGGATGTACATACCCTCAAATTAAAGCTGACAGTCTGCAGTTAAAGCACATTGTGTTTGTTTCATTCCAACTCCATTGTGGTAGTGTATAGAGCCAAAGATGTTAGAATTGTGTCAATGTCCCAATATTTCTGGACCTGACTGTATATGATAGATAGAGATAGATATGGATAGATAAATAGATAGATAGATATGGATAGATAGATAGATAAATAGATAGATATGGATAGATAGATAGATAGATAGATAGATATGGATAAATAGATAGATAGATAGATAAATAGATAGATAAATAGATAGATAAATAGATATGGATAGATAGATAGATAGATAGATAGATAGATAGATAGATAGATAGATAGATAGATAGATGGATATGGATAGATAGATATGGATAGATAGATATGGATAGATAGATATGGATAGATAGATTATGGATAGATATATTGGATCGATAGATAGATAGATAGATATGGATAGATAGATATGGATAAATAGATAGATAGATAGATAAATAGATAGATAAATAGATAGATAAATAGATAGATAGATAGATAGATAGATAGATAGATATAGATAGATAGATAGATAGATAGATAGATGGATAGATATGGATAGATAGATATGGATAGATAGATAGATATGGATAGATAGATATGATAGATATGGATAGATAGATAGATAGATAGATAGATAGATAGATAGATAGATAGATAGATAGATAGATGGATAGATATGGATAGATAGATAGATATGGATAGATAGATATGGATAGATAGATAGATATGGATAGATATATTGGATCGATAGATAGATAGAGATAGATAGATATGGATAGATATAGATATGGATAAATAGATAGATAGATAGATAAATAGATAGATAAATAGATAGATAGATAGATAGATAGATAGATAGATAGATAGATATGGATAGATAGATATGGATAGATAGATATGGATAGATAGATAGATATGGATAGATAGATAGATAGATAGATAGATAGATAGATAGATAGATAGATAGATAGATAGATAGATAGATAGATAGATAGATAGATAGATAGATAAAGTGTGATAGAGGGAGTTCTGGCTTCCAAAAATAAATATTACCTGCTAGAATCAACCCAGAATAGACTTTTACTGCCATATGACAAAACGTTAATATGTAAGAGCCGTGGCCCTATCTGTAGGTGTTTTTTTTCAATAAATTCCAGCATACTTTTTTAATGGCTAAAAATAATTGTAGCTAAAAGAGCAAGAAATGAAGTATATAAATGGCAGCTAGCTGAGGATGGGGTGTAATTAGTAAGTTGGTTTATGAAAGAGATTTAACTTTTTTTTCCTTTTTAAAGCAAGTGATAGATTAGACACGTGCATTTATATCAGTATTTCCGTAATATATTACTGCTTCATATTTACTTTATAGGATAAGGGCTTTGAATCAATTATATTCTGTTTGAATTCTGTACTAATCACTGTTTCGTTATCCACCAACTTTATAAAACAACATGGCAATTTCTTAAGAGGTTATTCAAAGTGCACCGAAATTTCACCGAAGTTTCGGTGCGCTTTTATTAGACGCACTTCGGCAAGCTCAATTCGCCGACCCTGCATTGAATTCAGTGCGCCGAATCAATCTACTGAACACCGCCAATAAACCTGTCAAATGCATCTGATAATCCGCCGAAAAACCACTGAATGCATACGAAAAACTGGCAAAAGAAACTGAACACATCCAATAAACTGCTGAACGCAGGTGACAATCTGCTGAACAGACTGCTGAACGCCTCTGATCAGCCGCCAAAAGAAGCCGACCAGCCGCCGAATGCCCTGAAAAAGTCAACGAATCGCCGAACAGGGGTAGAAACCCCTCACAATTTTAAAAAAGCGTTTTAAACAAACAAAATGCATGAAAATGCATGGAAATGAATAACAATGAAAGGGTCTGTTACAGAATATTAAAAAATGGCATTTATAAAAATCAGAATCAAAAATTTCGCTGAAAAAATCCCGAAAAATGCCTTAAAAAACTCTTAAAAATAAATAATAAGGAGACTTTTTGCTGATAATGAAAATAATAAACGGTTGAATAAAAAAATTGATAAAAGCGTGGATTTTTTTTTACATTTAAACCTATGGGATTTGCCAGCTTAAACCTGTTGAATGAAACCACCGAACATCTGGGCATTTCACTGACATTTCCCTGCTGTTCAGTGTTCTCTGAATAGATTAATCATTGTTTCTCTATGGGGGATTTCACTAATGTCGAACAGCACCGTATTTCCCTGGCAATTCACCAATATGTGGCGAATTGCCAACTTTTTGAGTAGCCTAATTGCAACGAAATACTCCATTCGGTGCAATTCAGTGGCCAATTTGGCTCTCTTGAATAACCCCTTTAGAAAATATTCCAGAAGTGCACCTACAATAACTTTGGTTTTGCGTTGTGAATTACCTGGTGCAATGTGTATGTGTGATATGTGTAAGATACCTGTATGTTTGTGTGATAGATGTGTGTGATATTTGATATGGGTAATATGAGCAGTGTGTGGTTATGATATGTGCTATGTGTAATGCATTATGTGTGTGTGTGTTTGTGTGTGCACACGTGTGTGTGGTGTGTGTGTGTTATGTGTGTAATGGGTTTGTCATTTATTTTGCTTTTTTAGTTAAAAAATAAAATGAAACATTTTGCTCCTCTCCAACTAATCTCAGGCTGGTGCGTCTGCTGCCACTGATTGTGCATCCAGGATCATGGTAGAGAAGGAGTTAACATAAAGAAATATAAGAATACAACTCAGGATGTGTATAAGTTAAAACACTTCTCCGATGTAATCGAATATTTTAAATCTTCTTCTAAGACCAAAATTCAGACATCATTGTAAGTAAACAATAATTCATAATAATTAGTGATGCACCAAGATTAAAATTTCCTGCCACTACCAAAACCCAAAATTTGGGATCAGCTCGGGTGAAAACAGATACTGAAACCAAAAATCAGTCATCCGAACCTGGGCCTGGAGACCCGGCAAAGCAGGGGCCTCACCTGAACCTCAAGGCCCAGGTTCGGATGGCTGAGTTGGGGGGGTTATTGCGTTGCCTACACTTACTCACCTACATCCACATACTTTGGCCCTGAGCTCCTCCAGTGGTGGCAGTCCCTCGGTGGCAGTCCTCCGGCATCCAGTTCCGGCTCTTTGTCAGACGCTGGTCGCAGAGGTGACACCACGGAGACGGAAGCCGTTGACCCTTCAGACCATTTTCGGACGATAATTTCGGTGGCCGAAATTTCGGTGCATCCCTAGTAATAATAGAGATATTTATTGGGATTAATCTAGGATACAAGTCAACTTATTTTACAAGGGCTTTACTCGTTTTTAAATTCAACAAAAATGATTAGTGCAAAAGATGCAAAATAAATGATGAATGTGCCCAAAAAGTCCCAAAGTGAGATAAGAAAGAAGCCAGATGATACAGAACTTTACAAAACTTTTTATCTGGCTTGCCTTGTATACGCCCCAGTATAACATTTGCGGCTCCTTTTAACTGCTGTTAATATCATGTTTGGCATGTAATGAAGTCCTAAACTTTGAAAACAAAATGCTGTCTTTATTAGATAAGATTTAAAAAGATCAGGTTGTGCCCTTAATTAATTGCCTCTCTTTGATGCATAGTTTCAGGTGAAAGCTTAACGTTATTTCCCGGTTATAATTGTCTGCTGAAGAACCGGAGGTCGAGACCTGCAACTCTTTAAGACAGAAACTATTAATTCATGCGCCGCGCAAGCTGCTGTGTTCTTCTCCGTTGTTATCTTTAGATGCAGAATTTATGAATTATGTTAATCGGCACTAAGTATACATCAGCTTAATCGACAAATAACAGATTCGTGTGGGTACGGCATTTTACCTATCAGGGATACAATATAGTGGTTAAAAAAACCGCCTCAATTACATCTGTTTGAGATTTCAAATTTTGAGCAAGACCTTTCTGGTTCTTTAAAGTTTACTTCAAAGTTGAGGAAGAATACACAAAGTTACAGATGTTTTAAGTCCACAATTAGTGATACACCTGTAAACAAAAGTTCATGTAAACAGATGGTTGCGTGATTGGTCTTTGGTAGCTCTAACGATGGTGGGAGATTCCCAGCAATGGATGATGTAGGAGAAGACTCAAGATAGAAACCAATCCTCATTGTATCATTTACTGGACTAGGGACACTTTTATTTCGTTATGGTGGTATCTGGACCCTCATGACCTTTGGTGGAACTCAAGAAAGGCAAAGGTGTTCCACATAAGTAATTATGATTATACTTTCTTTAGTACAGCAGATTCTGCAAGGCTATACAAGATCAGAGAACAAGGGGTTGATGCATCAGAACTTCACACAGTATTATACAACGGGACCCTGTTTCCAAGAGAACTTGCAATCTAAAGGGCAGCCCACTATATTGTGAAGTAGAGCCACCGAATTGTTAGGTGTTTTGCCCAAGGACACTTGCTTGTGAGGTCTTTTGACTAGGATCTGTGTCTGCTTTCCATGGTCAAAAAGCAGCGACATTGTCGTGAGGTTGAATCTGTTTCAGTGACGTTCTTGAACAGAGACAATACCAGTAAGCTACGAAACTTGTAGGCAAGTATGTATGGTTAGATATCTCGCTCAAGAAGTCAGTTCCATTACCAAGACGCAAATTGGTGGCAAAAAATGCAACTGGGCTGTAATCATTGAGTTTTAATTGTTATTGTCAACTCACCGCACGGGGAAACATTAACTAATGCAACTGACTTTAACGACGTTTCACTATGACATGGGTCAGCAAAGTTGACTCTCCAGATATTTTGGAGCTATGTGTCCCATGATGTTCATCCATTCATTAGGTTTGCTGAGCCTCATGGAGTAAGTAGACTAGAAACATCTGGAGGGCCAAGGTTGTTGACCTCTCCCATGTGTGATTAACCAAGCTGAAGCTATCAAGTACAACTCAATGACAATTGCCCGAGACACCCTAGTGGACATCTACACCCTGCTTTCTGAATGGTCTAGTGGACATCTACACCCTGCTAACTGAATGGTCTAGTGGACATCTACACCCTGCTTTCTGAATGGTCTAGTGGACATCTACACCCTGCTTTCTGAATGGACTAGTGGACATCTACACCCTGCTTTCTGAATGGTCTAGTGGACATCTACACCCTGCTTTATGAATGGTGCCCAGTATATTATTCACTAATTCCCCACTGTTTTCAGATCCATTGCAGTTGTGCCTGTGCAAATTTGCCCATTATTATCCATCAACTATTTTACCAACACTTAGGAGTAATCTTTTATATAACAATAGTATGGAAATCCAGTTATGTCCGTTTAATTGCCGATCGATAACTTGTTGACATACAGGGTTATTCAAAGAGAATTGAAAGTCACTGCATGTTCGTTGACTTTTCGTTCTCTTCAATTCGGTGCGATTCAGCGATCCCATTTTGGCGACCCTGCGGTGTATTCAGCAAGCACCACAGGGCCGTCGTAGTGCAGGGAAAAGCCGCCACTAACCTGCCGAAAGCTCACACGCAAAACCCGAGGAAGGCTCACCGAAACCGGCAAAAACATCTGGATTAACCCCGCCGAAGACGCCAGAGAAACACGATCAGGAGCCGATCAGAGCGAAGAGCAGCCGCCGGAAAAACCCGACACCGCAGACGAATGGAGTAAAAAAAGTAAAAGTACGCTTGAATGTTTGAAAAGGGAAACGCTGTTTGCAAACTACTGAGTGAAAATGTCTGAAATTTACATATAAAATCCAATAAATGATAATAAAAAGGACTGTTTCAGAAAAAAGAAAAAACGATTTAAAAAAAAAAAATCTGAATTTCTTTTGCAGAAAAATCCCGAAAAATGCTTAAAAGATTCTAAAAAATCTATAAATAAAGAGACTTTTTACTTCGGAATATTATAATAAATGGTTTATTAGATATTAAATTAAAACGGGAATATTTTTAACATTGAAGCCTATGGGATTCGCCTGAATAAACCTGTCGAATGAAGCAATCGAATGGCAGGGCATTTCGGCAACTTTTCACTGCTGGTTTTGTGTTCTCTGAATAGCCGAAGCATTGCTTCTCTATGGGGATTTCACTGCCCTCGAACAGGCAGCGAACAGGCACCGTATGTGCAGGCAATTCGTCAGGATTTGGCGAACTGCCTGCTCTCTGAATAGCCGAATGGCCAGGAAAGGTAACCGTACGCTGAATTTCACTGTTCGGTTACCTTTCGCCAGCAATTCGGATTTATTTGAATAACCCTGCTAGTGTTTTCAATAAATAGACATGTTGGAGAAGAAGAATATCAAAACACGTACATGGGAAATATTAATGTACTGTGTGAGGTTCTAGTTACACAAGAAGACGGAAAGAGATGTGAACCATACTGGCAAACACAGTAATTGAAATTGTGAACTTGCAAAACATCATAGCATTGTATTAAAATTCTCGTTACACGTGTTTCTGCCATCCATACCTTCCGATACCTGACAGATCCTACCACAGATAGTCTGTCGAAATAAATGTAATGAACAAGTTACTTTACCTCCAGGACTTTGTCATATATATTTTTTTTCAATTTACTAGCTGAGCCAGTGAATTTTCTTGCCGAGCTACAAAAAAACCCAGAAAAAATGAAAAACTCCCATAACATTGACAAATCCGTGATCTTTATTGAAGTTATATTAGTGCTATCTATCAGCATTGCGGTGGGAAAATACATAACCTTTACCAAAAGGCTGCACATATGAGCAATTCACTTTCCTGGACTGAAATCTCCTCAAGATGGCTTAACATCCCCCAACTCATTTTTCTCAAATAACGGTATGTAATGATTTTGTCAGACTAAAAATAAGACACATTTATTGTCTGTCACCAAACAACATGATTTAAGTAATGAACAGAGGCAGGAAGGGAGACAGTTTGGGATAGTGGTCTCATATAGGCAACACTAAAAATGTTCAATGTAGGTGAACAACAAAAAAAATCTTAAGGGTAACATTTTATATATCATAGTAACATAAAATAATAGTTGTTAAAAAGCAAATATTGTCATATAGCCACTGGACGCACCAATCAGTACTTCCGCATAGTTATCGTTATTATTATTATAGTTGTTGTTGTTCATTTTTTAACTGTTTACTGAGATCGATAACTTGTTGACATACAGGGTTATTCAAAGAGAATCGAAAGTCACCGCACGTTCGGTGACTTTTCGTTCTCTTCAATTCGGTGCGATTCGACGATCCCATTTTGGCGACCCTGCGGTGTATTCAGCAAGCACCACAGGGCCGTCGTAGTGCAGGGAAAAGCCGCCACAAACCTGCCGAAAACTCACACGCAAAACCCGAGGAAGGCTCACCGAAAACGGCAAAAACATCTGGATTAACCCCGCCGAAGACGAAGAAATGAGAATATCGCAATTAAACTACCAAAAACAATACAGGACGGACAAAGAATGTGTTGCTGTTCTTTTAACCCCTTAGTGACCGGGCAGTTTTACACAAATCCGTCCTTTAGTGACCGCTGCTGTTTTTACGTTTCTGCGCTGTTATTGTTTAGGTCAAATTTTCCTCTTACTCGTTTATTCAACCCACACATATTATACACCGTTTTTCCCGCCATTAAATGGAATTTCTAAAAATACCATTGTTTCCATCATATCGAATAATTTGCTATAAAACAAAATATGAAATATGATGAAAAAAATGGTAAAAACACACTTTTTCATAATTTCGGAATTTAATCGACAAGGATGGATGGCTGAGGACCAGGAGGAGACACAGCAGGCAGACGTCCAGGAAAAACAGGGTGAACAAGGCAGGGTCTCCAAAAAGGGGCAATCCAAATAAGAGTTGTCACAGTCCAAAGCAGGGGCCGAGGCAGGCGGCTGGCAGAAGAGTGGTCAAAGTCCAAAGCAGGGGTGGATAACCAGATGACACAGGAACACTGGGAGGCATTGAAGGTAATGAGGGTATATCCGGACAAGGTTTGAGGTACACAGCAGGCTAGTCAGGTAATACTGAAAGACTTCAATGCAGCAGTGCAAAAGCACAGCGCTGCATGGAGACCCCTGGAATGGCGAAAAAAGGGAAGGCCCGAGACATCCAAGATGGCGGCACCCAGGACTCATACTCACTCCAGTCCCTCAAGGGATCAGACGAACACGCTTCCACTGGCGCCGCTCCCTCCAATCCAGCTTCTGAAGGTCAGATAAGAATTTTGTTGGGGGAACTTAGAGACACATTACAAGCGGACTTTAAGACCATAATAGCAGACCTGCATAAGGACATTAGGGATCTGGGGGATCTCACAGACCAACTTGAGACTAAAACTGATGATTTATGTCTGGCACACAATGAACTGGTTGACGCTTACAAAGATCTTAAAGCATCCCAGGAATTACTCCAGTTAAAGGTAGCCGACCTGGAAAATCGTTCCAGAAGAAATAACATCACGATAAGGGGCGTCCCTGAAGCAGTTAAACCAGATGGCCTGTATGAATATGCTATGTCTCTCTTTCGTACTTTACTACCTGAAGCACCAGCTGCTCATCTATGCCTGGATAGGATACACAGGGTCCCTAAACCTAAATACCTTGCAGCATCAGTACCCCGAGACGTGCTTGTCAGAGTGCATTTTTTCAGGATTAAAGAGGAATTAATGTCTACGGTTAGAAAACAGGGAGAACTCCCAGACCCATACTCCTCCATCTTGTTTTTTCCAGACCTCTCCGCGGCCACAATGGCCGACAGGCGTGAATTTGGCTCAATCACTAAGATCCTCAAAAATCATAAAATGCCATATAGATGGCATATAAGCTTCTAATTTGGTATCAAAATAAGATAACATGGGATTCCGTCTTCTGAAGGAATGGAACCTTACAGGTGAAAACACCCCACTGCAAGCCTCCCAACCAACACCGACGAAGGTCTCTCCAGAGTGGCACAGGGTTAATACTTGTAAATAATGCTACATCTGATCTTTTTCAATTGACTGTTTTTTCATTCTTCGCTTCTTTTTTTTTGGCCCTGTCTGTTCAAGGCCTTTCCGGGGGACCGAGGCGCGCCAGCGGCGGACCTGAACAAAGGGGCCGTGCGGATCAGACGAAGGCCAGGCACTCTATTCTCTGATTATCGGTCACGTTTTTTTTCTCCCCACCTCTCCCCCTGTGGCTACAAGGCGAGCTGGGATTTTACTCTAGCTCCAGGAGATCTCTGGAAGTGTATATTTAGGGAGTGATAAGGACACTCCAACTTCTTTTTTTGTTGACACTTTTACAATCGTTTTCCTTCTCCTTTTATGTCTGATCCTGTTCGTAACTGAAGCTCTAACCGGACTAACATGTGCTCTCTCACCACCTTTGACAAGCTGGGCACATGAAGTGTCGAATCAGATGCAGCTCGCTCACGATGCGTCGCCTTTCTCCATTGAATACTGCGGGACATTGTGGAACTTGGCGTCCTTGCGGCTGACAGCAGAGATGGTTTTACCCCTGATAAGGTAGAGACAAAATCTGAAACTTTTTTCCCTTAACGTAAAGGGGTTGAACCTCCCGCACAAGAGACACTCTTTATACGCGGACATCAAGTCCTCTAATCCAGACGTGATTTGTCTACAAGAGACACACTTCAAAAGAGACTCTCATCCCTGCCTATATCTCCCCCAATACTCGACCAGATTCATGCCACATCTCCTACGAAATCTAGAGGAGTTTCGATCCTCATCCATAATCGCCTGGCTTTTCAACTGATTCACCGTGTCATTGACCCTAATGGCAGATTTATTATCTTAGTCTGTTCTCTCAACCATGTGGTATATACTATTGTCAATGTGTATTCTCCGAATGAATCTCAACATTCTTTCTTGACCCGAGTACTGACCCGGATGCAAAAATCCCTGTCGGGTTGCCTCGTCGTCTGTGGAGACATCAACCTGTCACTGGACTTGCCCACCGGGCTTCCAAGAGACTGCAGAATGCAAGCTCTAAATGTGCGGCTTTGATGGCGGGGTTCCACCTCTATGACATTTGGAGATTGATGCACCCCGGGGAAGTGGGTCACTCCTTCTACTCCGCTGCTCACGATGTCCATTCCAGGCTCGACTACGTGTTTATCAGCAGTGAATCTTTGTCACAGGTACAGGATTGCTCTATTGGACCGATTGCTTGGTCGGACCATGCGCCAGTCACGGTATGGTTTATGGACAACTACAATTCTCGCGGCAAAGCTCCCTGGCGGCTCAATGACTCTCTACTTACGTGCCCCGAAGTTAAAGAGGCAACACAACAGGCTATAATAGACTATTTCAGGGAAAATTCTTCCTCAGCGGTTGCTGAGGTTTGTTGTGGCAGGCGCACAAAGCAGTGGTAAGGGGCGTCCTGATTAAATGGGTATCTAGGTTGAAACGGCAGCATGTGGAACATAGGATGTCCCTACTTCAAAGTATTGTCTTGGCAGATGAGACCCACAAGCGACTTGGTACTAACATAACCCTAGCAGCGGTTTCGGACCTCCGACGCCAGCTGTTAGATCTATATACAGTCAGGTCCAGAAATATTGGGACATCGACACAATTCTAACATCTTTGGCTCTATACACCACCACAATGGAGTTGGAATGAAACAAACACAATGTGCTTTGGCTGCAGACTGTCAGCTTTAATTTGAGGGTATGTACATCCAACTCAGGTGAACGGTGTAGGACTTACAGCAGTTTGCTGATGTGCCTCCCACTTGTTAAGGGACCAAAAGTAATGGGACAATTGGCTTCTCAGCTGTTTCATGGCCAGGTGTGTGATATTCCCTCATTACCCCAATTACAATGTGCAGATAAAAGGCCCAGAGTTCATTTCAAGTGTGCTATTTGCATTTGAAATCTGTTGCTGTCAACTCTCAAGATGAGATCCAAAGAGCCTTCACTATCAGTGTAAGCAAGCCATCATTAGGCTGAAGAAACAAAACAAACCCATCAGAGAGATAGCAAGAACATTAGGCGTGGCCAAAACAACTGTTTGGAACATTCTCAAAAAGAAGGAACGCACCGGTGAGCTCAGCAACACCAAAAGACCCTGGAGACCACAGAAAACAACTGTGGTGGGTGAATGAAGAATTCTTTCCCTGGTGAAGAAAAAACCCTTCACAGCAGTTGGCCAGATCAAGAACACTCTCCAGGAGGTAGGTGTATGTGTGTCAAAGTCAACAATCAAGAGAAGACTTCACCAGATTGAATACAGAGGGTTCACCACAAGATGTAAACCATTGGTGAGCCTCAAAAACAGGACGGCCAGATTAGAGTTTGCCAAACAACACCTAACAAAGCCTTCACAGTTCTGGAACAAGATCCTATGGACAGATGAGACCAAGATCAACTTGTACCAGAGTGATGGGAAGAGAAAAATATGGAGAAGGAAAGGAACTGCTCATGATCCGAAGCATACCACCTCATCAGTGAAGCATGGTGGTGGTAGTGTCATGGCGTGGGCATGTATGGCTGCCAATAGAACTGGTTCTCTTGTATTTATTGATGATGTGACTACTGACAAAAGCAGCAGGATGAATTCTGGCATGCATTTCACTTGCTGAAGACAAAACTGAAGGGAAAATGCCCCAAGAACAAGCAGGAACTGAAGACAGTTGCAGTAGAGGCCTGGCAGAGCATCACCAGGGATGAAACCCATCGTCTGGTGATGTCTATGCGTTCCAGACTTCAGGCTGTGATTGACTGCAAAGGATTTGCAACCAAGTATTAAGAAGGGAAAGTTTGATTTATGATTATTATTCTGTCCCATTACCTTTGGTCCCTTAACAGGTGGGAGGCACATCTGCAAACTGCTGTAAGTCCTACACCGTTCACCTGAGTTGGATGTACATACCCTCAAATTAAAGCTGACAGTCTGTAGTTAAAGCACATTGTGTTTGTTTCATTCCAACTCCATTGTGGCGGTGTATAGAGCCAAAGATGTTAGAATTGTGTCAATGTCCCAATATTTCTGGACCTGACTTTAAATTAGATTATACATGGGCTATGAAACGACTCAAGGCACGGTGCTACATATATAGCAATAGGGCTAGTAAAATGTTAGCGAACAAGTTGCAGGGTAGAGCACGTAACTCCTGCATAGTGACAATTAGTGATTATTAGGGACTCCCCAAACATCAGCCTCTTGCGGATTGTTTCGCGACATACTATACCTCTCTCTATAATTTGACTGGGGATAATGAGACCTTCCTCTCACGACATAGAAACATTTTTACGAGATGTAAACTTACCTCAACTTCCCGATGAACTACGCCGCACACTGGCTGAACCTATCTCCCTATTTAAGCTCACCTCAGCGATCAAAAGGGTTGCCTAACGGCAAAGCCCCAGGCCCAGACGGATTCACTGCACATTATTATAAAAGCTTCCCGGACCTCTACCCTAAAATGTTGCTGTTCTTCCAATCAGTGTTCAAATCCGGCCAGTCCCCTATGGAATGGCTATCGGCCCACATAGTCACCCTTCCCAAAACGGTCCCACCCTCATCCCGATGTTCTCAATATCGCCCTATATCGCTGCCTAATGTAGACACCAAACTCTATGCCAAAATTCTAGCAAACCGGCTGTCAGATGTTTTAGTGATATTAGTCTCAGATGATCAAGTTGGTCTTATTAAAAATAGGCAGGGGCTGGACAACACCTTGAAAGTTTTATAGATAGTTGATCGTGTAACTCGGGACTCTCAGCCCACCCTCCTATTGTCTCTCGACGCCGAAAAAGCCTTCGACCGGGTGAACTGGTCCTTTATGCACCACACTCTAATTAAATTTAATTTCCCAGGTGCTGTTATCTCTGCAATAGAAGGATTATACACACTCCCCATGGCGAGGGTTTTAAATGCTGGTTTTGCATGGAGTCTTTTTTCCATTACAAATGGGACGAGACAGGGCTGCCCTTTATCACCTCTCTTATATGCTCTGGTCTTGGAACCTTTAGCTCAGGCTATCCGCCAAGCCCCCAACATTCGTGGAGTGTGCAGTTGACATGACGGTGAGAGCACTAAGTACTTATGTAGCTTATCATTTTGACTGTTCCCCTCCCCCTCCACCCTCTTCACCCTCCCCCTCCACCCTCTTCACCCTCCCCCTCCACCCTCTTCACCCTCCCCTCCCCCTCCTTTTCCCTTCCTTTTTTTTTTGTTTATGAAATTCAGGAATGTTTACTGAGTATACTTGACCCTTGTGATATTACTGACGTGATAATTTTCTACTATTACTTGAATTCTTGAACTATTCAATGTTTGTATTCCTGTCTTGAAAATTTAATAAAATCTTTAAACCATAAAAAAAAAACACAAGTACAGATATATGCACAGGTATGCAAATTATCCATCTCGAACAATCAACCATTGCACGCAACATCTTCACAACCACCCGTTACACGGGACAATACCAAAAGATACCTCTTGTATTCAAGCACATCTTAGAAATTCTGTACAATCCAAGGTTGTATGTTATACATAGAATATAAACAATATTTTTAAAGATTACCAGGAATGCTGTTGTGTTTTTATTGACAATGTGACAAAGAAAATGTTCTCAACTGTATTAACCTAGTGGTGGATTGAAATGGTGGGAAAGGTTATTCCACTTATTGCGTTCTAAGGGCAAGGCAGATAAGATAAATTAATATCTTGAAACAAAACACATGCCAGTAATTTGAGGTTCCAAGCAGGGGCCTCTTTACTGGCGATAACTGATGGTGTAAAAAAATATATAATGTTATTAATAAAGATATAAAAGGTTTAATAAATGTAATACATTGAACGAACAGGATACCACCAAGCTGCTCCCTAAACGAGAACATAACCCCTCTATCAAGACAGATTAAAAGCAATAATCCATGGGGCATTAGTCACAGGTTGAGCACCGCTTTTCTGTTATTCCGAATTCTGGAAGACTCAGAAGAATGGAGCGCTTGAAGTCTTCAGGGCCAGATTGATACTCACCTGTCTCACGGTCCTTCCTGATTTTCCTGCACTCCAATGCTTCTTCATGGGCTGTAACACCATTGTGGAACACACTGGGAGATTTTGTGAATCTTCAGGGTGTCACATGCTGCACAGGGTCAGCGATAGACATGCTGGCTCTGTACAGCATGTCACCAGCAAAGCTCTATGCAGTGTCTAGAGGGATGTATGTCACCAATGCTGCAGCAGCGCTTGTCTCACAGCACCCCTGCCGCGTCCCCCCTCCCCTTCAGAATCAGAGTCTGGATTCTGAAAACCTGAAGAATAAGGAAGATACAGGGTTCCAATCAGTCCAGATAACATGTATATTGAAATTCAAGTTAAAAAGGTTGCTATTTATTAACATACCTTATCATCTTTGCTACCTGCTAGTCTGTGCCATGGGGTCATTATGAAAAACTAAAGCATCTCCGTGAATTTGATGGAATCTCCTATAGCAAAGAAAAGGGTGAGGCCATTGTAAGGTCTAAATGGTCTAAAAGGTCCAAATGATTAATCTCTAAAATCATGGTAAATAATATGTGTTAATAAATTATTAGAGTATAACATTCTGTTATTGTTCGTTCACTTTTCCCATTTTTAAAACATTTGGGGCCCTAATCCGCAGTAGACGGTAAAAGAGAGATGGTAAGTGATAAAATCGGCACAAATTGATTTTGCTTACCTTCTTTCGTTTACAGTGAACCTATTCCAGCCTAGTCACTCTGTTAGTGGTTGATGCTGCAAGGAAGCAGAGGAACAGAGTGATATCTGCAGCAGTCCTGCACAACACTGCTGGTATGAGCT